>CAJGYO010000001.1:48443571-48868401 GCA_904845875.1 Miscanthus lutarioriparius | reverse complement strand
TTATCATTCCACACTCTGACATTTGGTATTGTAATCATGTAATTTTAAGAAACTCTGATGTATGAAATGGACAAGTATTGTAACTCATTCTCATTATTGGATCCTTGGGAAAAATGTGGATCTTTTGGGTTCTCCCTTGGGGTGTGCCCAATGGATATTGTCCACTGTAGCTTGCTTTTGGGGGGCTTAGTGTCTGGTGGAAGACAAGTACCTCCATAAGCGTATTATTGCGGGAGGTTCTGCCATAGAAGCAGTGCTACCCTCTAACCTCGACTACAGTGCCCCAAGAGTGAAGGCCTTCAACCGTGACCGAGCCGCATAGGCTTAGCAAGACGCAGTCGACCTGCTCGCTACCAGCAAACTCTCCGTAGGTACCACAAATGAAAAATTAGAGGGAGAATCCTCGAGGTCGGAGACCTCATGCTTCGAAGGACCCAATCGACCAAGGAGAAATACAAACTCTCTCCACCATGGGAAGGACCCTATACGATGACCGAGGTGATTCGATCGGGCACCTACCGAATGAAGGACAACAACGGCGATGTTCTCACCAACACTTGGAACATCGAAAAGTTACATCGTTTCTTCCCTAAAATTTGGTCTTACCGCTTTCTTTCATTCAACGTTTGCTCCTACAAAGCACCCTGGCCCGAACACATTCGGCCTGGGTCGCTCGGGGGCTCCACGGGGGTGCGATACCACCTCTCTTTTTTAATATCATATTTTCCACGGGGGTGCGATACCACCTCTCTTTTTACTATCATATGGTAAATACCTTTTTACCCAAATGAAAGGGTAGTCCGTTCCTTTAATTACCTTACATAACTTTGCTTTAAACATTCCGACCGATCGCACCCTGCCACGACCTACGGTTACGAGCAGCTGAGCTTTGCGAGCCATGCCTGGGTTCTTAAGGTTGCAGCCTATGGTTCAAACGGGCAGGTGCGAAAAAGAAAGAATAAAAAACAAAGTTATGCTAGGGTAAAAATAAGGAACGGATGGGACAATATTCCCCTTACGAAGTGATTCCATCACAAAACGAAGTCGATGTATTCATGGATACAAAAATGTTTACACAAGGGGCTCCCCCATGAACTTATCCCTTACATATATTGACTATTTTTTCTACTCTAAATACTACTATGGCTGCCCAGCGGCATTGGCTACCAGCTCAACCGGCGAAGATAAGGGCTACTCGGTCTCTGACGGGATGACGTTTGGCTCGGTCGGAGGCGGGACGATGTTCGCTTCTGACCCAGGCTTCACTCCATCCGTAGGCTGGGCGATGTCTTCCGGGTGCGTGCCTTCAGCTACACTCGCACTGCGAGCCTCCATCACCCATTGTGCGAGACTTGCTCTGCCACCAACTGTGCGTGTGGCAGCAAGCTTTCCCCGAGCGCATGGATGGCGTCCGCACTCTAGCCGTCGGCGTACCCATTGTAGATGGCGGCAAAGTTTAGGTCTAGGTGGGGTGTCGTCACCGAAGTCTGCACCCCCGATGTCCCATAAAACATCCCATTGGAGATAAGTGCCCGAACTTTGTCCAGGACCTCCGCCAGTCAGATGGCGAGCATGCTAGTGCTTGGCGCCGACCCGAACACATCTGAGACGACGACCTGGGCGACATTGTGGATCTAGTCAAGCTCCCCCTTGAGAGCACGTCGCTCTTCAAGGGACTTGGCCAGCAACTCCAAGCTCTGACCAATCGTCACCTTGGCCGTCTCCAGGCCCCACTCCAGAGAACCAACCCTTCCACCTAGTTCTGGAAGAAGGATGACAAGTTCAGAAGCAAGGGAAAGGAAAAAACTAAGGCATCGACCAAAAGCGAAACAGGCACATACTGAGTTGGGTGTTCTCAAGGATGGAGAGTCCTTCCTCCTATTGAGTCACCTGCTCGTGCAGCCGAGCGTTTGACTCCTCTATCCCAAGCATCTAGCCCCGGAGCACGAGCACTTCGTGGTCGACCTTTGACCGGTTCGTCTGCTCTGACTCTAGAGCCTCTAGGGACTCCTGGAGCGCTGCCTCGGTCTCCGCCAGGGACTTCTAGAGTGCCACCTCGGTCTCCGCTTGGTGGACCTTCACCGCATCAAGACGCCGCTCAGCGGCAGTCGCCCGCTCCACCACGAGCAGTTCCGCCGCCCACGTTTCTGTCCCCTTGACCGCTTGGTCTTGAGACTCATGGTGGGCGGACTCTAGCTAGCGCTTGAGCTCGGCAACCCACCACGATGCCGCGGCCTCCCACTCCATCCGAGCGTGCTCCTCCCAGAGGAATTGGGACTTGCGGCTCAACATCTCCTCCAAACCCTACAAAGCAACAAGGAGGCATGCTGAGACAAACAGTAGAAGACCAAGGAGTCAAGGAAGAATGCAGAAAACTTACCTCTACGATGTGGCGTAGGTCGACCGTAACCACCTAATGGACGACCTTGACCCGCTCTAAGGCCTCCTCGAGCCTCGCCCTGGTTTAGGCGAGATCAGACTCCATCACGAGTCCTCTCCCCCCAAGAACGTCCAAGAGCTGCACCTCCTCCTTAGCCCAAAGTATGAACTGCACCTTCCTTGGGTCACTGGGGCGGGGCCACACCAGGTCGGTGGTCGCCCCCAACCCGCTAGAAGGCCCAGCCGATGAACGGACCACCACCAGCTCCTGCGATGGCGGGATCACGACGGCTCCACCCTAGCACCTGCCTCGATAGGGCAGGGGGTCTCCACCTCCTTGACCCTGTAGCCCGGCAGCGGATTCTCTGCCTTTGGCCTTGCCGCGTCACCTCCCGATGCCTCTAGCTCCAACCAGGAGGGTGAGCCGTGCGTCCCTCCGCCAGGCAAGGTAGGGAGCCCGGTCTCCCTCCTCTCTTCCACCGCAGCCGATGCGGGAGGGATCATGAGGGTCACCTCCAACCTGGCCTCCACCGTCACCACCGGATCGCCACCATCACCTCTGCTGCCGCTGCCACTGAGCCCATGACCAGCCAGGAGGGTGCAACCCCCTGAGGGAAAGGTCGCACTGCCACCACCCTGCTGTCCTCGCCACTCGTTGCAACCCGCTACAGGCTGGGCCTCCACTCCTCCCACATGGGAGGCGGGGCAATGCTCAACCCCATCAGTATCTGGCCACTGTAAAAAAAGTACAGGTCAGTCGCACTCCAAAAACTCAACTATGAGATCGAAAAGAAACAAAGAATGCACACTGGGACGTAAGCGGTAGGGCTCTGAAGCCTCGACCCACGGGCAATGGGACCGTTAGACGAGGACCGCTCATAGGTCGCAACCCGCGCCCCCTCACTTCAATCGGGGGGAGTCGACTTGGCCGGCTCCCGATCAGCCTATGAGTTGCCGTAACTGCCGGCTTGTAGTGCGACCACCGGAGCAGCTGGCGGGGCGTCCCCCCATTATGGGTTGCGCACACGTGCCGACCGTGAAGACGAGGGGGTGCGAGCCCGCTCCTCCAACCACCTGGCTTGCCCCGCCATGCCCGGAGCAGGTGGGGCAAGGCCGACGCTGCTTCTGAAGGGCACGGCGACCGCGTCCGCTTTGCCTCCCGCTCGCCGACGGCGTCCGAGTTCATGGTGTGCTTCGTTGGTGCGGGAACGTCACCGCGCCTCTCTACCTCCCTCCCACCGCTGGCAGACGTGGACATATCAATGGAGACGGGGATCCCAATCTTCCGTCAGGTGATGATGATGAGGACATGGCACCTTCGGATACGAACAATGATTATAAGGTGCGCTCGTTCATACATTTGCATAGTGGCTTTGGTTATAATTCACTTGGTTCCACATGTACATGTCACTATTTGATTGTAGGTTCAAATGTGTTTCATAATGGAAGTTCATCAAAGTTGAACTTTTGGTTCGTCGGCAGCCCGATAGTGCCTCATTGGGATGGCCATAACTCATCCATCCGGAGTGCGATCGAGGTCAATGAGCACTTGATGGAAAGCTTGTTTGATAAGCTTTCAAATAGATCTGGTCCCATCTCAATATCACATCAGCAAGGCTTCCAAATCACTAATATATTCTGTCTCTATTTCTGGCGGGAGCTACACTGTCGTCATGGGCTTGTTAGACATCCTTGGGACCCAGGCCCAAGTTGGAGCACGCCCCAAGAAGATGGAGAACACCTAAGAGATGGACTTAGACGTCCTCCTCCTTGGCCACCACCTTAGGAGGCCAGCAAGGACGTCAGCCAAGCCAGAGCCAGTTCAATCATCAGGAGTTCGAGTCTGCCTCGGCCATCAGGACCATTTGTCTGCAATAAAGCGGACGCCTAGGACGCATCCGAACTCCGTTTTCAGATGATCCACATATGGATGGATTTGGGCTAATTTGATAGGCAAGGAAGACCAATCCAAGTGGTTTGGTTTTACTTAGATTACATCAAAACCTCTCGTGAGATTAATCTTTCTTTTCTTGTTCTTGCTTGTGTTCTTTCGTAAATCAGCTTGTGAGAATCATTACCAAAGAAGTTGATAACGGAGAGCAGAATCTGCTAAGGTGGTTCGACATCTACTTTGATGGTCTATCGTTGGACCGAGAATGACACATTTGGGCTTCAGATCCCATCGAACCCTACAATCTTAGCACCACAGCTCCCGGGTTATCAACCGAGTCACGGACCAGGTTGGCCTCACCAAGAAGGCTAATCCTCGCCTCGCACAAATCTAAGAACACAAGCAAGAACAAGAAAGAACGCAACCAAATTCCAAATGTATGATTAATCTCACGAGTTGGGGTCTCACAAACCGAAGAACGGCGAAACTGTTTCTTGACAGAATAATCTAAGGAAAACCCAAAACCTAATGACGGTGGCGGCGTATTATTATAAAGGTCTTAGGGTCGTCGCCTACCCTGGACGCGCCCTCTAATGGGCCCAAACACGATACACGGTCCAACGGACCAAAAGTAGGTGTCGCAGCACCGTGGCAGATTTTGGACGCTGACTTGTTTCAACGGTTCCTGTTGATTCCGAAGAGGTTTTGATGTGAAACCACTTGGATTGGCTTCCTTATCAAATTAGTTTTCCATCCATATGTGGATCATCAAAAACGGAGTTCGGATGCGTCCTAGCCATCCGTTTTATTGCAGACTGGTCCTGACGGCCGAGGCAAACTCGAACTCGGATTGGACTGGGCCTCTGGCTTGGCTTGGACGTCCTTGCTGGCATCCTAAGGTGGTGGCCAAGGAGGAGGACGTCTAAGGCCATCTCTTAGGTGTTCTTCATCTTCTTGGGGCGTGCTCCAACTTGGGCCTGGGTCCCAAGGATGTCTAACAAGCCCATGACGACAGTGTAGCTCCTGCCAGAAATAGCGACATAATATATTGGTGATTTGGAGGCCTTGCTGACGTGATATTGAGATGGGACCAGATCTATTTGAAAGCTTATCAAACAAGCTTTCCAGCAAGTGCTCAGCAAGTGCTCATTGACCTCGATCGCACTCCGGATGGATGAGTTATGGCCATCCCAATGAGGCACTGTCGGGCTGCCGCCGAACCAAAAGTTCAACTTTGATGAACTTCCATTATGAAACACATTTAAACCTACAATCAAATAGTGACATGTACATGTGGAACCAAGTGAATTATAACCAAAGCCACTATGCAAATGTATGAACGAGCGCACCTTATAATCATTGTTCGTATCCAAAGGTGCCATGTCCTCATCACATATGCTCACGACACTCCACTGAAGTCTTGACGACACTCTGGCTACCTGAATTCTTGGAGGAGCTCATGTTGCCACCCATCTCCGTGGGCTCCTCTGACTCGAACTCCACCTCTACGTCGCTCCTATTTTCGTCGGCCCACACTCGCCAGGCGATCTCCTTCTCCTTCTAGTGCCGACACCGAGCCTTCTCAACTCTCTTCTTCTTCTTCTTCCCGACCGCTGCCTCCTTCAGGGCAGCTTGCCGAGCCACACCCTCCAGACCCTTTAGAAGATGCTGCCGGGATTTATAACCGGTGAGTCCCTGCGAAACGGACAACTTGAAGTCAAGTTACAAGAGAGCAATATCGAAAGGGACATGGAATAGGGAGAGGAGAACATACCAGATTGGGTAGCTTCCCAGCGTGGAGAGGTCTGGGTTTTCCTTCGAGGGTCTCCCAGGCATTCAGTTGCAGCACCCGATTGAGTTGGCTCTAGACTTCGTCCTTCACCAACTCCACCAGCGATGCGTGGTCAGGGTTCATCGGGCTAGATTACAGCCACATCAGCCGCGTCCTTTCCACCAGCGGGGCGACCCGACGGTGAAAGGAGGTATGGAACACCCACACCCCATCGAGGCTGTGCTGCAACAGCTTCTGGAGCTCCGCCTCGATGATCCCCAGCTTATTCTATCGGCTAGAGGGGCCCCACGACCAGCTCTACTGCCTCTCTGGCCTCCTACCAGTGAACGACGGGAATGGCGCCTCCGCTGGGTTTCAGATGTAGAACTAGTCCCCATGCCACCCCTGATTGGGTCGCAGGGGGTGTACGCGGGGTAGGAGCCTGATGAACTCGACTTCTTCTGCAGGGTGAAGCCACCAACCGGTGCGGTCTTGGCCGGCTTCCCCTCCGACAAGGCTCGCCCGGTGAAGATCTATCGGAAGAAATCCACGTGCGGCTCAATCCTGAGGAAGGCCTCTATGGTAGAACCTCCTAAATTATAGGGCCTACATGCACCTGTCACTGTCCAACGACCTCTGACATCTATGCGTATGTTCCTAGTAACTGAAGAAGACTATCGGGTGTCGTCGGGAACCCTGAATCATCCACGATTTCTGAGCAGGATCACATTACAGAGTCATTGCAGTATTACAACATTTATTCAAATATCTAGACCAGAGTAAATCAGCAGAAGTCTTACAATAACATAGTTTACAAACCATTTGTTCAAACCATACAACTAAGTTCAATAATTATTACAAACCAAAGTAGTGGAGTGGCATTATAACATAATACAAACACACAAATGAATTGCCCTGCCCAAGGGCCACGCATTTACTTATCGTCATCGCATTGAACAACAGTCATGCAGCACGGCCCAAAACAGACTTGCTCATGAGGCTCACCTGCAACAAGGGTCAACGAACCCTGAGTACAAAAGTACTCAACAAGACTTAACCAAAATAAAAACTGATAAGACTCAGGAATGCAGGCTTAGGGATTCAAGGTATGGCTTTAGCAATGATCAAAGTTCTTTTGCGTAAAAGCTCTCTAACAAGATTCTTTATATCCACATTTAAAACTTCACAAAAACATATATGAATCTGCCATGATCCGTATTGAGATCATGAACCTCATACCAAACACTTTCTCCAAACCAGCTCAAGTTTTAGTTATTAACTACGATGATGAACAGTGAGTTGAGCCTCCATAACCGAGGAGCAACGACGATTCAAACCGATTAAACCCAGCTAGGGATTCCAGACCACACGACATATGCAGGTCCCCGACTTACATATATCAACCTACCCTCGGATCCTCTAAAACAAGAATGGGTCCGCGCCACCCGAGAATACAGTACTCCACCAATCCAGCCCATTGCCACGTGGGTACACGCTATTCCCGCCATCTCTCCACTCCCAGTGCGCGAGTAGCCATTCTCGTAATAGAATAGCCAAGTTAAGGCTTATCGGAGTATGCGGTTAGTACTATAAAGTCTCACCTCATGCAATTCAACAACGGACGGACCTTAATCGACATAGGTGGAAAGAACCCGCTCACATGACCTCCATGTCTTGCGGCTCACACAGCGAGTCCGCCCGGTCTAGATTTATTACTTCACATTCCCATATCACATGATAACATAAGTAACCAAAGATCCATTTAAAACTTGCAGGTGACAGGTAATCACCCGACTTTCATCGTTCAAAGCATAGCTAAGCATAACTAGGCATATACGAATTAAAACTGGTAACAAGGTAGATATGGAAAAACAAGGTTGGTAATGCACCAATTAGGTTTGCACTCAACTCCTAATCACTTAATGCAGTAAAGAAAAGCAAAAGCGAAATCAATTTGTAAATCACAAGGTAGGTTTAAATGCATCCGGGGCTTGCCTTCGTTGACGGAAAAGTTAGGTTCTGGAGTCGTTCCACAATTATCAAATCCAACCTCCACAGGCGGATTAACTTCTTCCACAACTTGATTAACTACCATGTGCTCACCTTCGTTCACTACACGTAGTAACAATGCCATGTTTAACATGATGCGAGATATAAAACATGATGCTCGATCATGAATGCAAAATTAACAACTTGAATACAACTTTCCTTCGCGGTACAGTTACAAGTCAAACTAACTAAACCTTTTTCGTAACACTTAATTCAATTGCCAAGGATCATTACCAACCAATGACCCAAGGTCATCACTCAATCCAAAATTCAAACCAAACCTAAATCATCAAAGGTTACTATTTACTTTTATGAATTTATTATTTAATTAATAATTATGAAATAAATCAACTTGTTCCAATTGAGCCCAAAATTTTTGTAAATGTTCATCTCATGATAACTAAGTGGCAAAACAATTTTCATAATTTTTGGATAAATAAATAAGCCTAGAAAAATCATGGAAACTCATTTATTAATTAATTGAGCAATTTTTACCACATCCAAAAAGTACTGAAAAACAACATTTCATATTTTCCTAAATAATATACATCACAAAGAGGTCACACAAAAATTTTCATAATTTTTGGAGCTCTAATTAATTCTACACAAAAATAACAAAAACTATCACTATTCATCTATTTCTGAAAAAGGAAAAATTCATTTTCAAACCGCTGAGTCACTGACAGCCCGACCCCACTAGTCATCCCCAACCACCGGCGCTGACCACGGCGACACGCGCGCTGACCGGTGATTTCTCGCCGACGGCGAGGTAAACGGCGACGACCAAGGTACCATCGTGATCACAACGACGAGGCGCATCGATTGGTGGCACAAATCGCACCGATTACTGCACAACCCGAGCTCGGCACCGGCCATGGCGAACATGGTGGCTCGGTGACACTACGCCGGCGATAGGAGCCCGGTAGCGATTAAACAAACGGCATAGGAAGGTTCAGCAGCTCACCCCAAACATGACTGAGCAGAGAGCAAGGCCGGAGGAGCAATGGAGATGGTCACAGCGGCCACGACGGAGCAACGGTCGTTGGTGGTGGCGTTCCGGCGACTGCAGTGGTCAAAACGATCAAACAACCGGTCATAGAGCATCATATGATCAAGGCAAAGCTGGAGCTACGCTGAGCAAGGACAAAGATGCACTGTGGAGCTCCGGCCACAACGACGCGCTTGCTACGGCGGTACTGCCGGCCACGAAGAAGAAAGGCGGCGAGCAACGATTCTCGGCAAAATCAAGTGACCAGAGTTGGTTGGCTAGATGCGCAAGGAGTAGGCAGAGCTGGAACAATCTTTTCCAAGATGGTGGAGGCACTACGGCGACGGCAAACGCACGACGGAGCAGCGGCGATGGCGACTGGAAAATAGAGGAGGAGAGCGGCGAAAAACGGCGACGGTGAAGTCCTTATAGAGTGGCTCAGAAGCAAGGAGAAGCCACGCAGGGGCCTTCCCCACGCCAGCGCAAAGCCAAGGATGGCCACGGCGACGACCAGAACGAGATAGAAGCTCGTCGGCGATGAGGTGGCTTCCACGGGCATTGTTCCCCATATTTACAGAATTGCCATTCGCCAAAATCTTCAAATTACTCTCAAATTTATGTAACAACTCAAAAATCTCCAAAAATAAAAGTTGTTCAAAATTCAAAGTTCTACAACTTTGCTTTTATAACTACCCTCTAATTCAGTCTACATTTTAAATGCAAATTTGAATTAAAAAATGGGACATTTAAAGAATTACGCCTTTTCAAATTACTTCAAATTTTTCTAAACAACTTTGAAAACTCCAAAAACCAACTTTGTACAACTCAACAAGCTCTACACTTTTGCTTTAAGACTCAACCCCAAAATGTGCTCAGATTTTGAAATGTGTTTTTCGGGGTAAAACTAATCACTAGAAATCAGGGTTTTTGAAAATCCAAATCCTAACAAAACTTTGAACTTGATCCAAGCCATACAAGGAAACACATATAACATAAATGTAAACTTGTTTTAGTGTATGCATATCAAAGTTTTCACTAAGGCCAAATGCTTTGCAATGCATATGATGACATGGTAGGTTTTAGTATTTAAAACACCCAAGGTGTTACAGCCTCGCAGACGGTGACGAAGCCGGTGATGTGCAGCACCCCAGTCGGATTGAGGTGCTGCAGCTCTAGGCCCCACTCATTAAGGAGCCCACGTAGGAACCAATGCGTGGGGTATCCTAGCCCGCGCTCATGGAAGGCAAGGAAGGAGACGACCTCGTCGGCCTGAGGTCATGGGAAAGCCTCCCCTATAGGAGCCCTCCAGTGCGCCACCTCCTTCGGCGGAAGCAGCCCCTTCTCGGTGAAGGCGGCCAGCACCGTCTCATCAATGTTCGATGGCCTCCAACTCGACATTGCGCTCTGGATTCATGAATGGATCTGGAAGTTCTCCTCTCCCTCGCTTTACCCTCTCTCACTTAGGAATCGCCGCAACACACGAACGCACTTGGCGAGAAGGAAGGAGGAGAGGCAGCGGTTGGAGAATACCGAAGGAAAGGGACGAATGACCCTCTCCCTTCCTGTATTTAAGGAGGAGATGCGGTAGTTGGAGAAAGGCGAAGGATTGGGGCCAAAAACCCTCTCCCTTCCCCTATTCAATGCAGATGGGAATGTAATGGGACGCGTCCTGACTGATGGGATGCGCCCTGCCCGATGAGACGTGGCCTGGGCATGGCTCACCACTACCGCACACCAAGCGCGGGAAACAAGGCGCAACCGCGCGCAGGCGGCCCTCCACCTCCCTAGGTAGGACTTGGAAGGGCCCAACAATGGGATCTCTGCCAAGGAGAGACCAACAGGCTTCCTGAGTCAATCGGATGGCTCAGGCGAACGCCAAGAGATAGGTAAGGAGTAGAGGGACGCCCCATGTGGGCCATGCCAACTCCGTCACGAACGACGAACATGGATCCCATTCGGACACATCCGATAAAAACTCCTCAAGCCTGTCACTCGAGTCATCAAGGTAACTTTACCAAACCCTCTTACTTCATTTTTTCTGATGCATGATCATTCATTCATCCATTTTCATACACGCATTCACACATTCATGCAATCATTCATTCATCCCATACATCCAAAGCATCACATATGTAGCTAATGCATCACAACGCTTCGTGTTGCGTCACGAAGTGGTAGTTGCCTCATTCAACATGAGCAACGACCGACTAGCGTTCGAAGGCTGGCCCGCAAAGGGCTTGAGGCCGGCTCGCATCAAACAAAGCAAGGGAAAAAACACAAATGAGCCCCAATGATCCTCGCCCAATCTGCTTGAAAGCAGACAGGGTCACCTCAACCTTCTTATTCGATCCTAACCACGAGCCATGCCCATAGAATCTCCATCGAGGGGAGGCTAGCAGGCCACCTGAGTTGGTCTCCAGAATGAGCCGAGCATCTACTGGGATGTGGGTTAAGGAGCAGTGGAATGCCACATGAGGGCTATGCCGACCCCATCACGAATGACGGACCCGGATTCCACTCGAACGTGCCTGTTAGCGAGCTCAACGAGCGCGTCGCTCGAGCCATCAAGGCAAGCAACGTTAGCTCAGCCCCTCTGGTTGTGGAAACCATGGACAGGGTAACGCACGGAACTAAACCAACCCCTACCAAGCCAAACAGGGCTTAGGGGCTCAGTCGCCCGACACCGACTTGGGAAATCAACCGACCGCGCAGGTCGTGGGTGGGACAAACATGGGTGAACACACCGAACAACAGTCTGCGGCCCTAGGAAAGAGAACCAAAGATGCTCAGCCTCCAACCAACTCACCAGTTGGACGTAGGCTTGGGGGCTACACCCACAATTAAAACAAAAAATTCCCCCGCTGGCAAAACGAAAAAACCCCCAGATGATTCTACCCGAATCGCCCGGGGGCTCGGGGGCTACAGCCGCGGGTGCACTCGTGCGCACCCACCGTCAAAACAAAAAATTCTCCCGCTGGCAAAAAAAAAAAACCCTAGTTGATTCTACCCGAATCGCCTGGGGGCTACACCCACGGGTGCGCTCGCGCGCACTCGCTGTCAAAACAAAAAATCCCCTAGACAATTCTACCTGAATCACCCGGGGGCTCGAGGGCTCCTATCGGGTTCATAAACCCGAGGTCCCTAATGGACCTACTTCCTAGCAAAAGCTCGACCCAGCAGACAATGTTGCGAACAACAGGCAACTCCTAGGCTGGCCCAAATACCTAAATGATAGGCCAGAAAGGACGATCCAGTCTCCGACCAAAAGGCCTGACCAAGGAGGAACGACGCTCGCTTCTGACTCTGGCCCGCCTCTTCGACCGGAAGGCCTGGCGAGGAGGAACGATGCTCGCTTCTGACTCCGACCTTCCTCTCCAACTAGAAGGCCTAGCGAAGGAGGGACGACGCTCGCTTCGACTCTAGCTTGCCTCTCCGACCGAAAGGCCTGGCTAAGGAGGAACGGCGCTCGCTTCTAACTCTGGCCCGCCTCTCCGACTAGACGGCCTGGCCGAAGGAGGGATGACGCTCGGTTCCAACTCTGGCCCGCCTCTCTGGCCAGAAGGCCTGGCCAAGGAGGGACGATGCTCCCTTCTGACTCTTAACCACCTCTGCAACAGGGAGTACACCGAACCTTGCTTATAGCTCCTCTCCGACCAGCACGGTCGGATCGTACTGGGAAACAACCGAATGGGGATGCCCGCTCGGTAAGGAACCAAAGAATCAGGCGGAGCAAGTAAGGCAGGGCTATCCAGTCAAACGCAATACCGAGAACCGTACCCTGCACACCTGCAGGACAGTACTATCAGGTCATGTCAGAAGGGTGCTCTGCAATCTTCTAGATGTGTCAGAACATGAATAGTGTTATGGGCGCCGACATTTGTCCTACAGTATGGTAGGCGCCAACATTGGCCATACCAGAAGATCACGATGGAGCCTACCACATGCATCCGGACATCAATAGTGTTGTGGGCGTCGACAAACCACCTTGTACCTAATGGCGTGGGCAAAAAGACTACATAGCACACACACTCTCTTTCTCTCTCTCTCTTGAAAATCCGTCCCCTTCATCTATAAAAGGGGATGTGCTCTCTCCAAATGAAGAAATGGTTCCAACGAACAACAGATGGATCATTCCGATTCTCTCTGCTTGGCTCTAGAACTCTAAAGCCGCACATCGGAGCTTCCATCACTCTTGGCCCTTTGGTCTAGAGTCCAACCGGACCTCTGATACCCCCATCTTACTCCCTCTCGTTTGTAACCCCACAACAAACTTTGAGCACCTGGGCCTAGGAATAAAGTCACTGACCGACTCAAACTAGACGTAGGGCACGATGCCTGAACTAGTATAAACCCTATGTCATTGAGTGCTAGGCCACATCCGATCACAATGTACGGCAAAACTACAAATATTTACGTGTTGGTCACTTTTTCGCACCGACATATGCGATGGATGAATGATTGTATGGATGAATGCGTGTATGAGAAAGGCTGAATGAATGATCATGCATTAGAAAATAAAGTAAGAAGGTTTGGTAAAGTTACCTTGATGGCTCGAGTGACGGGTTTGAGGAGCTCTCATCGGATATGTCCAAATGGGATCCATGTCCGTCATTCATGACAAAGTCAGCATAGCCCGCATGGGGCATCCCACTACTCCTTACCTGTCTCTCGGCAGTCGCCTGAGTCGTCCGATCAACTCTAGGTAGAGCGTTGGTCTTTCCTTGATGGAGATCCTATTGGTGGGCCCTTCCAAATCCTACCTAGGAAGGTGGAGGGTCGTTTGTGTGCAGTTGCGCCTTATTTCCTATGCCCGGGTTGTGATAGTGGTGGGCCCTACCTAGGCCACATCCTATTTTAACCAGGCGACGTTTCATTGTGTAGGGTGTGTCCCATCAGTTAGGTCGCGTCCCACTACATGCCTATCTGCATTAAATAGGGGGAAGAGAGAGGGTTTTCTTCCCATTCCTTGGCCTTTCTCGAATTGCCGCCTCTCCTCCTTCTTCCTTTTCACCAAGCCCATTCGTGCACCGCGATGGTTTCTAGGAGAGAGAGGGTAAAGCGAGGGAGAGGAGAACTCATAGATTCGTTCGTGAATCCAGGGCGCGATGTCAAATTGGAGGCCATGCAACATAGACGAGGAGGTGTTGGCCCCTTCGCCGAGAAGGAGCTGCTCCCACCGAAGGAGGTGGCGCATTGGAGGGCTTTAGCATTAGAGGAAGCTATTCGCGACCATGGGCAAATGAGGTTGTCTCCTTCCTCGCCTTCCGCAAGCGCGGGCTTGGATATCCCGCGCACTGGTTCTTGCATGGGCTCCTCAACGAGTGGGGTCTGGAGCTACAGCACCTCAATCCGACTGGGGTGTTGCACATCACTGGTTTCATCACCGTCTGCGAGGCCTTCCTTGGGATGGAGCCACACGTGGACCTCTTTCGGTAGATCTTCACCGGACAAGCCTTGTCTGAGGGGAAGCCACCTAAAATCGCGCTGGTTGGGGGTTCGCCTTGCAGAAGAAGCCGAAGCCATTGACCTCTACCTCGCATACTCCCCCTATGACTCCAATCTAGGGTGGCATGGTGAGTTGTTCTACATCTAGAACCTAGTGGAGGTGCCATTCCCATCGTTCACCGAAAGAAGGCCGGAGAGGAGGGAAAGCTGGTCGTGGGGTCCCTCCAGTCGATAGAACATGCTGGAGGTCATCGAGGCGGAGCTTCAGAAGCTGGTGCAGCATGGCCTCGATGGGCTGCGTGTCTTCCACACCTTCTTCTGCCATCAAGTCACCCCACTAGCAGAGAGGAGGCAGCCGATGTGCGCGTCGCCGGAGTTGTAGAAGGCCGAGGTCTGGAGTCGACTCGATCGGGTGCTGCAACTAAGGGATAAAGACTCCCTTGAAGGAATGCTCGGACGTCTTCACGCCGCGAAGCTATCCAATCTGGTATGCTACCTTCTTCTTATCCCATGACCTTTTCCCTCTTGCTCTCCTTTGTTTTGATTTTAGGGTGTCCGTTTCATAGGGACTCATGGGTTACAGATCTCGGCCACATCTTTTGAGGGGGCCAGAGGGCGTAGCTCGGCAAGCTACCCTGAAGGAGGCAGTGCTTGCCAAGAAGAAGAAGAGAGCTGAGAAGGCTCAAAGGAGGAGATCGGCCGGTGGGTGCGGGCAGGTGAAAGCCGGAGCGATGTGGAGGTGGAGCTCGAATCGGAGGAGCCCACGAAGATGGGTGGCGATGCGAGTACCTCCGAGGATGAAGGAGACCGAGGCATCATCGTGACATCGATGGAGCATCATGAGTCTGTGGCCACGTCCGTCGATGGTGGGCGGGATACAGAGAAGCGCGGTGATGTCCCTGAGTCAAGGAAGCGCACCGCGAGTGAAGATACCATCGTCGAACGAGAGGCGAAGCAGGCGCGATCGCCGTGCCCTTCAGAGGCATCATTGGCTCTGCACCCCCCTGCTCCAAGAGTGGTGGGGCACGCCAGCCGGTCAGAATCACGTGTTCGTCCCCGAACATCTTCTAGGTTGGCTCGTGTGCGCGACCCACAACGGGGAGATGCCCCGTTAGTTGATTTGGCGGGTTCGCTACAAGCTGGCGGTCGTGGCCTTTCATGGACCAATCGGGAACCGGTCGGGTTGGCTCCTCCCTCGATCGATACGAGGGGGCACGGGTCATGATCCGTGAGCGGTCCTCATCCGGTGGGCTCATCGCCAGTGAGTCGAGGCTTCAGGGCTCTACCGCTTTCGTTTAGGTATGCATTTATGTTCCTTCTCGATCTCACGGCTGAGGTTTTTGAGCACGACTGACCTACACTTATTTGACAATGGCCAAGGACTGGCGAGACTGGGCATCGCCCTACCTCCTGTGTAGGAGGAGTGGAGACATAGCCTACAGCGAGTCGCGATGAGCGGCGGGGAAAGCAGATTGGCGGTGGTGCGACCTTCCCTTCTGGGGGTTGTGTCCTCCTGGCCAGTCACGAGTACGGCGGTAGCAGCAGTGGGGGTGATGGTGGCGATCCCCGTGGTAACAGCGGAGATTGGGTCAGAGGTGACCCTTGCAATCCCTCACCCAATAGCTACGGTGGAAGAGAGGAGGAAAACCGGGCTCCCGACACGGTTCGTCCTCCTGGTCAGAGCTGGAGGGTGTCGACGAAATATGGTCGGCAGTCCACCGAGGGGGGTGCCCGTGGTGGTAGATTATCGGTAGGATGCGCGTAATCAGGAACCAGATGGTGACACAAGGCGCAGAGACAATGATTTAGACAGGTTTGGGCCGTCTGATCGACGTAATACCCTACGTCCTGTGTCTTTAGTGTATTGTATTGAGATGTATACAGATTAACCTGTCCTCTGGGGGACCCTTCTCTCCTTATATACTCCGAAGAGACAATGTTACAAGTAAAGTATCCAATTTGGTACTATCACAATATCTAGTACAACTTGTAATCTTGATGTGCACGCCTTGATCTTACGGGCCGGGCCACCTCGGATGGTGCAGCCCATGTACCATCTTGTGGTACCCGGGGGTATATCCCCTACAGAGGGGTCGGGAGGAGACGTGGCCAGGCCAGAGGTAGAACATCCGTCGGTGAGCCACGGAATCCAAATAGTGGAGATCCCCTATTCCGGTGAGGCAGGCACTGGGGAGGAGCCGCCACCCATCCCTCCGTCATAGGAGTTGGTGGTGATCCGGTTGTCGCATGATATTGTGATGGCTGGATCTTCCAGCAAGTCAGGGGTGACCCACGAGCTAGTGTGGCCCTACCCCAGCGACCTAGGGAAGGCTCGGTTCGTCCTTCGCGATGAGGAGGAGGTGAAGCTCTGGCACCTGCTTGGGGAGAGCGGACTATCGATGGTGTCCGATATCGCCTAAACCAAGGCGAGGCTGAAGGAGGCCTTGGAGCAGGTTGACCTCATCCATCAGGCGGTCATAGTCGACCTACCACGCGTCATAGAGGTAAGTTCTCTATGTTTTTAGCGTTTGTCCTTGACTCCTTAGTCTTTCACTAGTTGTTTCAGCATGTTTGCTTCTTGCTTTATAGGATTTAGAGGCAATGTCGATCCACAAGTCCTGTTTCCTTTAGGAGGAACACGGTCGGATGGAGCAGGAGTCAATGATGTCACGGCGGGTTGATGAGCTTCGGCGCTAGCTGGAATCCGCCCACCATGAGTCCCAAGACCAGGCGGCCAAGGTGATGGGAGTGCGGGCTGTGGAACTGCTTGTGGCTGAACGAGCAACTGCTGCCGAGCAGGAACTCGACGTAGCGAAGGTCCACTTGGCGAAGACCAAGGCGGTGCTTCAAAAGTCCTTGGAGCCTCTAGAGATGGAGCGGAAGGCCCGGTCGGAGGCTAAACAAGAAGTGGTCATGCTCCAGGGGTAGGTGCTTAGGGCGGAGGAGTCGAATGCTTGACTGCTCGAGAAGGTGACCCGGTAGGAGGAAGGACTCTCCATCCTCAAAAGCACCCACCTTGGTATGTATTTGTTCCACCTTTTGTTGATGCCTTGGTTTTTTCTTTCTTTTGCTTCTGAACTTGTTGTCTTTTTTCCAGAACTGGGTGGAAAAATTGGTTCTCTTGAGCCAGAGCTGGAGATAGCCAAGGTGGCGATCGGTTAGAGCGAGAAGGCGCTAGCCAAGTCCCTTGAAGTGCGACGTGCTCTTGAGGGGGAGCTCAACCAGATTCGTAATGTCGCCCAGGTGGTCATTTTTGAGGTGTTCGGGCCGGGCCGAGCACCAGTACGCCCGTCGTCCAACTGGCGGAGGTCGTAACGAAGTTAGGGTGGTCATCTCCGACGGTATGTTCTATGGGACATCGGGGGTGCTGACCTCAGTGGCGACCCACCACCCAAATATGGACTTCACCGCCATCTGCAGAGGGTATACCGACGGGTGGAGAGCAGATGCAATCCATGCGCTTGGGGAGAGCTTGGTGTCATGTGCACAGATGGTTGCCAAGCAAGTCTCCACGCAGTGGGTCATGGAGGCTCGCCGTTCAAGCATGGCTGAAGGCATGCGCCAGGAAGATGTCATCCAGCCTATGGAAGGAGTGGAGACCGGGTTGGAAGCAAGCATCATCCCGTCTCTGACCGAGCCAAACATCGTCCTATTAGAAAGTGAGCTGCCCTTATCCTTGTCAATCGTGCCATCAGCCGAAGCCGTCAAGCGACCACAATAGAATTTAGAGTAGAAACAGTCAGTATATGTAAAAGATAAGTTCATGGGGGAGCCCCCGTGTGAACCGTTTTTTACATTCGTGAATACTTGAATTTTGTTTTGTGATGGAATCACTTGTAAGGGGAAGCTTGTCCCATCCGTCTTTGTTTTTACCCTAGCATAGCTTTGTTTTTTATCCTTTCTTTTTTGTGCCTGCCCGTTTGACCTGTAGGCTACAACCTTAAGAACCTGGGCATGGCCCGCGAGGCTCAGCTGCTCATTACCGTAGGTCGTGGTGGGGTGTGATCGGTTGGGAGTTTAAAACATAAGTTACGTAGGGTAATTAAAGGAATGGACTACCCTTTCGTTTGGGTGAAAAGTATTACTATGTGATAGTAAAAAAGAGGGGTGGTATCGCACCCTCGTGGAGCCCCTGAGCAACCAGGCTGAGAGTGCTCGGGCTGGGGTGCTTGTAGGAGCAAATGTTGAATGAAAGAAAATAGTAAGACCGAGCTTTAGGGGAAGAAACGACATAACTGTTCAATGTTCCATGTGTTGGTGAGAATGTTGCCGTTGTCGTCCTTCAGCTGGTAGGTGCCCAGTCAGATCACCTTGGTCACCGTATAGGGTCCTTCCCATGGTGGAGAGAGTTTATGTTTCTCCTTGGTTGATTGGGTTCTCTATAGCATGAGATCACCGACCTCAAGGATCCTCCCCCTGATTTTTCTTACATGGTACCTGCAGAGAGTTTGCTAGTAGCGAGCGGAGTGGATGACGGTCGTCTCACGAGCCTCCTCGAGTAGGTCAACCATGTCCCGCTGAGCCTCCATGGCTCGGTCTCGGTCAAAGGCCTTCACTCTTGGGGCACCATGGTCGAGGTCGGAGGGCAACACTACTTCAGCTCCGTAGTCCAGGAAGAAAGGTGTGAACCCTATGGATTAGTTTGCGGTCATTCTTAGGCTCTAGAGGATTGCTAGGACCTCTGCAACCCATTGCCCGGCATACTTATTGAGTCAATCAAAGATGCGTGGCTTAAGTCCTTGGAGGACCATGCCATTGGCCCGCTCAACCTGACCGTTAGTACGCGGATGTCCGACCGAGGCCCAATCGATCCTGATGCTGTATCCATCACAGAAGTCTAGGAACTTCTTCCTGATGAAGTTAGTTCCATGGTCAGTGATGATACAGTTAGGAACACCAAAATGATAGATGATGTCAAGGAAGAACTTGACCGCCTCTTCAGAGCGAATGATGGTGACGGGCTTTGTCTCTATCCACTTGGTGAATTTGTCCACCGCTATGAGTAGGTGAGTGAAGCCACCCGGGCCCTTTTTGAGGAGTCCAGCCATGTTGAGGCCCTAGACCACGAATGGCCAGGTGATGGGGATGGTTTGAAGCTCTTGTGCCAACAAATGAGTTTGCTGAGCGTAGAACTGGCATCCCTCACACCTATGGACGACCTCCTCTGTATCTTGTAGAGCGATGGGCCAGTAAAAATCTTGGTGAAAGGCTTTTCTGACCAGTGATCTCGGAGCCGCGTGATGTTCGCAGATTCTGGCGTGGACCTTGAGGAGGAGCTATTTCCCTTGGTCAGTGGGGACACACTTCATGAGTACTCTCGATGGACTTCGCTTGTAAAGTTCATTACCGAATGTGACAAACGTCTTGGTGCGTCGAGCGATTCGTCGTGCTTTAGTCCTTTCTGGTGGGAGAATCTCCTCGAGGAGGTAGGCGAGTAGCGGTGCTCTCCAGTCAGCTTGATCGAATGCTACCATGGCGACATCGGCGGGTGACGTCATCACGAAGGCACTGAGGTCAGAGCCCCCGAGTGCCACATTGTTGTTGGAGTGTGTCTAGATCAGACCTTCTAGGATATGGGCAGATGGCTCGTGAAGGTCTTTGATGAAGACCCCATCTGGAGATGGAACCCGCCTGACAGCCAATTTTGCGAGAAAATCAGCGGCATCGTTGTCCTTTTGGGGACATGATGTAGTTTGATCCCCTAGAATTTATCCTCGAGCTTGCGCACCTCCTAGCAGTATGCTACCATGAGGGGGCTTTTGCAAGAGGACTCCTTCATGACTTGGTCGATGACCAACTCGAGTCATCGCAGACGTACAGCCGCGTAGCGTGGAGTTCGATGGCGATGCGTAGTCCATTGATGAGGGCCTCGTATTCTGCGGCGTTGTTTGAGGCCGAAAAATGGAGATTGATTGTGTAGCGGAGCCTGCTCCCATCCGAGGAGATCAGAACCACTCCAGCCCCCGAGACGGGTGCCATCATGACCAGTCGAAGTACATTGTCCAGTACTCATGGGTGATGTCTGGGGTCAGGAGCTGGACCTTCGTCTATTCGGTGATAAAGTCCGTGAGAGCCTGAGACTTAATAGCAGTGCGGGGGATATACCTGATGTCGTGGCCCATTAGTTCGAGTGCCCACTTTGAGATCTGTCCCACGGCATCGCGGTTGTAGACGATGTCTCCCAGCAGGAATGAAGTGACGACCATGACTTCATGGTCGGTGAAGTAATGTAGGAGCTTCCGGGCCACCATCAGCACGGTGTATAGAAGTTTCTGCACCTAGGGGTATCGAACCTTGGCATCGGTGAGTACCTCACCGACGAAGTATACTAGTTGCTAGACCTTCAGGTGGTGTCCTGGCTCCTCCCTTTCGACGACTAGGGCGGCGCTCACCACGTGGTTGCTTGCCGTGATATAGAGGAGGAGGGGTTCTCCCTGTTCGGGAGCGACGTGGATTGGGGCTGACGTCAGTGATGCTTTGAGGCTTTCCAAAGCCTACTGTGCTTCCTCAGTCTAGACGAATGCATCTATCTTTTTGAGATGTTTGTAGAGAGGCATCCCCCGCTCGCCTAGCTGGGAGATGAACTGGCTCAGGGCGGCCAAACAACCGGTGAGCCTCTGTACGCCCTTGATGTTGCGTACAGGGCCCATGTTGGAGATGGCTGTGATTTTTTTAGGGTTGGACTTGATGTCGTGTTCGGACACGATGTATCCAAGCAGCTTCCCCTTCGAAACCTCAAAAACACATTTTTCAGGATTCAATTTGATGCTAAACTTTCAGAGGTTTGCGAATGTTGCGCCAAGTTTGCGATCAGGTCGCAAGCTTGAGCCGTTTTGACCACTATGTCATCTACATAGACGACAATTGTTGGTTTTGGCCACTCGACTTGGTCAGGTTAGTCGAGCGGGTTGATTTGGTCGGTGAAGCATTGCTGCATGCACTGTTGATAGGTGGCGCCAGCGTTCTTCAGATCAAAAGGCATGGTTACGTAGCAGTACGAACGATACCGGGTGATGAATGAAGTTGCGAGCTAGTTGGACTCTTTCATCGCGATCTGGTGGTAGCCTGAGTAGGCGTCTAGAAAGGAGAGGATTTCACATCCTGAGGTGGAGTCGAGGAGGTTGGCTTGTTGTAGTCTAGGACTGCAAGAGTCGATGAATTTTTGAGCTGAGGGATCTCGGCTGAGTTGATGACGGCAGTGGCGAGCTCATAATGCTCGCGGTCGCACATGTAGGCATGCAAAAAGGTGCTACCCACAGTGATGACACCGTTCGGTCCTGGCATCTTCAACTTGAGGTAGGTGTAGTTGGGGATCGCCATGAACTTGGCGTGGCATGGCCGCCCCAAGATGGCGTGGTAGGACCCTAGGAAGTCCTCTACCTCGAAGGTGAGGACCTCTGAGTGAAAGTTGGCTCAGTCACCAAACATGATGGGCAGGTCGATCTGCCCGAGCGGGTATGCGTGTGTCCCCAGATCACACCGTGGAAGGGAGAGCTCGCTGGGTGGAGTTTTGACCGGGGCATGCGCATGGCGTCAAGGGTGTCGACTTAGAGAATGTTGAGACCGCTGCCTCCGTCCATCAGCACCTTGGTGAGGCGCTTCTTGCGGAGAATGGGTTCGATGATGAGCGGGTAGCGACCCGGTCTAGCAACGTGGGAAGGATGGTCCCTCTGATCAAAAGTGATCGGGGATTCTGACTAGCTAAGGAAAGAGGGGATGGCCATTTCAGCGACGCATGCCTCTCTGTACCGCATCTTATGCTGGTGCTTGGAGTAGATGGCATCGGATCCCCAAAGATCATGAGGCATTCCTTAGGGTCGGGAAAGCCATCTTCATCCTTGCTGCCGTGCCTCCTTTCTTGGCCGCTGCCTCCTTGCCCTTTCCTTCCTTCCGCCCGCTGGCCTACCGCAGAAAGCGCTTGAGGAGTTCGTAGTCCTTGTAGAGGTGCTTGACGGGGTAGGCGTGGTTGGTGCATGGGCTCTCCATGAGCTTGTCGAAGTGGCCGGGCTCATCCTGCTGGGGCTACATGCCCGCACGATCGGCCGCGGCGACCAAAGTGGAGTCAACCGGTCGGCGCCAATCCTTCTTGTTCTTTTTGCCCCTTTGCGTGGAGGGGCCCTCATCTTGGTCCTCATGCTTGGCCTTGCCCTTGTCCTGGCCTCCGCTAAAGACCGCTCCGACCACCTCCTTGCCGGAGGTGTGGTTCGAGGCGATGTCGAGGAGGTTGTAGGTGGCACCGGGCTTTAGACAACTGAGCTTGTGGATTAAGGACTCACAGGTTGTCACAGAGAGGAACGCGCTGATGACATCCACGTCATCGACATCAGGAAGGGAGTTGCATCGTTTTGAGAACCTATGGATGTAATCCCGTAGGGACTCATTGGGCTCCTGCTAGCAGCTCTTGAGGTCCTAGGAATTCCTAGGATGAACATACGTCCCCTGGAAATTCCTGATGAAGATCCTTTTGAGATCTGCCCAGTCACGGATGCTGTCAGGCGGGAGGAATTCGAGCCATGCTCGAACATGCTCCCCCACACAGATGGGGAGGTATTGAATGATGAAGTGGTCATCATCCACTCCTCTGGCTCGGTAGGCGAGCTGAAAGTCTTTGAGCCATATACCAGGATTCGTTTTCCTGGTGTATTGGCGATGTTGGTGGGTGGTCGGAAGTGCTGTGGGAATGGCATTTTCTGAATGCGATGGCCAAAGGCCTGTGGTCCCGGGCCGTCCAGGCTGGGACTTCGGTCGTCTAGTCGGCGACCATGTCTGGGGTCCGTGTCCCCGCTCCCCTCGATGGTCCGGTCGAGGCTCGTGCCGCCTGCTCTCACTGCCCCTTGATGGATGTCATCATCACGTTAGGCTTGACGCCAATTGTTGGTGATGCTGCAAGCATCATGGTTTGGTCCGAGTCATTCACGCACAGGTGGTCGGTGTGGAGCGGGCGCCAGGTCAGGCCATGATGTAGCTGTGGCCTCCTGTTCCATGCCCGACGACTATAGCGGTGAGCGGATAGAACGGTTCAACTGGTGCGCCCCCATTCCCCCAGTGGGGAAAGAGGCCATGAGCCGGTGTCACGACGTGTAGGTCTTCGCTTGTTGAACGGCGGCGGTTTCCACCAGTGTTCAGAGGTTCCAATGGATCGCCTACTCCTGGGAGTCGACAGGCTCGGGAAGGCCACGCAGAAGCATCGCTGCAGCGGCGATGTTCTGGCCAGCCCGAGTGAACTATGGGGGGATCATTTCATCCATCTAGGATGTTGCGTTGGACCTGACAGGCGTGACCTCAGGCACCGCTCGCCGGGTTAGGCGCGTGTGGCGCAGCGTGCTAGGCCGAGCATGCTGGCGTAGGTGGCGGCTGGCTCTGCCACCTTTGTCGTAACTCCTCGCCGTGCTCCTGCGCATGCACGAGGGCCTCCGCACGAGGGTCCATAGGGGTGTGAGTCTATAGAGACTCCGCTACCACCAGCGGCTGTCCTGGAGCGTCCGCCATAGCGCACTCCCAGGACAGAGGGTGGCTAGGTGCCACAACATCGCCGATGCTGGAGCCATCGCTTTCAACCTCATCATCCACGAGGTCGAGGAAAGAGGCGGGAGCATAGCCCTCCATCCCCACGAATTCGGATGTGAGAGGGGGGTGGCGTCAGCATCTTAAGGAGCCCCCACGCGTACGCGTCCGCAGGGGACGCGAGGCCGTAGGGGAACCGGTCGAATGGCGGTTACGGTGGGGACAACGGGGTCCCTCTGGAGAGTTGGCGGAAGATATTAAATAGCGAGTAAAGAACAATATGTACGCTACTCACAGTGGGGTTTGAGCCCAGCATGGGCTTGGAGCGAAGCGTAGGTGTCTCGTCGTTGAGGTCGTCGGGTGGCCCGGAGCCAACGGAGGGTGCTCCTCCTCCAATGGGCGCTGGGACAAATGCCTCCTCGCGAAGGCGAAGGACACCGAGCTGGTTGGCGGCGAAGTCCAGGCTTCCGAAGAGGAAGGTCTGGAACAGCTCAAAGACGGGAGGAACCCACATCCCAACAGGTGGGTGCGTGGGAAACTCCAGCGAGCCGAAGCGAATCGTATCGCATGAGCCCGTCATGACGAAGATGGTGGAAAGGTGGGCCATCCGATGACCAAAAGCTTGAACGCATGGCGTCCTCCCCATGGACGACGCCAATTGTCGGTGCGAAAAAGTGACCAACAAGTAAATATTTGTAGTTTTGCCGTGCATTGTGATCGGATGTGACCTAGCACTCAATGACATAGGATTTACACTGGTTCAGACAACGTGCCCTATGTCCAGTTCCAGTCGGTCGGTGACTTTATTCCTGAGCCCAGGTGCTTAAAGTTTGCTGTGGGGTTACAAACAAGTGGGAATAGAAAGGAGGGTGTTAAAAGTCCGGTTGGGCTCTGAACCAAAGGGCCAAGAGTGACGGGAGCTTCAACGTGCGATAAGTATTGGAGCGTATGCTCTGTGTAGCTTTAGAGTTCTGGAGCCGTGGAGCTATTCGAGTGCTCAGAATATCTAAGCTAAGCAGAGAGAGAGTTGGAATGGCCGTCCTCCGTTGGGAGAGAGCACATCCCCTTTTATAGGTGAAAGGGGATGGCCTTACAAATGAGAGATTGAGAGAGAGTGTGTGTGCACGTATGCTACTAAGTCTTGTTGCCCACGCTGCCGAGTACAATACGGTCGTTGGCGCCCACAATACTGTTTATGTCAGACGCATATGGCAGGCTTTACCGTGTTCGCCTGGTATAGCAAATGACGGCGCCCACAACACTGTAAGGCAAATGTCGGCGCCCACAACACTGTTTGGGTTCTGACATGCCTGGAAGGTTGCAAAGCACCCTTCTGGCATGGTCTGGCAGTACTGTCCTGCATGTGTGTAGGGTACGGCCCTCGGTATTGCGGTTAACTTGAGCGTCTTGCCTTATCTGCTCTGCCTGATTCTTGGGTCCTCACCGAGCGGGCGTCTCCGGCCGGTCGTTCCTAGTCGGCTCCGACCGCGTCGGTCGGAGAAGAGCTGTAAGAAGAGGTTCGGCGTATTCCCGTTCGGAAAAGCGGGTCGAAGTCGGAAACAAGCGTCGTCCGCTCCTTGGCTAGGCCTTTGGCTAGGCCTTCTCGGGCCGGCCAGAGAGTCGGTTGTTGTAATCGTCTGCAGGCTCGAGCCTTGGAAGCGGGCCCATTAGGTTTATGAACCCGACACTCTTGGAACAGGGAGCCATGTTTCCAAACCCCTCGCAGCGTCTAATAGATCAGTTTGATAGGTTTAGGTGTCGAGAGAATTAGGATAATCCCAAAAATCACCATTTGGCTTATTTATATACACATTGTGGGGCTGAGGCCGAAGGTTCTTGCCAATTACGGCAAATAGTCTAATATGTTTGGCACTGACTTGCCAAAGTAACATGTTAGCCAGAGATCACGTTTCAACAGTTGCCCCACAGAATAAAAGCATTTCCGTGGGCAGCACAGTAGATATATATCATGTCCAAAGAAATACAGTTTAGGGGTAGTTGTGTGGCCGTCTCTAAAATATATTAGTTTACAAATCTTTTCTAGAATTTTACAAACGTTTGTTTGGAGACGGTAGCAAAAAAAATCCCCTTTGCAGCATCTAATAGATCAGTTTGATAGGTTTAGGTGTCAGAAGAGAGTTTATTTAATTAGGATAATCCCAAAATCACCATTTGGCTTCACGAGCCCCACATATTATATATACGAACAAGTAATGTGGGGCTGAGGCGTCGAAGGTTCATTCTCTCAGGCATCTTTGCCTCCTCGTGCTACGCACAAATAGTAACCTAATATGTTTGAAAAACTGACTTGCCAAAGTGTTCAATAGTTAGCCAGAGACAGGGCCGGTGCTTCAACAGTTAAACCAGCCCACAGTATGCTATAAAAGCATTTTCCGTAAGCAGCTTGATTAATTTAGATATATATCATGTCCAAGAAAAGTAACCAACCTACGGAAACGTGTGATATGGAAATGGCACAACATCTTCGAGGTAACGATTCGTTGGCACAGGTTATTAATACGTCGCCCCCGCACCAGCAACAGCAGAGGCAGGAGATCACAGTCGCCCAGATTTCTCCAGACGCAGTCGATGAAATTATAGGACGATACAAGAAATTTCCCAAGTCGGCATCAGATGAACTGGATGAGTTTCGTGGTTGGCTGATGGTGCTCAACACACTGACGGCCTCCATGACATGGAACGCAGCGCTCAACCCACCCGGTGGTGTCTGGCAAGCCGATGATGCCGCCAATGGCTATGTCGCGGGCAGCTCGGTTTTCCGTGACAAAAACATCGTCAGATACCACTTATTTGAAACGTTCAACAATTTGGGCTTCTACTCATCCCTTCTCATTCTCGTGCTTCTTTGCATTAACTGGGTATTCAGGAAGATACATATCATGGTTATCAACATCCTCGTGTCCACGGACCTCGTAAGCCTGTATGCAACGTTCTTTCTCGGCAGCTCAGTGAATAAGAAAGATTCTCCCCTTATGCAACGTTCTTTCTCGGCAGCTCAGTGCATATACATTATTCGTAATTGTATACCTCACATGGCTAATGCGAAAGCCGAGAGTGTAGTTATAGAACCCATCAACTATTATGCATAAGAATATGTGTAATTAACCAGCTTTCATTTGATGTTCTCATCCAACTTTGTTTGTACCAGACTTCTCTACCCTTTGCTAATAAACAAATGGAAATTGTATATGCTTTTGCGAATACAGTATATTTGCTAGAGGCACACTACTCGATTTGATGGCTCTTTTATAAATAATTTGTGCTGCTTAATTATTTCATGTTTGCATACACGGCAGTGAACACCCTACTACTGCCGGGTTGATCCACAATCAGGTAGTGATATATTGCTGCCAGTTAGAGCCAACAACTCGCGGTGATAAGTGGAATATCACTATTTGTTCAGGTCACCACATGACAAAGATATGCCAACGCTAGTTGGTGGCTAAACCCGACAACGACATAATGGCATCATTATTTCCAAGTTTTGGTTTGACCCGGCAGTTTTATGGTTAGGACCTAACCACCTATTACTTCGTTCTCCACCATTGAATACAACTACAAACATGTATTTTGTTATAAATTATGCATCGAGATGCACGCACATCACCTCACATGGACAGTTGAGGTCCTCTACATGTATTCACTACTGGAAACTCGTTTTTTTCTATGTGTGCGAAAATACACAGAAATATACGAATACCGTCAGAAAAATATTTTTCTGATGGTGTACCCTCAAAAAAATACCCACAGAAATATGATGACAAAAAAATCAATTGTTCTGTGTGTTCGCTATGGGTGTTACACGCACAGAAAAATTCCGTTAGCCCAGATTAAATTTAAATATTGTGTGCATTAATCCTCATAGAAAAAAAGAAAGGCCCGACAGAAAAATGATTTTTCTGTGGGTGTTACACGCACAGAAAAATTCTGTTAGCCCAGATTAAATTTAAATATTGTGTGCGTTAATCCTCACAGAAAAAAAAGGAAAGGCCCGACAGAAAAATGATTTTCCTGTCGATGTTGTCCCGATAGAGCCGTAGAGGTACACTCACAGGAAAATTTTATTTTTCTGTCGGTCTCGTTTAACGCACGGAAAAATAACAGACCACCAACAGAAAAAACCCTTAACCATGCAACAAATTGGATACGATAATTATATACAAAGAGAACAGTAGCAATAACATATTAAATATGATCTGTCCATACTGTAATTTCATCACAACATAATAGATAGCATACATATAAAGATCCAAATATTCAGCACATTCATTAATGGCATCCGGGCTACATATAGATGATGTCAAAATGGTCCGGCATCGATACATTCAAAAGCATTACCATCTCATCTCAACAGTTCAAGTCTTAGCCAAGATGAGTAAAGTACCAGCATGCATCATTGAGTCATATTATAGCTAAAACTAAAGCTAACAGATTAGAGCCACTACTAGTTAATGTGCAAAAGCACAACTCTACAAAAAGAAGAAATCACCATCACATCCATGTTTTACATCTAAACACAACCATCACATTATCGATGCATGATCGTCATTGTTGGCGGAACCTTGATTGTTGTTAACGTTTGCAGCATGAAGATCCCCATTGGTGTGGCCAACATCATTAGCATTGTTGGCAGATTCCGAGACAGCATGAGAAGACCCAGTTGCCTGAATGTGAACAAAGTTACAGTAAGTGGAATGCAGAAAAGTGAAGGATCCACAACGCTTTCATCTTGAAATGCACAGCAAGGCTATTAGGATTTGTGTGATAATATACCCATGTGAGGGTACAACAGTGTGCTTTCCAGAACTGAATTTTGCATAGTACTAAATTGATCTATCAAAGTACATTACCATCCCACTAGAGAAGTCAATCATGCATACAAATGTCAGCCCGATGCCCCCATAGCAAAAACATCATATGACATCACTGATATGAGAATAAGCCAGAGCAACATGTCGATAATGCTTGCTATGCCTTGAAGGTTAATTACCACTTCAATACATCTCCCAAAAAATATAATGCTCATGTGCATGTTCCAAATCAAGTAGCCAAACATCTCCTCCTTATCTAGAGGTACAAGGCAGTACCAACTGAATAATGCCAGGAACCATCTAAAGTACCAGTACCCAAAAGACAGAAGCAACAACCAAAAAGAGAAACACGAGAATCAAGGTGTGAAATATTACAAACCAACATAAGGCCACTTCCTCACTGCAATAGCCATGCAAATTCACTGCAGTAGCTATACAACAATCAACATGAGGCCACTTCCTCACTGCTGCACTATGTGTTGATATTCTAAATAGTACCCCACAAAATACTAATCAGTTTCTACTTCCTTTCCATATTAAAATCTCTAAGTGATGGATATGACAGCTACAAAACATGTTCATGGTGGAATGAAGATATACTCACAATTGCTTGCATAGCGGACAAGTGTCGTAACGCTTCTTCTGGTACAACCCTTCCTGTCTCCTGGTAAAGGTTCTACAAGTGTATTGTAAGCACAGATATTTCAAATTTAAATCATTAGATAATTCACATATAATATTGGTGAATTATTTACAAGAGCATTGCACATACCAGTACCAAGCCTATAAGAACTTTGTTTTGCGGCAGTGCGTTGTCCTTTTCACGATTCTCTCGTTGCAGCCTTCCATTTGCACGACATAGCTCTTCCATTTCTCGAGACATGTTTTGCATAGTCACTGAATTTGATGGACGCACACTTATTTCCCTTCCGGCTGCCCTGACATCTGAAGACTTAACCGCACCATTTGCTATGGCAAGACGCCCATGCTTTCTTGGGGCACCACTAGACACATCACATAGCGCCTTTCCATTCAAATATTGTTGTTGCTCAACCTCATGTCGATCCACTTCCATGTCTGCACTGTCTCCATTCTCTTCGTTTGCACATTCTATCCTCTTAACAGCAGCAAGGTAGTCATCCTACAAAGACCCAGTTCCAGCACTAGTTAGAAACCCAGTTCCTGAAAATTGAAGATAGCTACTGTCTGTATCTATTTGCTTGCAGGTAGCTAGCAGCATGGCAGCAGGTCCAGCACTAGTTGCAACAGGTTCCAACCAGATCTTGAACCAGTTAGAACTCAGTTTGCACTAGTTAGAAACCCAGTTTGACCAGACCCAGCAGCAACAAGTTTCAATCAGACCCAGTTTGAACTGGTCAGATCTAGTTCTAACTAGACCCAACAAGATACGATACTGTACATTAACCCGCCCTTCATACATATCAGTTTAGTGAAAGAAAATATACATCTTGAAAGCTGTACAGCACAAACCAGGTTCAGGACAGGACAAGCCCAAGAGCAAAAAGAAACCCCAAAAGAACAGAATAGGCTCATTGAGCGCTACCTTATCACCCACCTCGCTTTGCTTAGCAGCATCACTTGGTACTTTGGCAACAGCTTAATTGAGCACAACAAATATACAGTTCCTATTCCATGCTTAAAATCCACAGCAAGAAGAACTCAAAGAAGAAAGTGCCATAGCAGACCATTTGGACATCTAATAAATCTTATCAAATCAAAGACGTATGCCGGAGCCCAAATCTGATGGTAGAAATTGTCGTAGATTGCACTAATCTGCAAAAGCTGGAAGGAAAGATGATGCTTTGGTGGGATCAAGATTCAAGAGGTAAGCCAGAAAGCCACCAGCAACCTTTCAAACAGCAATTCACCAAGAGGAAAGGCACATCACCAGCAAGGCAGTTTAGTTAGCTTCTTCCAAACATCATATATTAAAAAACGAAGGAAGTACAAAGATTAACTAGGACCACATATAGTTAGACACATGTCAGCTTAGCAAGGAAATGTACATCTTGAAAGTTGTACAGCACAAACCAGGTTCAGGACAGGACAAGCCCAAGAGCTAAAAGAAAACCCCTAAGGAACAAAATAGACTCATTGAGAACCCGGAGGCATATAGTTGCTATGGAATCTGCCAAAATTTCCTGGGTACATTTCAGTGCCAATGTCCTAATGGAACATATGGAAGTCCATCCACAAAAGATGGTTGTGTTACTACAAAAAAGAAGAATTCCTACACAGGATTAGGTGAGATATGGCCCCCTTTTTATCTTTAGGGGGCAGTAATATCTTCAAGTAAACTCAACACCACTCGAAGTAGTATACACCCTAGAACTGTACAAGAAGAAATTTTCAGCACACATGTCACATACATACCATGCGTTTCTGTGCTTTGTGGCTACTGATTGAACCACATCTACCATTGCTATCCAGGCTTTTCATGCCAGATTTCATCGCAGCAAATGTATTAATAGGGGTTGCTTTCTGTGGTCCAAAGTTAGCTTCCTAAAAAATAGTAAATTTTTCCAATGAGATATGAATATACAATAAGCTACTAAGTTCCTAAAAAGACATTAAAGAATAAAGAATATACACGTGCATACCAATACTTGTTGTGTCTCTGTGAATGGTCTAGATCCTCCTCGGTTTTGAGCAATATCTTCATTACTTGAGCGAGATGTTTGCCCCCTCTTACGTTTGACCTTGTACTCATCTGAGCACCAATAAGCACAAAGGAGGAGCCACACCTCATCATTCAACCACTCGAGCTTTCCTTGCTTGTATTGCTCATACTCGAGGTCAATATGGCATGCTACTGCATCTTTGATTTCTATGTGTTTTATTTCCCTGTAGTACTCCTTGACAGCATCCACACGAACTTGATACATCATGTTCCTCATCCTTTTCTTCAAACGGGCTTCTAGAACACAATCCGCATCTTGTTGATCTCCTACTGCAACTTAGAACAAACGCTGCATGTGTACAAAACCATGAACATAGGTTTCACATTGCATAGATTTTAGAAATTTCAAGTTTTAGATGTTGCTCAGAAATTTCAGATTGAACATAGGAATCTTACCCAAAATTCGAAAACCACTTTTTCTCCCCTTGTCATTTCCGTAGCCTTAGGATTATTATGAAAATAATCAGCCCAATCCAGAGCTGGGCGCTTGAATTCATCACCATTCTCATCCACCTCCACAATCACACCTGGATATTCTCTTCTAAGTATGACCCCAAGCTGAGTAGTGTATTTGTAAGGTGGTGGGTAGTAAATATAACTGAATTGCCTATAAATAAAGTAACATGTAAGAGATAAGACTTTGGTGCAGGTTTACATAAATTTCAAAAAAAAGATCATATTATACGTACACACAAGTAGACAACCATCTAAACACTAATGGTTGCTAAAATAGTTGAGTGTGATGAGTAGCTTACTGCTTAATTAATCACCAATTAGTCACAGTCACTAGTAGTTGCTAAAATAGTAGAGTTTGGTGCAGCTTACTGTTTTATTACCAGCTAGCAGCCAAGTATATGGATCTTCTTGTGCCACACTCACCTACTACAACAGTATGAATTGAACTCTATGAAAGAGATGACAAGGAAAACAAATCATGGTTGCTGCTAGGTACTATAAGCCATAATATTCTTATCTGCAACAAAACAGGTAATGGCCATAGCAAACTTTCAGCTAACTCCCTGATTAAAACTTTGATAAACTATCTCTTATCAAATCATTATCATATTTAATCCCACAGATGACTTGTATTTGCTTGCTTAGTTGTTCATGAAAGTTTGACATGTCAGTACACTGGCAGCTTTCAACAGACTAGTATTACCAAAGTTTATGATCCATGTCCTGGATTAGTGGTGGAAAATGATCCATGTCATAGAAAATATACTTTGTCCTAATCCTGGACATCATCTACTTTATGCTAAGACACATCCTATCAGATTTATGGCACCTATTGTTTATTTGCCTGCAATGGCACACAAAAAATTAAAATACAATCCTGGCTAACTTTTAATGGTATCCCTTTTTATTCCACCAGTGTTTGTTGTGTTACCTGTAGTGCCTCCAAATTCAGCTTTTGAGATGCTTAGGACAGATTAATCTATATTCTTTTGGAATTTAATTAGTATAAGATAAGACTTGAAGGTAGAAGCAAGCTAAAGTCATAGAATAGTGTTATGTGATCTATACAGCATAAGTCTTTGTGGGATCTACAGTCTGGTCAAATCAAATGGCTGAACATGCAGAGAAGAAAATATTGAGAAACTGCGCTACCTAGAATACAATCATGTGCAACTACCAAATTACTAGCACCAAAGATCAGGAGCCAACAAAGAATCAAGCAAGAAATGCACTCACTCGTCACCACTTGGTTTAAGAGCCACTTTAACACCACGTGGAGGTTGTTTAAATTTTGTTTGGGACCCTGCCTTCCTTCCTCTTTTCTTGGGTGGCTCTATTGGGGGAGCTTCAACAACTATTGTCCTTTGTGAGGCATCGCTTGCAGTTCCAGAACCTTCATTTGTTTGGGCTGCACTGCTGTTGGCTACACGGCGTGTGTGTCGAATGGAATGGACCATGGAACCACCTACACTTTCAGAACCATCATTCCTTTCGGCTGCACGAAAATTGGGCACACGTTTGTTGCGTGTACTGACCATCTGCAGTAGATACAATATGTTAGATCCATCTTAAAACAAATAGTGCATCAGACAACAAATTATTGGAGGGGCAGCAAACATGGAAACTGCTATATTAATAAAGGATTGGAGAGAAAGCAACATGAATTTAGATTTAGTAATACTGAAGCACACATGCAAACTGATATATTAATAATATTGGACTGTTAGCTGCATATTCAACAACAGTTACATAGGATCTTATGCATAACAAATAGCATAACTAAAACATATATTTTGGACTGCATATTCAAAAATCATTTGGATCATAAGTTTCTTCATCTTCTTCATCCATTGCTTCATCATCCTCTTCCATCTCTTTCTCTTCTTCAATAGCTTCTTCATCATATTCCTCATCCAGAACAACTTGTTTCTATATTGCTTCCAAGTCTTTTGGGTCAGTAACCTCATCTGCTCCCATTGCAATTAAGGAGTCCAAGGCATCACTCAAATCAATGACAAAGGCGCCATCCAAACCATCCGCTTGGTAGACATCCTGCACTACCCCTTCCATATTCATAGCTTCACTACTGCTTTCATTCATAGGCACAATCCATGTGGAGCAACATGGTAGACAACCCACCATGAAGACAACTCTCTGTTCTTACACGGGTATGACAGATAGTACACTTGAGTAACCTGGCTAGCCATCACAAATGGGTCAAAATTTGATAATCTTAATGTATGATTGATCTCTACCAAGCCTAGATCTTCAATACGCCTCAATCCATTGGGTGTTGGATCAAACCAGGAGCAATAAAACAACACCAACTCTAGTTTCATGCTGCCTTCCCACTCAATTTTAATTATATCTTCTATGATTCCATAATACTCTAGAGCATTGTCTGATTCATCAAAAGAAGTTACACAAACACCACTATTGATAGTTGTTAGCCCTACTCTTCCACTCTCATATTTCTTTGAACGGAATCTATAGCCATTGACATCATAACACCCATAGGATCTAACTCGAGGGCAGTAACCATAGGACATTTGGAACATAGCATTGTGAATGCAGTCTCAAACACTAAAAAACACAAATTATGTGATAAGTTTTTTATCATAATTCACAATGTTGGAACAGAACAAAGGCTGAAGTGTATGAGAAAATTACTTGCTCTTTGAACCAATCAAAAAAATTTGGACCAGATTGTATACCACAACTATTTTTCCAACCATTTAACCTTAAATCACGACGTTGCTGGTCTGTGGGAGCTATACGGCTCTTCCACTGTTCATTATCGAAGTGTCTACATGAACAAAATTCTTGTTATGCCTAGATAATAAAAAATCTAGAACAGAACAGTAATGACATTTTTGGCACAACATACGTGAAGAAATCATCCATCTCCGGCATGTTTGACAATATGTATAGAAAAGCAACCTTGTACTCCTTGTTTGAGAGTTCACAAACACCTCTAGGGCTCATGCAACGACCTGGGCATTTAAAAATGTCAAGGTCACATGTACCTTGAAATGAAGATGCACAATCATCATAGCGAGGCACCTTATTTCTAACAGATGGAGCATGGGGTCTAAAATATAGACTTAATGTATTTGTAGCCTCTTCAACAAGAAATGCCTCAACAATGCCAACCTCAACATGAGCCTTATTTCTTACTTTTTTCCTAAGTTTTTGGATACACCTACAAAGTGAGAGCAACGTATTACAGATAGCTAACTTACGGTCAGTGACATAAATAAACTAGTTATTTCAATATTTCTAGATTTACCTCTCATATGGATAGCACCAACGTGCTAGGACAGGACCACCTAATTGTGCTTCATAAGGCAGATGTATGATGAGATGTTGCATAACATTGAAGAAACCAGGAGGAAATATCTTCTCCATTTTGCAAAGAAGCACTGCAACATTCTCCTCCAGAGAGCGGATAACATCTTTTCTAAGCTCTTTGGCACACAATTGCTGATAGAAGAAACTAAGCTCAGCCAAACAATGGCACACATTATCTGGCAAAAACCCACGAAACACTACAGGGAGCAACCTTTCCATAAAGATGTGATAATCATGACTTTTTAGTCCAAAAATTTTCTTTTGCAGCAGATTCACACCACGCTTCAGATTGGATGCATATGACTCAGGGAACTGCAATTCTTTGAACCATTGCAGGATGGTTGGCTTAACATCTTTGTGAACGCTGAATGGACCTCTAGGCATATCCCACTGCCCATTGCTCTTTTGCATCAAATGCATGAAAGGACGATTACATATAATAGCCAAATCTAGCCTAGCCTTCACATTATCTTTGCTCTTTTCAGCTATGTCAAAACATGTGTTCCATATGGCTTCACCCATATTCTTTTCATTATGCATCACATCAATATTGTGTGGAAGTAGCAACTTATGGAAATATGGAAGCTGCCTAAAACAAAGTACATGTGTCCAATTGTGCAATCTACCGTAGGTTTGTGTATCACCAGCAAACTGGTTCACATGGGCTTGCACTTCCTCCCCTATTAAGTACCTAGGTGCCTCATCAAACACCTTGGTGTTCTTGCGAAAAGCATTAGCTTCATTTCTAAATGGATGATCTTCAGGCAAGAAACGCCTATGGGTATCAAACTAGCAAGCCTTACGCCCATTAGGGAGTAGGAATACTCGACAACCACACCCATATGGGCATGACAACCTACCATGGGTGCTCTAGCCAGAAAAGTCCCCATAAGCCATAAAGTCATGTACTGACCAAAGGTAGATTCCTCTCATTATAAACTCCTCCTTCAACAAAGCATCCCATGTTGTGACCCCCTTCCATAGTTCTTGAAATTCGTCAACTAAGGGTTGCATTAAAACGTTCAATTTTCTACCAGGATGCTCCGGGCCAGGAACAACAAGTGCGAGAAAAATATACTCAGACCTTAAGAGTGTGCCAGGAGGTAGGTTCAGTGGGGTCACAAAGACTGGCCAACATGAGTAAGGTGCAACATTCACATCAAATGGTTGGAAACCATCTGTTGCTACTACAAGGCGCACATTTCTTTTTTCCTGTGCAAATTCTGGATAGTCCACATTAAATTGTTGCTAATCCTCTCCGTCACAAGGGTGCACCATCTTACCACATGTTGTGGGACTATATGATCTCATTAACTTGGCTGTCTCCCCATGGAGATATAGCCTTTGCAGCCTATCTGTGATTGGAAGATAGCGTAAAACTTTGCGTGCAACCTTTGTTCACCCTTCCACATACCGATTAGCACCACAAAAATCACATTTATCTTTGTCCTTGTTATCTTTGTAGAATAGCATGCAATTGTTATAGCAAACATCAATTTTGATATATTGCATACCAAGACCCTCTAATAATTTCCTAGATTGGTAGAAGTCATTAGGTAACTTGGAGTCAGGAGAAAGGAGTTCATATACTATGCCTAGTATATCATCATATTCTGCGACAGACATGTTGTACCGTGACTTCACAGCAAACAAGCAAGCTACAGCAGACAAGCGTGAGTGTGTGGTTCTATCATGCACCAACTCATCTGCACTAGCAACCATCCTATAGAAAGCTTTGGCATATGTTGATGGTTCAGCATCCAGTATAGGTGGATGGTGCCCAGCAAGCTCAACCAACATTTGATCCATCTGATCAACTTCATCAGTGTCCTCTCTATTTCCCACACCATCATATCCATCATGTGAAATCAGCCCCTCACCATGCTCAGTCCAAGTTTCATAGTCTTCCTTAAAACCATGCCTACACAAATGCATCTCTATAGTGTATCTTATATGCCTAAAGTAGTTCCGACATTGTGCACAAGGACACTTAATAGTATCATTTTCAACTACACCAGGAATTGAAAATGCACTATTCAAGAATTCATTGGTTCCATCAATCCATTCATTTGAGGGAGCTTTGCCACGTTGCCAACCATTATACATCCATGTTCGGCTTGACATATTAACTAGTTCTATTTCAAATATTAATATATTAGATATCACAACAAAGGAAGCTCAATTATTTTTGGTGCAAGGACAGACATTCCAAACTCAGACAAGTGGGCACACAAATAAAATGTAGAATAACAACATCGTCATACAACAAATAAAACTAGTGAAGAAAGAAGTGTACCTTGAGTCTCACAGGTACTCAACAACTCTTCACTGTCTACCTCCAATAGGAACCTTCAGTCCAACAGGAGCCTCAAACAACATGTAGCAGTGGCGGAGCAGAGCATGGAGACTGAGAATATGAGCAGAAATAAGCCCCAAAAAGTTTTGTGTTACACAGCATAACAAAAAGGAGAAATAATCTCAAATACTAATGTGTCCAGAGAGTCAAACCATCAATGCTGACTTGTTCATTAATTTTAGCTATTCTGTTTCACTTAACACAAGAACTCTAGATTATTCGAAAAGGCATTAATCTTTTTCTGGTCAAGCTACACATCAATTCTAGATTATCCAGAAAGGCATGCGGGACAGCAACTCATATTTAATCATAGATAGTCATATTCTAGGACATCTATTAAGCCTAGATAGTCATAATTGAATGGATTGAGTAAAGCAATTTTTATAATATATTACTTTACTAGTAAACTAAATCAGGAATAATACATCATCTTTTACACTAGAGTAGAGGATTAAAGTACATCACCATACACTTGGGGTTAGATCAGATCCGTTCCAAATACACTTGGCGTATAGACCGCCGGCGGATCTGGCGCAGGGAGGTCGCGTGCAGCTGCGTCGCCGGCAAATCTGGCACAAGCCACGACCGGCAGCGGGACTAGGGAAGTGCACGGGAGGGGCCGTGCTGGAAGGGGCGATGTCCGTCGGCGGGCTGGGGTGGTGGCCGGCGGCGCACAGGAGGGGCCACGCCGAGAGGGCCAGCCGTGGAGAGGTGAACCTAGGGCGGTGCCACGGGAGGGGCCGCGCCGAGAGGGCCGGCCGCGAAGAGGCAGATCTAGGGCGGCGCGCCGGAGAGACGAGGGGCGTCGTGCCGGGACGTGCGCTGGACGGGAGGGAGACCAGGGGCTACGGTCGCCGGCGGGCTGGTGGCTACGGCCGTCGGTGGGCTGGAGGCAGATCTAGGCGACAACGGACCTAGGGCAGCGAGCGGCGGCCATGGAGCTGGGGTGCCTAGCGGCGGGCGGCGAGCGACGAATGTGCAGATGGGGGTGGTCTTGTGCGGCGAGCGGCGGACTTGGAGCCGGGAGCGATGGTACTACGGCAGTGCAAGCAGTCTCTACGGAGTTCGGCCTCTGGCGGCGCGTTTGGGATAGCGTCGGTGGCGGCCGCGGGAGGATTTAGTTTTAGGGTGTTTTTGTTTTCTTTTTTTCACTCTCTTTTCTATTTTATACCGCGCCACTGTGCCTGTGTCGTTTTTTCTGTGAGTTAAAAAAAACCACAGAATAATTTCTATTTCTCTGTGGGTGTGCATTGTTTTTCTGTGTGTATTGTCACGCACAGAAAAATAACTCAATTATTCTGTCGGTTTTTCTATATTTCTGTGCGGATTTTTTGAAACCGATAGAATAATTACAATTTTTCTGTGTGTTCTGAGAAACACGCACAGAAAAAATCAACATGCACTGAAGTATTTGAGTTTCCAGTAGTGATTCCCACACGAATCTAGCAACACTACTGGTTGCTTCACCATTTGTAGTCTCAGTATAACCTCTCTATGTGAGGAACCCCCTTTCCAGGGGAAAGGCCTCCACATACACCTTTGCTCCGTAGTCAAGATGAGTCACAATGGACTAGAAAAGGATTCATGAAAATGCAGCCATGTCGAAACCAGGTCGCGCTGGCAGCAATGCCTATGTGATCTGGTTGGCCTGTGTGACGTCTAAGCTAGCGGTATTAGCTCGTCACTGCTAGCATATCCCTAGTGACTCTTCCGCGTCTCTGTCATGCTCTAGCACCTTTGAGACCACACTCGTGTTGGTAGAAGAAAGTTTGTGTAGTAGTTGTGTTATAATGTGTTTGTATTCTTTGATGCTATCGTTGGCCTAGTTGGGAAAAGGTTGTACCACTTTCTCCAATAGGTCATTCTTATCATATATGTAATTTTATTTGAAGGTCTTTGTTATCATATAAAACTTGTCTCGTGTACTAAAAAACTTTTGTCACATGAAATAAATGAGAAATTTTGGCAATGATTCACCATTTTTTATAATTTAAATGAATTTATGCGTGCCTATCGATAGAAATTAAAAAATTGAACTGTGTGTACCCATAATAAGATTCAAAAATAACATGACAATATATACCACTCAGTTGTCAACACCCTTGTGATAGACAATCTTATATTGAAGACCCAACAACTTAGTGAATACTTTTTGCTGCCATGTAGTGTGAATCCCCTGGTCAGATTGCTGGATCAAGCTTTTTGATCCGTCAAGATGTGAAATTCAGCATGTTGCAAGTAACAACGCCAATGCTCCACTGCTATTAGAATGACCATATACTCCTTCTCATACGTCAAGGGTCCATGGGATCGGGGGCCCATTGCCTTGCTAAGAAACGCCAGAGGATGGCCGCCTTGCATTAACTCCGTGCCAATACCAATCCCGTTGTCATCCGTTTTTATGCAGAAAGTTTGACGGAAATCCGGCACCGCAAGAATAGGTGCTTCAGTCAGAGCATGCCTGAGAGCGCTGAAGGCCTCTTGATGCGGAACAGTCCAAATGAAAACAACCCCTTTCTTTAGTAGTAACCCCGTTAATGGCTTGGCGATGACCCCAAAATGACGAACAAAGTGGTGAAATAGCCCGCTAAACACAAAAACTCTAAAGTTCCTTGACTGAAATAGGAGCAGGCCAGTTAACAATAGCGGTTATCTTGTTGGGATCAGTAGCCACACCTGCTTGCAAAATGATGTGGCCAAGGTACCGAAGTTGTCGCTGAGCAAATAGGCATTTAGAACACTTCACTTGCCAATGATCCCATACCAATAACTGAAAACAACTCGAATATGGTCTTGATGTTGTGTACAGCTTCGACTATAAATCAATATATCATCAAAGAAGACCAACACACACATGCACAACAAAGGAGACAATGTAGTGTTCATTGCTTTCTAAAATGTAGTAGGAGCCCCCGACAAGCCAAAAGCCATGACACGAAACTCGTAATGGTCCGAGTGTGTCCGGAATGCCGTTTTGTGTTCCACTCTAGGCTTCAGGAGAATCGGATGATATCCCGCTGTGAGATCCAAACATGTAAACCGACTGGTGTGAGTAAGCTCATCCACAGCTCCTCAATCATAGGGACTGGATATTTGGTTTTCACCGTAATGACATTCATATGGTGAAAGTCCACACACAATCTATAGTTGGTGTCCTTCTTTTTGACTAGCAAAACTGATGAGGAGAAGGGACTAGCACTAGGCTAAATGATACCAGACTATAACATATCCCAAATTTGTCGTTCAATCTCATCTTTGATGGTCGGGGATACGTGTGAGGCCTCACATTAATTGGTGAAGCACCAGGAACCAAAGGAATGGCACGATCACAGTTCCTATAGGGAGGAAGACCGGAAGGAACTACAAAAACGTGTGCACACTTCTGCAACAATTGGAACAACTCAGGTGACAACTCTTCCACTTCAGCTGGAGGTTTATCAATCACAATAGCCACCTAGACCATTGACCCAACAGGAAGGTGACCAACCACTCTCTGTATCTTGCCTTTGAAAAGATATGGAATCATCTGTCATTTCTGCTTCAAATGGATTTTCATTGGACTAAAAGCTTCAAGGCAATCAATTCCCACAATCATACCATAATGCTACAGGGGAAACACCTTAAGAGCAGAAGAAAACTCACACCCTTGTACTGACAACTGAGCAGCAGGCAGTACATTGCAAGCTAGTTCTATTGACACCAAAATTTGGCAAGATCTCTTAATGGTTTCGGTTTAGGAGAGGACATGAGTTCAGGAAGGGATCGAGGAGGCCATGGTGGTAACGGCATCGGCTCAAGCAAGATAGAGTCAGATTCTACCAGAAAGGAAAGCATAGAGTCCTAATTATGTAGAGTTAGATTGTTTTCTTTTTATTCAAGAATAATCTAGTCGTATTCGTCTAGGACTTTGTATCAGCCCAGGGTATAAATATAAACCCCGGCTATTGTAAAAAATAGAACACAATCAATACACAATCTTTTTCGGCTTCACGCCATTGCATTAGGAGTAGGAGTAAAGTAAATCTCATCGAGTTCTTCAGTAGGCAGGGCTGCATCGATTTCGATCTCTGGTTTGTTTGTAAGTACCATCATTGATTCGTATCTAATCTTGTAAGGCTGCATCGGTTGATCTCTTGCTTGATTTGATATTGATCATAGTTATCGATTCTATCAAGATTAGTAAGGCTGCATCATTTGATCTCTTGCTAGATTTGATAGTATCAGCAGTTATCGTTTTTACCACATTCAGTGAGGCTGCATCTTTTTGATCTCTTGCTAGATTTAGTAAAAACACAATTATCAGACTAGATTAAGATAAATCGGCTCACATCATAATTAATCTGTCATTTTAACGCTCATCACGATGATTCATACCTCAATGTCAGATTTGCTCTAATTAGCTAGTTGTGTTTTAATCCTAGTCATCCATAGCATGTATTTAATACTCTGATTTGCTATAATTAGATCTATCGGCTTGCAATCTTTAATTTCTCTCCCTGCTACCAACAATGCATCATTTGACCCGATTGGTAGTGATGTTAGAATAGATTTTGTCAGCTTGTAGATCTCTTTATATGGAAAATAGAGGATTGTTTACACACTATGCTTCATCAGCTCTATAGCCGACGACTCATGCTTTCACGCTTTATCTTGTTTTATATTCTTCAGCTTTATAAGTACTTTACACATGAGCATACTCTGTGTTCCAATTATCATTCTAGATGTGTCTAAGGTGTTTTAATGACCTCACAACCATCTCATACATTGGTCATACATGATTGCAAGCATAAGCATATATATAAAATCAACATTTCATGTGATAAGGTATAAGAATAAGATGAAATTTCTTATGCTCATGTTCATGAATGCTTGGATAATGCTTGTGCTCATGAAATGCAAGTGCCAAATGCAATGCTTAACACTAGGGTGTTACACCGATAGACGGGCTTGAGAACTATACGAGTGGCTCGGTCGGGAAGCCGAGGATCTCCCCTCTGGGGGACATGACCAGGGCACGGAACGACCATAAACCCGGGTTCTCACGGACTTACCCACTAGCAACATGGGCGCGGTGATCTTGGCCAACCTTGCCATCATCGTAACAACCCAACCCAACAAGGGATCAAGTCTCTGAGCATGACTCAAGAGCAAAATGGGATTACACCCGAAAGTAATTTTATTTCATCAATTGGGAATGACCCGATTACAATATACGGTGGCAAGAACCGCTACCCCAAAGCCACCTGCACCACTGCCCCGACCTTGGACTAGATCTCGGTCAGGGTTGTGTAGTTTGAAGACAAGCACAGGGTGGCCCGGGCGCCACTCTCCCAACCTAGAAGTCAGGAACGCCTCCACAGTAGCAGTGACGATGAAGAAAGGGTTGGAGGAGGAGAGCTGGGCCATGGCCGCATCCTCTCCCTCTCTGGGCTCTAGCTCTGCATCGGTCGGCGACCCCCACAATGGACAAGGCGCTCTTCCTCTGATAACAGAGGGGGGCCCAGTGATCTACACCGCTAGGGTTCTTTGACCCTCTAGAAATAGATGGCGGGGAAGAGGCGCGGCGACACACGCGGATGGGGAAGTGTTGTGGGTGGTAGCACACGAGGATAGGACAGCGTCCCTCGGCACCGACCCTTACCCCCCCCTCCATGCATCGCTGTGGCCTTCCCCTCGCTGGAGTCCTTCCACCCTTGAAGAAGCAGTCGCCCGACGGACAACACCAAGCTCACTCGGAGGGAAGCGTCACACTTCATCGCCACCGCCATCACCGCGAAAGAAGATGGATCTGAAGAAGAAAAATAGAGGGGGCCCGAGGAAGGGATTGAAGACGTCGCGTCCCTTGGTGTCAACAAAAGATGCTTGGTAGTCCAGCGAGGGGGCTACCCACAATATTAGATTAATCGGTAGAGGTGTGCATGATTAGGAACTAGATGGTAATAGAGACACAAGACACAAAATTTATACAGGTTTAGGCCATCAGCGTGACATAAAACCCTATGTCTTGTGCTCTGTTATTTTGTATTGATTGAGTATGAGATTTGATCTATTGTCTAGGGGACCCCTGCCCCTCCTTATATACTATGGAGGGGTAGGGTTACAAGAAAAATATCCTATCTGGTATTACAATATCTTCTTGTAGCCTTGCGGTGCACGCCGATCAGTGTCATGCACCGCACGCCTTGATCTTGTGGGCTGGGCCACCTTTGATGGTGCAGCCCATGTCTTGTCCTATGGATACCGGGGGTCGTACCAGCACAGCTAGTCCCTGAGTACCTTGTATCCGCTTGGTGACGCCGTCTTATCAAGTCTGAGCAGTTTATCATAAAGCCGAGTGGTGAAGATTGAAGCGGACCAGTTTGACTGGTAAACTGAGCGATGAAGATTGAAGTAAAGTGGTCGGCATGCCTTGGACTTGCGCAAGTAAGGCTTGCCAGAAGGATGTAAGGGGCTCAAGATAAAAATTTGAAAATTCTTTACCTTAGGTGAAGTGTAGCCACTTAGACTCCTTAGTCAATAAGGAGGGTAAATCAGAAAAAAGCACTACATTCACCGTCAGGTGAAGTGTAGCCACTTAGTCCCCGAGCCTGCTGGAAGATGAAGAAATAAATCTTGTAGCAAGGTCAAAGGAAATAATCTAAAAGCTTGCCAACGACATCTATCATGTACTTATTAATACCCTAGATGTGCTGGCCAAGATTAGCAACCTGATCCGAATAGCATGGAGCAACTTGAAAGCACAACGATGAGACGTAACAAAATCCAAATGCCAAGGGAGTCCCCAGCTTAGCTGGCGACTCTTGCACGAAGAATCCAAGTGCCGAGGTGTCCCCAGCATAGCTGGCAAGTCCCTAGCAAAGCTATCGATGAAGCTAAAGCGACGAGCAATCTGATCGGTGGTGAAGTGAATGCTTGAGCGGAAGTGAGCATCGAAGAGTCCAACCAACTGGTTGGCAATGAAGTCCATGAACCAAATAGTCTGACCAGTTGGTCGGCGGTGAAGTTTGAGTGCCAGGTGGCACGACCACCCAGACGATGATCCTCTTGTCCTTCCTGACGGATCCAGTTCCCGAGCGTAAGCTCATTGAATGAACTAGGCCCCTAAAATAAAAATATGTAGAACGGGTAGTTCATGATGTAAAAATAAAATATATGAAACCCGTAGGGAAATTAGCAGTGATGAAATAGCATATGCAGCTCGACAATTAGTTGTAGATGAACATTATGTTCGTTTTTGGATGAAGTGTTTATATTTAATATAAACCGTCCGAACAACTAGTTTGTAGCTGAGTCTCCAGCCCTGGCTAGCCCGTTAACCATAATGCGGAGCGCGGAGCCCATGTGTGTCTTGGAAGAACAGAGCGTCGCCAAGGAGCCGCTGCTGACTACTTGTAATGTAGAGGGCAGACGCTTGTGCACGTGTAGGGAGAAGCCGAAGACAGGGCCATTTTTGGGGACATCCGAGTATCAACATGACTGTTCAGGGATTTATTGAGTCAAAAGCGTGTGTCATCTTTAAGATGGTATACATGGAGAAAAAAGTTGTTTGAGGATTAATTATGGAGAAAACAGCATGGAGAGACATCGGAGACATATGAAGATTAGAGGATATTTAGAAGAATATTAAAGCGTGACTTAGCTTGATTGACGCCGAGTGAAGTAGAGGAGCCAGCGAGTCATGATGTCTGAGTAGATGGATGTGATTTGGATGGCGCGCTTGACAGCTCGGATGGCTCGCTTGACAGCTTGAACGGTTTGCTTGACAGCTCGGATGGCTCGCTTGATAGCTCGGACAAGTATGTGGAGTCGTAGGCAAACGGGCATAATCAGAACCTGACAGAGTCATTCTGCGTGGGGAGGCAAAGCCCTTGGACGTGTTCGACCGAGGCGAGGGCGCAGTCCGAGATCTTTCTTGCATGTCTGAGATACGTGAGGTTGCTTGCATGGTGGTGTAGATCTAGATGCATATGTGCTTGTATATCTCTTGAACTACTCCAATTAGCTTGTATGGCCAATCAGCATCTTTGGTGGAAACACTGCTCTACATCGTGTTATCGCCGACCGCCTTTCCTAATTGCTGGTTGTCGTGATCCACAGAAACGATCTTGCGTATCCAATCAGAAATCATGAGCAGCAACAAGATGCGATTAGGTTTCTTCCAACCGAAGTCATGCAAACATATGGATATATCTAGAAGTATTCATATAACAATATTTAATTATAATAAAGCGTCTTGACTTAGCTTTCTGGATGATCATTGTCATGTGTAGATTGGTGAAAGCCTTTTGCTTGCTTGCATCATCTTCACGTTATGGTGATATAGACCACTCGTAATTTGCATGACACTTCACAGGTTCATGCCCATGTTGTATTCAAGTTCAGTCGTCATTATGAGACCGAGTAGATTGGATCCAGGTTGGCCGATGCGCTTGACATGTGCGTCGTCGAGCCAAGCTGTTCCAGTATGCGCACAAAGCATGGGGCCACCTGCTGCTGCCGGGCTCTACACACCAAAACACACTATAGGTCGTCGTAGTCGTCGCGTGTTGCCGAAGGATGCCACCGTGATCAACTAAGTTGCCTCGGTTGCGAAGTTGATCTTGAGGTCCATCGAGCTATCAATTGTAGAATTCCATGTAGCTCACCATGGGATCAAGCGCACACCCCAACCTGACACGCTAACTATTGACAAAAGATGCTCAGTAGTCCACTGAGGGGGCTACCCATGATGGTAGATTGATCGGTAGAGGTGCGCATGATCAGGAACTAGATGGTAACGGAGACACAAGACACATGATTTATACAGGTTTAGGCCGTCAGCGTGACGTAAAACCCTATGTCCTGTGCTCTATTATTTTGTATTGATTGAGTATGAGATTCGATCTGCTATCTAGGGGACCCCTACCCCTCCTTATATAGTCTAGAGGGGTAGGGATACAAGGAAAATATCCTATTTGCTATTATAATATCTTCTTGTAGCCTTGCGGTGCACACCGACTAGTGCCGTGCGCCGCACGCCTTGATCTTGTGGGCTGGGGCACCTCTGATGGTGCAGCCCATGTCTTGTCCTGTGGATACTAGGGGTCATACCCCCACACCTGGGGGCTCCCTTTATAGCCAAAGGCGATACGCTATGAGCGGCTCTAGGCCCTCCGATCAGCCATCAGCGGGTACAAAGGACCATGGGGAACCGGCTAGGCGTCCCTTCAATCCCCGCAGCACGCCTCAGGGCAGTTGCATGATGACGGCCGTGTAGTAAAGGTGGAGTCAGGGAACCGCTGACAATGAGTCAAGTCCCTGCTCCTCTTTCCACCACACACGTCGCCCACTCCACGCACGCCTCCTCGTCTCCCCTCGGGCCCACCGGCTATCATCAACGGCTCAGATCCACGCATACCAAGTGCCGTGGATCCTCCTCCACTAGATCTGCTCCACATGGTACCGACGTCCCATCTTCCAACTGAGATGGGATAGTGCGGGGGCGCGCGCGCGTCATAACTCCACCACCAGGCACGACGGCCCAGACATCATCAACCACCTGCGTAGGGCATCAGTAGATGGGACATGCCTAGAAGCCCCCCTTTCGCAAGCAAGGAGGCCCCACAATGGCCTCGGGGGTTGAGCCGGCTCCCCAGATGGAGCAACCTGACCTCCCAGTCAATGGTCTCTCGGGTGGCGCATCCCCTAAAAACCAACCAACTCCTTGGAGTTAGGTCGAGAGCCGTTGAGTAGTGGGCCAAATGAGGGCCTCTATCTGAGACTTGGCATGCTCCCACTTCCCTGATCTATGGCTACTGAGGGTCATCCCCAGAAGGCCAGCTTGAGAGGATCAAAACCTATTATCGTAGCCCATTGACGGGCGTGGAGCTCCGGATGATCAGAAGGCCCCAGGCTAGAGCCTAGCGCTCTTGATCACCTAGCCCATGGCAGGCTCTGACCAGAAAGGAAGGCGCCCCAGGCCTACAGTCGGTGACTCCCAGACGAGTCCACCGAGCTCTCGCTCAAGTCGAAGACCCCTGCAACATGGACTCACGAAGGGATCAACATCATCTTCGCTCAGCCTCGATAGCCAAGCACTATCCATCACACTAGAGAAGAAGGCCCCCAAAAAGGGCACAACATTCTCGCTAGTGGAAGCTATCCCCGCCAAGGAGGGTTCGGTCACCAGAAGAAAGAATTCAGCCCTTCATCGCCATCACACTAGGTGTGGCCACGAAGGGCACGGGGGCTCTTGACAAGATCCTAAGATATAGGTATGTTAATCCTTGGGATCAATGGTTCCTGAATGAAGAAGACCCTCTGACTGACCCCTTTAGGATCAACTGGGGGCTCGGGGGCTATGCCCATCGGGCACACTCGAGCGCACCCTCTGGCAAAGAGACCCTACCGAGCCTGACTTGATGTAGCTTCCGCCTAGGGCCCAGGGGTTTCCCCAAGCCTTGGGCTCCCGATCTACGGCACAACCAAGCCCGGTCCTTGACTCCTGCCTGGCTAACGATGCCAGCCAAGGCCCGAGCACAAGAAGACAAGCCCTAGGTGTTGATATTTCTTAGCATCACTCTTTACTAAGTTGTCATCCCTAGCATCATGCCAGAAATGCATTGTTGGTATTTATAAATGACACTTGAAAACTTAGAGAAACATTATATATATATTAAAGTATCCACAAGCGCATAGATAAAATACCATTGTAGCATTTCACCTGAGAGTATGCCAGGTATTGTTATTTATATTTTATCCATAGGGAGGAGCTATGGAGTTGTGTTGGCATAGAGATATTGACAAATATATATACTTATGATAAAACCACTATCATGCTATGGCAAGGGTAAGTCAAATGATAAATGAATAATAAGTGTAAGGTAATAATGGTATTCCAGAGATAGAAATAGAGACTCATAAAATGTAGTACGGCTAAGCAGGAAAAGATTTTTAAGTCATTCCTTATTTGCTAAGTCTTTTGTACACCCAAGTATATACACTCTCATCTATAGCATAACTAACTTTGGATCTATGCATAAGGAACATTACTAACAAAGATCAAGAATAGAGCTTGTCTCCCTCTGCAACTGCGTTCTACTTATTCTACAAACAGGGAGAGATTACGAGTATCACATCCGTGATCTACCACATGACCTAGAGTAAAGAATGCATCCGTAGGCAAACAATATCTAAGCACCATGCTTACATAGTGTTGACCACTTAACTCACTCGAGTACTGAGCTAAAAGCTTTGCAAACATATGCATAAATTCATCATCAATCATTACTATATTAAGCATATAACTAGAGCAAACTAGGAACATAATAAATAGCAACATAATATTGAAGTAGCACAAAGTCATAAATTTAGAGATACAATGGCTATACCAGTCTCCAGACGGCAGATTCGAAATCCTGAGCAATAGACCACACTCTACTCAAACCTTGCTAGCTAGCCTAGACTAAAACTTGAAGAATTGGAGCTCTATTCTATTCTCTCTGGAAACCCTAATTTTTTGTCTAATCTTGACTTATGGTAGCATGCTCTAGAGGGGGGACAGGGGCTAGTCATATAGGCCGGAGCATCAATCCTGTTCCCTCGGATCAACCCGACTTGAAAGAACGGTGTAGATGCAATCGTTAAGGTGGTGGAGAACCGACGTACGAAGGAGGGACTGCTAGGTGGGGACAGGGGGCCGGCCAACTTATAGGTGGGGCCGGCCGGCCCCACATGTCAGTGCCTCGGCCTCCGCTTCAGTGTGGTGTCTTCCCGAGTCTTTTAGAACCTTGTTGGGTAGTTTTCACCGTGGATAAGCATGTTTTTATTTGACGATTTGATCTCTCTTGACAGTTTTCTCGATAAACCCCGATGAAAACACAGATTCACCAAAACTTGTGGAAATTGTCAGTTTAAACCACTAAGTCCATGTTGGTGATCCTGTTTATGCATTTATTCAAGTTAAGTTGACGGTTTATGATGCATGATAACTACCGTCAACAAACTCCCCCAAGCTAAATCTTTGCTCATCCCTGAGTAAAGCTAATTGTCGATGTTTTGAATCACCGGCTAGTAACTTTCTAGTTTCCGCATCTGACTCGGATGGCTATGCTTAGAGGACACAAGGATTTATACTGGTTCAGGCAGAACGTCCCTACATCCAGTCTGCTGCTGCTCGTGTTATGGCACTTGGTTTGTAGTAGGGGTTACAAACAGGCGAAAGAGGGAGAAGGACCCAAGTCTTGGAGAAAAGAGTGAGTCTGGTTAGATGTTGGGTGCCTAATCCTTCGGCCACTCAGACGTGTTAGATGTGTCTGAATAAATGCCCCCCATGGGGTGCCCTGCTTCCCCTTTTATAGATGAAGGGGAAAGATGCAGGTTACATCGGAGAGAGAGAGAGAGAAAGAGACGAGGAGAGGAAGGCTTCTGGGATTGCAACATCTTCAATCTCCTTTATGCGGGTCCCGTCGGCCCTATAGATGATGACGGGGATGGCTCCACATCGTGGCCCTGTTCGTCACTGATGCCATACGCGGGCGTCGTTAGCCGGTCGTGGCGCTCCATCCTGTCCCAGCGGACTGTATGGCTCGTTGATGTCTTGCCTGAGGCCATACAGGGAGTAGGTAGTATAGCACCGGCACGCCCAATGTTGATGGTGACGTGTGTCCTCAGACGTGGCCCATCATGGCTATAGGTCACGTCAATATGCGCATGCTCCCCTTCTGGCGTTAGAAGTTTGACCCTAGACTCATACTTTCAGACCCATAGTGGTTAGGGGCGGTACGGACCTCCTTTGGGTGAGGGGTAGCCTACACCCTCGGGGGTCGGGCGAGGTAGAGCCCATGCTCTTGGGATCGGGCAAGGTGGAGCCCGCACCCTTGGGATCGGGCAAGGTAGAGTCCATGCCCTTGGGGTTGGATGTGATGGGGCTCTTGCCCGAGGGGTCGGATGTGACGTGGCTCTCACCCGACGGGTCGGGCGTGATGGGCCTCTCGCCCGAGGGGTCAGGCGAGACGGAGCCTGCGCCCTTGGGGTCGGGTGACCTAGATCCCATATCCTTAAGGTTGGGCGAGACGAAGCCCGTGCCCTCAGGGCCGAGCGAGACCAAGATACGCTCTTGACCATCCAAGGGAGTTAGCATTCATGGCCGTTAGCTTCCTTCTTCGGCGTATCCCTTATACTAATACCCAATTGAGGTCCACGACTTTGGGGTCAGAGGGGGCGGGTAGTAGGTCAGCCCCTGAGCCTAGGGCAAGCAGCTTGTCCTTGATCTATCCCTGTTCCTCATAGCGGACCGAAGGCTTGTGTTGATCGCTGGCGAAGACACCTGTCGGCACTGGCTATCGGCTGGACGTCATCTTTGCCAGTGCGTCGACCGCCTCATTGAGCTGCCTCAAAATGTGATTGAGTTCATGGCCATCAAACTTGTCCTCCAACTGGTGGACTTCTCGGCAGTAAACAACCATCTTGGTGTCGTGGCAACTTGATTCATTCATGATCTGACCAATGACCAGCTGTGAGTCACCTCAGACGTCAAGCCGTCAGATGTCCAGCTCAATGGCGACGCGTAGACCATTGATGAGCACCTTGTATTCGGCAACATTGTTGGAGGTGGGGAAATGGAGGCAGACCGCGTACTTCATGCGTATCCTGAGGGGCAAAACAAAGACCAGCCCTATGCCGGCGCCTCTCTTCATTAGCGACCCATCGAAGTATAATGTCTAGTACTCTTGGTTGACGGCTGCTTGCGACATCTAGACCTCAGTCCATTCCACAATGAAATTGGCCAGTGCTTGGGATTTGATGGCCATCCGAGAGGCATACAAAATGCCCTAACCCATCAGCTCGAGTGCCCACTTGGCGATTCTCCCTGTGGCGTCCCAGTTTTGGATGACCTCGCCGAGAGGGAAGGACGTCACAACCATCACCTGGTGTGACTCAAGTAGAGATGCAGCTTCCTTTTGGCGATCAAGATGGCATACAAGAGCTTTAGGATTTGTGGGTAGCGAGTCTTAGAGTTGGAGAAGACCTCGCTAACAAAGTATACGTGGCATTGTACTTTGAGGGCATGTCCCTCTTCCTCCCGCTCTACCACTAGGGCAGCGCGGACCACTTTGTGTGGAGGCCGCAATGTAGAGTAGGAGTGGCTTTCCATCAAGCAGGGGGACAGGATCGGGGCTTTTGTCAGGATTTCCTTGACTTTGTCAAGTGCCTCCTGAGCCTCGGGAGTCCAGGCAAACCGATTGGTCTTCTTCATAAGTCGGTACAGCAGGAGGCCTTGTTCACCGAGGCATGAGATGAAATGGCTAAGCGTGGCAAGGCGCCCCGTGACTCACTGTACTCCCTTTAGATTCTAGATTGGACCCATCCTCATGATGGTCGAGATCTTCTCTAGGTTGGCTTTGATACCATGCTTGGAGACGATAAACCCAAGCAGCATGCCCCTCGAGACCCCCAAAACGCATTTTTCACGGTTGAGTTCGATGCCATTTGCTCGTAGTTTTGTGAAGGTCTGCTCTAGGTCATCTACGAGCTAGTCAGTCCATTTGGACTTGACTATGAAGTCATCTACGTAGGCCTCAATGGTTGACCCGATGAGGTCTCCGAAACACTTGAGCATACATTGCTGGTATGTAGCTCCCACGTTTTTCAGACCGAAAGGCATCGTGACATAGTAGAACGACCCAAACGGTGTTATGAAAGAAGTCGTGAGCTGGTCAAACTCTTTCATGGTGATCTAATGGTACTCGGAGTACGCATTAAGGAAGTAGAGGGTTTCGCATCCCGAGGTCAAGTCGACTACTTGATCTATACGTGGCAAAGGAAACGGATCCTTTGGACACGCCTTATTGAGACTTGTGTAGTCAACACACATTCTCCATTTCCCATTCTTTTTTTGTACAAGGACAGGATTGGCTTACCACTCGGAATGATACACTTCCTTGATGAATCCGGCCACCAAAAGCTTTGTGATCTCTTCGCCAATGGCCCTGCGCTTCTCCTCGTCGAAGCGGCGTAGGCGCTACTTCATCAGTTGGAGCCTGGCCTGATCTTCAAGGCATGCTCGGTGACTTCCCTCGAGATACCTAGCATGTCCGACGGTTTCCACATGAAGATATCTCTATTGGCACGAAGGAAGTCGACCAGCGTGTTTTCCTATTTGAAGGAAAGCATGGTGCCGATGCACACCAATTTGCTCTCAGAGCTACTGGGGTCTACGGGGACCTCCTTGACGCCCTCCGTGGCTCAAAGGATCCAGCCGACCGCTTGGAGTCCGGTGCCTCCTTGGGAGTCCCTTCCTTGATGATCGTGGGCTCCTCAAAGGCGATGATTGTTGAGGCATGCTCGCAGCACTCAACCTCGCACTAGAAGGTGGTGCCGACGGTGATGACCCCACATGGGCCTGGCATCTTGAGCTTTAGGTAGGTGTAGTTCGGGACGGCCATGAACTTTGCGTAGCATGGTCATCCTAGGATGGCGTGGTAGGTCCCATGGAATTCAACCACCTCGAAGGTGAGGGTCTCTGTCCTGTAGTTGGTCGGATCTCTAAAGGTGATGGGCAAGTCGATCTGCCCATGTGGTATGGCTTGCTTCCCCGGCACGATGACATGGAAAGGCGCCCCGGTTGGTCGGACACACGATTAGTCGATGCCCATGGCATCGAGTGCCTCGGCATACATGATGTTGACGCTGCTGCTTCCATCCATCAGCACCTTGGTGAGGTGCTTTGTGCCGATGATCGGGTCAACCATGAGCGGATACCTCCCCGGCAGTGGGATGCTATCCGGGTGGTCGGATCAGTCGAAGGTGATGGCGGACTCTGACCACCAGAGGAAAGACGGCATGGCTAGTTCAGCTGTGTAGACCCCATAGCGTGCGATATTTTGGTGGTGCTTGGAGTCATAGGCCACCGTCCCACCAAAGATCATGAGGTAGCCATCGGGGTCAGAAAGCCACCATCCTTCCCCTTGGCGTCATCTGCCACCGGCTTAGGCTTCTTTCTCTGGTTCCCCTTATCGGAGCCGTCGGATAGGAACTGCTTCATGAGGGCGCAATCCTTGAACAGATGCTTGATGGGGAAAGCGTGGTTCAGGCACAGCCCATTGAGCAGCTTCTCAAAGTGGCCGGGAGCATTCTCGGTGGGCGCCAAGCCACCTTTCTGCTCGGTAGTGGCCACAAGCAAGCCCCTATGCTGCTGCTTGTTCTTCTTCTTGTTCAGATGGATAGAGGGGCCCTCACCGACGTGCTCGTCCTGCCTCGTTTTTCCTTTCAAGCGATCAAAAATCGCTCCGACCGCCTCCTCGGCTGAGGCATGGCTGGTCGCGATGTCGAGGAGCTCCTTGGTGGTCCAAGGGCCCTTATGTCCTAGCTTGTGGACCAGGGACTCATAGGTGGTCCCAGACAGGAAGGCCCTGATGACATCGGCGTCAGCGACATCAGGCAACTCATTGCATTGCCTAGAGAAGCATCGAATGTACTCACGAAGAGTCTCTCCAGACTTCTATTGCCAATTTTTTAGATCCCAAGGGTTCCCAGTGCGCGTGTAGGTGCCCTAGAAGTTTCCCACAAAGGTCTCCTTCAAGTCCACCCAACTTTGAATCCGGTTAGGCGGAAGGTGCTCCAGTCATGTTCGCGCCGAATCAGCCAGGAACAAGGGGAGGTTTGTGGTAGAACCTCCTAAGAAATCAGGCCCACGTGCACCTATCGATGTCTCAACAGACCTCAGATAGCGTACACAAGTTCCCAACAACTTAACAGGTCTGTCGGGTGTCCTCGGGAAACCCGAATCATCCACGTTTCAAACAGGATTCCAATCACAGTCATTGCAGATTACAACATTTTTCAATATACATACCAGAGGTAATAAAGCGGAAGACTTAAGTTTAATATTACAAAACCAGTTGTTTCAAACTTACATAACCATAAGTGTCATACAACCATAGTAGTGAGATAATATTACATTAACATTATTTATTTCACACAAACTAGTGCCTTGTCCAAAGGCCATTCATCATTCCTCATCGTCATCGACTTCATACACTGACATGCAGCAGGGACCAAAACAAGCCTGCGCATGCGTCTCCCCTGCAACAAGGGTTAACAAACCCTGAGTACAAAAGTACTCAACAAGACTGACCTGACCAAAAAGGGCAAAGGTCTTAGGGATGCTGGTGTTGGGTCAAGGTAAGGATGTAGAAAGATTCAAAAATTCTTTGCCAAAAGCTTACTATTCTTGATCCTAGTTTCAAGTTTTACCACTAAGTATTTTAGTTCAATATCTCCAACTAAGTGTTCATATCCCATGTTCCAATCCTTCTCATTCCATTCTTTTTCTCATGTTTTAGTAATTCACCAGTCCTACATTGCTTCTGTAATGAATCGAGTCTCCATATCCGTGGAGCACCGGCAATTCATTGATTCAAGTCCCAGCTGGGGATTCCTTATCACACGACATATGTAGAACTTAATCTTGCATATATCAACCTCGCTACCGGATCCTCCCGTACTAAGCCATCTCCACGCCACCCGAGAGCATAGCACACCTCAAATCCGGCCACATTCAAGCCACGAGGGTACATGCTACTCCCGCCATCTCACCACTCCCAGTGCGTGGGCATTCATCTTAGTATCGGATTAGCCGAAGTAGGCTTACCGAAGTATGTGACTAGTACTACAAAGTGTCTCGTTCAGAAGATCCACAATGAGTGGCCTTTAAGCGACATAGTCGGCAACATTAGCCAACATTCAAGATAAGCCATCCAACTAGTCTCTAGTTCATTCTACCTTCCTTCTTTCTTTCTTTGGCCAGTATGCCATCTTTGATTATATCGAAACTTTTACTTTGAAAAGCCTACCATAAAGCATACTAAGCAATTCTACGCCTTTGTAAATGAAATCATCTTCAAGGATGGTAAACAATTAACAAGGTAGGCAATGCATCAAGTAGGTAACATTTGAATAAACAACTTAATGCGATAAGTAAAATAAGTGATAAACTTTTCAAAGTAAACAAGGTAATGGTTTAATGCATAAACCGGGGCTTGCCTTCGTTGACGATCTCGGTTTCTGGATCAACACCACGAATATCGAATCCCGCGACAACCGGGGATTCTCCCACCACTTGTTCAACTAGAATCGGTTCACTCTCGGATTCTACACGATATAATAACATATGCTTCAACATGATGATAATGTAAACATGATGCTTTCATGGTACATGAAATATAACAACACCTTGAGTACAACTTTTCTTCGCGGTATAGTTGCAAGCCAACAAAACCACTTCCAATTCTACCATTAAGGACAACACAACATGTTACTAAGAGACCCTACATCCTTCTAAAAGAACTTCCTTAAGGTTTCATTTCTAGTCCTACTCTTAATGGATGAAATCATTCATTAAGTAAACCTTAATCACACTTTACTAACCTAGGGCTTGTGACCTAAGTGACTCAACTAAATTGATCTTGACACCCCACTGGTCACAAAACACGACCCAAATCAAGATCAAACCCAAAACCTACACTTAGGGTTTACCTTTATTTATTTTTGAAATAATTTAGAATTAAGCTCAAAATGAACTTTCTCCAAATGATCTCAAAAATTTACACAAGCATCCTCATGATAAATTAGTGTACCAAAATAAATTTCATAATTTTTGGAGTTATACAGTGGCCTACAAAAATCATGGAAATTGCATTTATTAATTAATTGACTGAATTTTTGAACATTAAAAATTCATCCAAATTTCAAGTTTCATATTTTTAAACCATAGTAGAACATATATAGAAGCTACCCACAAATTTTCAGAATTTTTAGATCTGTAAATAAATTCCTACAAAATTGCAAAATTACTGCACTATTCAAAATTCAGAAATTAGAAAAAGCTCATCGTTCTCTCCTCTCTCTCGACAGTCGACCCAGCGTGTCGGTCACGTCACACAGAGAGAGGGCGGCCAAGCGCACCGACTCGACCGACCGGCAAAACACGCCCGTCGGGCGAGGCTCCGACGAGGGGACTGGTACCAACATGATCACCACCTCACGGCGGACCTATCCCGACCCTTGGACAAGCAGCAGGCACACCGGAGATGACACTACGACGGCCATGGCGGCCACGGCGGCGATAAACGTGGTGGCACACGGCGTATCACCGCAACAACACACAGAGAGTCTAAAGCGAAGGTGAAACACGATCGGGGACTCACCACGAACACGTTGATGTGCTCGGTGGAGTCGGAGACACTCTGGAACATCCACAGCTACGCATGAAGCTTGGCGGTGGCGGAGCTCCCACCGGGCTCGGGGAAGAAAGCGAAGCTTGCCGGGCGACTCCGCCAACCCAAGTGGCGTAGGCAAGCCGCAGAGAGGCGCAAGGCCGAGGCGATCACATAGGCGTAGTCAAGCACGATGGATGTTGCTCGATGGAGGCTACGGCGAGCATGAGAGCAAGTCAAGCAAGTGAAGCAGAAAGCGAGGGGAAATGGGAGGAACTACGGTGGCAATGAGGCTATTTATTTATAGCGGGATGAGCTCGCCGCCTTGCGATAAGCAAGACGACGGAGGCGCCACGGCGACGGTGACGTGCTGCGTGTGGGAAAGCGAGGAGATCGATCGGCGGCGGCAAGCAGGAGGTGGAGGTTGATTTTTGAAAAAATTTACAGAACTGCCATGGCGTCCATTTTTTTTCAAATTACTCATAAATTTTCTAAAGAAGTTGAAAATCTCCAAAAATGAAAGTTGTTCAATTTTTCAAACTCTACAACTTTGCTTCTAGAAACATTGTCAAATTCTGCCTCCATTTTGAAATTTGAATTTGGGGTGCATTAGAGCATTTGAATCATTTCAAAATTACTCCAAATTTTATATGTAAACTTGAAAAACTTTGACTACCAAAGTTGATCCTTATAAAATAAGCTCCAACTTTGCTTTTTGTCACAACCCCAAATTCCAAATGGATTTTGAAATATCCAAAAGGGGCAAAACGGACTTTTATAATTTAAATTTGAATTCAAATTTGATTTGTCTTTCTTTTGCTTTAACTTTGATTTTTTTTACCAGTAACATGGCCCATTAGGGTTGTTTGAGTCAAATGACACATGGTCTCACATGATCACATGAAATCTGACCCTTGTGGTCATGATCTTTGTTTAACGTTTTGAATCACATTGCATCACATAAAATAACAACTTATGAAACAAATCTTATTTAGTGAATGCATTCCAAATTTTCTTCTTTATGAATGCTTTGCAATGCATATGATGACATGCCAAGTTTTAGTTCTAGGTCCAAACACCAGAGGTGTTACAACCCTTCCCCCTTAAAGAAATCTCGTCCCGAGATTTAAAACTTAAGGCTAAGTAATGGAAAAGGAAATGTGTCAAGCTAACACATTATAACATTATTCAAAAGACTAGTGAGGGGGTTTTCCATTCTTTTGACAAAATAAACAAGTTACAATATAGACGAGGTATTGCAACTAGAGAGAAGCAATGAAGTCAGGAAAGTTTTCTTCTAAGTAATCCTCAGACTCCCAAGTAGTTTCTTCTTCAGTGTGCTGGTTCCATTGTACTTTGTAGAACTTGATTGTACGCCTTCGAGTGACTCGATCCTTCTGATCTAAGACTCTAATGGGGTACTCGGCATAAGTCAAATTAGGGGCTAGTTCTACATCACCAAAGTCAATCACTTGGTCAGGTACTTGAAGACACTTCTTCAACTGGGATACATGGAAGATATCATGCACCGCTGACATGTGATCTGGTAGCTTAACACGATAGGCGACTAGTCCACATCTTTGTTGGATTTGAAACGGACCGACATAACGGGGCGCCAACTTTCCCCGAATCCCAAAACGATGAACTCCTTTCATTGGCGATACCTTGAGGTAGACATGATCTCCCACTATGAATTCTAGAGGTCGCCTCCTCTTATTAGCATAGCTTTTCTGTCGGGATTGAGCTACCTTCATATTAGCTTGTATGAGTTTCACCTTCTCTTCTGCTTCCTTGACCACATCCGGTCCAAAGAACCAACGTTCTCCAACATCTGACCAATGTAAAGGTGTCTGGCATCTACGACCATACAATGCTTCAAATGGTGCCATTTTAATGCTCTCTTGATAGCTATTGTTATATGAAAATTCAGCTAAGGAAAGGCATTCATCCCATATAGCACCATAAGAGAACACATGCTCTTAACATATCTTCAAGAATTTGATTTACCCTTTCCGTCTGTCCATCGGTTTGCGGATGATAAGCAGAACTACGGATAAGTTTAGTTCCCAAAGACTCATGTAGACTTTTCCAAAATTTAGATATAAACAATGACCCTCTGTCAAAGACAATGGTCTTGGGTGCCCCATGCAGACTGAAGATTCTATTCAGATAAAGCTTTGCATACTGCTCCGCTCGATATTTATCTCTGACTGGTAAGAAATGAGCTATCTTGGTTAGGCAATCAATAATAACCCATATTGAATTGTAGCCTGCAGATGTCCTAGGCAACCCTACTATGAAGTCCATACAGATATCTTCCCACTTCCAAGATGGAACTGGCAAGGAATGTAATGGACCCGCAGTCTTCATGTGAATCGCTTTGACTCTCTGACAAGTATCACATTTGGCCACATATTGGGCTATTTCTATTTTCATTTTGGTCCACCAATATCTCGTTCTCAGATCATGATACATTTTGTTGCTACCTAGATGAATGGAGTATCTTGTAGAATGAGCTTCATTAAGAATCTGCTTTCGCAGCTCCAGATGTTTGGGTACTACCAATCTATCTTTGAACCATACGACATCTGATTCATCAATCTTGAAACATGTTGATCTTCCAGATCTGACTTTATCCTTGATATGGGCTATGTCCTTACTTTTCTATTGAGCAGCAATGATCTGATCTTTAATAGTGGACTCAACTGCAATATTGAACAGGGAACCTTGTTCTATGATTTGTAAACTCAGATGCTCCATCTCTTGACACAATGTTCGTTGCATAGGTTTCACAGTCAAACAATGGCAATGACTCTTGCGACTCAGGGCATCGGCAACTACATTCGCCTTGCCCGGATGATAATGCACTTCTAAGTCATAATCTTTGATAAGTTCTAATCATCTTCTTTGCCTCATATTCAACTTTGACTGAGTAAAGATATATTTCAAACTTTTGTGATCCATATAGATATGACATATATTGCCCAATAAATAATGTCGCCAAATCTTGAGTGCATGAACAACAGCGGCTAATTCAAGATCATGGGTGGGATAATGTTCTTCATGCTTCTTGAGTTGTCTGGAAGCATATGCTATGACTCTGCCTTGTTGCATAAGAACACAGCCAATACCAATTCCAGATGCATCACAATAGATATCAAATGGCCGCTCGATATCAGGTTGTGCTAATACTGGTGCAATTGTCAGCAACTTCTTCAATGTCTGAAAGGCCTCTTCACATCCTGTTGACCATACAAACTTAGTTTGATTTTTCAGCAGTCCAGTAATTGGCTTCGCAATTCTAGAGAAGTCAGGGATGAACCGACGGTAATACCCTGCCAACCCCAGGAAACTACGAACTTGATGTACAGGTTGTAGGTGCTTTCCAATTAAGGACTTCTTCTACCTTGCTCGGATCAACAACTATACCTTCAAAGCAGATAACACATGACCCGAAATTGTACTTCCTCTAACCAAAATGCACATTTGTTGAATTTGGCATATAGTTGGTGATCTCTTAATCTTTGTAGAACAATACGGAGATGTTCCGCATGTTCCACTTTGCTCTTAGAATAGATCGAATGTCGTCAATGAACACCACTACAAACTTATCCAACTCGTGCATGGCGAGTTCATCAGTACATGAAGTGAGCGGGCATTGGTCAACCTAAAAGACATGACTAGATACTCATATAGACCATATCGAGTAGTGAACGCTGTCTTTGGCACATCTTCTCATCGATCTTAACTGGTGGTAGCCTCGATCTCAAGTCTATCTTCGAGAATACCTTAGCTCCCATAAGTTGATCAAAAAGCAAATCAATTCGGGGTAAGGGGTATTTGTTCTTGATGTTGACTTCATTTAATGGCCGATAGTCAACACATAACCTTAAGGTTTGATCCTTCTTCTTCACGAAAATAGTGGCATCCCCAAGGTGATGAACTGGGTTGAATGAAACCCTTGTCTAACAACTCTTGTAGTTGCATTTTTAATTCTACTAGTTCTTTGGGTGGCATCCTATATGCTCTTCCGGATCTTGGTCTTTGTTCACGGTTTGAGATCAATTCTGAATTCTACGTCTCGATGCGGTGGCAAACCAGCAGATCATCGAAAGACATCCGTAAACTCACATACCATCTGAAATTTTCTCGGCTCCTTCAACAATAGTTGCACAGACTGTTTCCTTGTACTTTTAGGAAAGGGAAGTTGGATGAGAAGTTGGGTTTTCTTTGCCAGTGCATTTACCCTTATGGTTCTCATAGAAGACATCTATGATAGCCCCGTGTTGGGTTAACTAGTTCATACCAAGGATCACATCTATATCTTGATCCTTTAATATCAAAGCATATTGGTAGGGAACTCATAACCTCCCAAATCAATGGGTACATGCTGAACTACCTCCCTTGTACAGATTCGTCCCCCGGGCGACTGTATATGATAGGGCTCTTTTGTTTCCCCAATAGCTATCCCATGCTTCACAACAAATGTACGATTGATGAATGTATGGGATGCACCAGAATCAAATAAGGTAATCGCAGGATGCTTAGCAATGGGAAACATACCCATCATTACTGGTTCTCCTTCTAGAATAGCTTCCACTTGAGTATAGAAGACCGTTCCAGTTTTCTTCTCAGCCTGTCCCTTTTGATTGTTCTGAGCATTGCCCTTGTCTTCGATTCTCGAATTTGGAGTAACAGGGGCTTTGGGTGTATCAGGATTGTTCTTCCTAGGATATGGACATTCTTGGGAAAAGTGTCCGGGTTTACCACAATTATAGCATGGATAATTGTGATTCTGGGGAGTAGCATTGCGGTTTGCATTATTTGTATTGTTTTGCTGCTGCGGCGCTTGATGAGTATAAGGCGTATTAGTTGCAGGGCGAATAAAGATTTGCTGCTTGCTTTGGCTTTGTTGTGGGCGGAATGGTGCACGGCCATGATTCTGAGGATGGTAGATCACCTTTTGACGCTTTCCACTTGATGATCCGAAAGCAAAGGACCTCTTTTTCTTCGCCTCCTTGTGTCGGCGGTAATTCTCCTCTGAAGCGATAGCAATATTGACAGTCTCATGATAAGTTGCGTTGCCACAAGTTGCCATCATGGTCTGAAGTTTGGTGTTTAGACCTCTCATGAAATGATTTTTCTTTTTCCTGTCAGTATTCACATACTCTATAGCGTACTGCGACAGGTGATTGAAACGCCCGACATAGTGCATCACCGGGTGCTCCCCTTGCTTAAGAGACAAACACTCTTCTAACTTCATGGTCATCGCACCGTCTGGAATATAGTGTGCCCTGAAGGCATCCTTGAACTCCCTCCAGTTGATTTGGTGACCAGCGGGCTGTACTGCTACCAAATTTACCCACCAGGCACCAGCAGCTCCTCGGAGTTGCTGTGCCGCAAACCTTGGTTTTTGAACCTTGGTACAGTGAATCAGCTCGAACTTTTGCTCTATTGTCCTAAGCCAATCGTCAGCTTCTAAAGGTTCGTCTGCTTTAGAGAACACAGGTGGACGTGTGTTAGTAAAATCCACATAGGTTGACTCATCATTTCCATTACGACGACCATGATTAAGGTATGGTGCCTGCTGGTTCCGCGCCAATTCCCTTAACAGCCTAGCATTCTCTGCCGTTGCGTTGATGAGTGCGGCTATGGCATCTGCCATAGTCGAAGGCATTGGTGGAGGATTTGGGCACTCATCATCGTCATGTGAGCCACTAGCACCAGTTCGGGTGATAGGACGAGGCATCTGTTAGAGAACACGTTTACTTACATTATTCTTTATTAAAAGCATTTAAAAGGTTTCATGCTAAAAGGCTTACTTATTTAAATTACATGTCTTGTATCCCACAAGACAACCACAGTTTACTAAGAAAGCGATAAAGGAACTATTACTACTCCGAGCTCTCAGTCCATCGGCATCCGTGCCCATATCGGACGAAACCTCACTTTCATCCGAGAAGTACACTAACTCCTCGGGATCCTCCTCCTCTTCTTCATTCTCGACTTCTCCACGAGCTACAATCATTTCTTCATCTCTGTAACTTCACCATCCCCATGAGGTGGATGAAGTTGAGCGTCTGACAAGGTGGACATTCTCATGAAGAATGGCATTGTCCATCTCCGTGTCTTCTCGTGAGAACTCCAACTCATGGGCCGCGTTCATTGGCGCATCCTCTCATGTCCGGGCTTCATTCCTCAACTCGGTAGTCTTGGTGGACGTCCCTTTCCATTTCCGCTTGACTTCTCTTGATCTTTGGCATGAGCTCGACGAAGAGTGTTGAGCTCCTTGGTAATGTTCTCCATGTTGGCGGGATTGCTTGAAGATCCTTCATCTCCTAGGATCTTGGAACTTCCTTCACCAAGCTCACGGTTACGCGGTGCCAACTGGTGACGAGGGACTCCGTGAGGTCCAGTGGACTTGCGTGCAGTTATCTTGGTCTTTGCCATAGCCTGTAGAATTTAGGATAAGACTATAAGGATAGCTTGAGGATAATGGAGGTTAGCAAGAATAGGATTGACATTACTTACCCAACCACTTTTAAGGGGAATCATTATGCAAGGTATTCAAGCATGATGCATGAATCGATCTTACGAATCCGAGTACAAAAGATTTATACAATCAAAAGTACTAGATTTTTAATACATAGGACAAACCTAATCATATTATCTGCCACAAACTTTCAAATAAGATAGGATTGAGGCTAGATTAGAGGAAAGAAGAAAGAAATTTGAACTTTTAAAATATCAAGTTTACTTTCTTTGATCCAAATCAATTTGAAGGTTTTTCCAAAATAACCTACAATGATCTTAGATAGGACCTGCTCTGATACCAGCTGTGGCAGAACCTCCTAAGAAATCAGGCCCACGTGCACCTATCGATGTCTCAACAGACCTCAGATAGCGTACACAAGTTCCCAACAACTTAACAGGTCTGTCGGGTGTCCTCGGGAAACCCGAATCATCCACGTTTCAAACAGGATTCCAATCACAGTCATTGCAGATTACAACATTTTTCAATATACATACCAGAGGTAATAAAGCGGAAGACTTAAGTTTAATATTACAAAACCAGTTGTTTCAAACTTACATAACCATAAGTGTCATACAACCATAGTAGCGAGATAATATTACATTAACATTATTTATTTCACACAAACTAGTGCCTTGTCCAAAGGCCATTCATCATTCCTCATCGTCATCGACTTCATACACTGACATGCAGCAGGGACCAAAACAAGCCTGCGCATGCGTCTCCCCTGCAACAAGGGTTAACAAACCCTGAGTACAAAAGTACTCAACAAGACTGACCTGACCAAAAAGGGCGAAGGTCTTAGGGATGCTGGTGTTGGGTCAAGGTAAGGATGTAGAAAGATTCAAAAATTCTTTGCCAAAAGCTTACTATTCTTGATCCTAGTTTCAAGTTTTACCACTAAGTATTTTAGTTCAATATCTCCAACTAAGTGTTCATATCCCATGTTCCAATCCTTCTCATTCCATTCTTTTTCTCATGTTTTAGTAATTCACCAGTCCTACATTGCTTCTGTAATGAATCGAGTCTCCATATCCGTGGAGCACCGGCAATTCATTGATTCAAGTCCCAGCTGGGGATTCCTTATCACACGACATATGTAGAACTTAATCTTGCATATATCAACCTCGCTACCGGATCCTCCCATACTAAGCCGTCTCCACGCCACCCGAGAGCACAGCACACCTCAAATCCGGCCACATTCAAGCCACGAGGGTACATGCTACTCCCGCCATCTCACCACTCCCAGTGCGTGGGCATTCATCTTAGTATCGGATTAGCCGAAGTAGGCTTACCGGAGTATGTAACTAGTACTACAAAGTGTCTCGTTCAGAAGATCCACAATGAGTGGCCTTTAAGCGACATAGTCGGCAACATTACCCAACATTCAAGATAAGCCATCCAACTAGTCTCTAGTTCATTCTACCTTCCTTCTTTCTTTCTTTGGCCAGTATGCCATCTTTGATTATATCGAAACTTTTACTTTGAAAAGCCTACCATAAAGCATACTAAGCAATTCTACGCCTTTGTAAATGAAATCATCTTCAAGGATGGTAAACAATTAACAAGGTAGGCAATGCATCAAGTAGGTAACATTTGAATAAACAACTTAATGCGATAAGTAAAATAAGTGATAAACTTTTCAAAGTAAACAAGGTAATGGTTTAATGCATAAACCGGGGCTTGCCTTCGTTGACGATCTCGGTTTCTGGATCAACACCACGAATATCGAATCCCGCGACAACCGCGGATTCTCCCACCACTTGTTCAACTAGAATCGGTTCACTCTCGGATTCTACACGATATAATAACATATGCTTCAACATGATGATAATGTAAACATGATGCTTTCATGGTACATGAAATATAACAACACCTTGAGTACAACTTTTCTTCGCGGTATAGTTGCAAGCCAACAAAACCACTTCCAATTCTACCATTAAGGACAACACAACATGTTACTAAGAGACCCTACATCCTTCTAAAAGAACTTCCTTAAGGTTTCATTTCTAGTCCTACTCTTAATGGATGAAATCATTCATTAAGTAAACCTTAATCACACTTTACTGACCTAGGGCTTGTGACCTAAGCGACTCAACTAAATTGATCTTGACACCCCACTGGTCACAAAACACAACCCAAATCAAGATCAAACCCTAAACCTACACTTAGGGTTTACCTTTATTTATTTTTGAATTAATTTAGAATTAAGCTCAAAACGAACTTGCTCCAAATGATCTCAAAAATTTACACAAGCATCCTCATGATAAATTAGTGTACCAAAATAAATTTCATAATTTTTGGAGTTATACAGTGGCCTACAAAAATCATGGAAATTGCATTTATTAATTAATTGACTGAATTTTTGAACATTAAAAATTCATCCAAATTTCAAGTTTCATATTTTTAAACCATAGTAGAACATATATAGAAGCTACCCACAAATTTTCAGAATTTTTAGATCTGTAAATAAATTCCTACAAAATTGCAAAATTACTGTACTATTCAAAATTCAGAAATTAGAAAAAGCTCACTGTTCTCTCCCTCTCTCTCTGACAGGTCGACCCCGCGTGTCAGCGTCACAGAGACAGGGCGCGGCGGCGCTACCGACTCCGACCGGCAAAACACGCCGTCGGCGAGGCTCCGGCGAGGGGACTGGTACCAACATGATCACCACCTCACGGCGGACCTATCCCGACCCTTGGACAAGCAGCAGGCACACCAGAGATGACACTACGACGGCCATGGCGGCCACGGCGGCGATAAACGCGGTGGCACACGGCGTATCACCGGCAACAACACAGTAGAGTCTAAAGCGAAGGGTGAAACACGATCAGGGACTCACCATGAACACGTTGATGTGCTCTATGGAGTCGGAGACACTCTGGAACATCCTGGCTACGGCGAGCTTGACGGTGGCGGAGCTCCGGCCGGGCTCGGGGAAGAAGCAGTTGCGCCGGGCGACTCCGGCCAACCCAAGTGGCGTAGGCAAGCCGCAGAGAGGCGCAAGGCCGAGGCGATCACATAGGCGTAGCTGGGCACGACGGATGCTGCTCGATGGAGGCTACGGCGAGTGGCGGAGCAAGCTGGCGGCGGAGCAGAGCAGAAGGGGAAATGGGAGGAACGACGGTGGCAATGAGGCTATTTATAGCCGGGATGAGCTCGCCCGGCTGCGACAGCGCACGACGGAGGCGCCACGGCGACGGTGACGTGCCTGCGTGTGGGAAAGCGGCGAGGACTGATCGGCGGCGGCAAGCAGGAGGTGGAGGTTGATTTTTGAAAAATGTACAGAACTGCCATGGCGTCCATTTTTTTCAAATTACTCATAAATTTTCTAAAGAAGTTGAAAATCTCCAAAAATGAAAGTTGTTCAATTTTTCAAACTCTACAACTTTGCTTCTAGAAACATTGTCAAATTCTGCCTCCATTTTGAAATTTGAATTTGGGGTGCATTAGAGCATTTGAATCATTTCAAAATTACTCCAAATTTTATATGTAAACTTGAAAAACTTTGACTACCAAAGTTGATCCTTATAAAATAAGCTCCAACTTTGCTTTTTGTCACAACCCCAAATTCCAAATGGATTTTGAAATATCCAAAAGGGGCAAAACGGACTTTTATAATTTAAATTTGAATTCAAATTTGATTTGTCTTTCTTTTGCTTTAACTTTGATTTTTTTTTACCAGTAACATGGCCCATTAGGGTTGTTTGAGTCAAATGACACATGGTCTCACATGATCACATGAAATCTGACCCTTGTGGTCATGATCTTTGTTTAACGTTTTGAATCACATTGCATCACATAAAATAACAACTATTAACACTGGATTTTGGTCGATTCTGGAAGATGACAGGTGGACCCACATGCGGGAAGAAGGGTATTCGGCAAACAAAGCAAGCGGTCGGCTAAATGCATTGCGGTCGGTTACTCCAGAAGGCGGTGACTCCATTCGAGAATAACAGAAGATGGCAGGCAAGACCGATCGAAAAGGGGAAAGTTGTGATAGTAAAGGACTCTAAAAGTTTAGGGTAAGGAGTCGTGAGTTTCCAAGTTTATTTAAAGATTCCTTTGTAAATCGTAGTCCTCTAGGACTCGTGTTTTGTCTAGGGTATAAATATTGACCCTCGACCATTGTAATAGGGGTTCACAACCAAATCAATACACCCGGCCCCGTGCCAACTTTCGAGTCCTTTTGTCGTGTCGTCGAGTTCTTCGAGAGGAGTCATCGATCCGTCGACCTCCGTAAGTTCCGACAACCTTGTTATCATGTTTAGTATCATGCGGTGGATTTAAAGCGTGATGCAAGTAGTCTTGTTTGTTTTTCAATGATCGTATGCGGCGGATCTTTGCTTAACAATCAAGAAGTCTTTGCTTATGCTTCGTTTATGAGTAGATACCGTATGCGGCGGTGTTTGCTCGATATGCTTAGTAAAAGCAAGATAGTTACCGGCTCTATTAGATATGGCAAAATCTAAATAGATTCATTAAGTTATCCGAGTGTTGCATGTTTTAAATATTTTATATATTTGTAACACACTTACGCCCAATCTAGATCGAATATTGTTCGCCCTCTCTTATGGTTTTATTCGCGCTTCAATGATCATTATTTTTCGTATTATTACCTTCGCAAATAGACAATACACGCGTGATGGCTGAATTATTTTAATCTAGATTGTCACATGTTGCTTGGGTTCATGCATGATAATTACGTTTAAGCCTTTGACGGAACTAGGTGTCGTATGCGGCGATGATGAGGTTTTAGATTGGTTTAATCGTGCTTATTTGCACGTTCCTTCTTCATGGATCCCAACTCGGTCGGATGGCTGAGCTTGGCTATGCATTAATTCATAATTAATTTCACTTGTTCAAACATGTCTTCTCATGTACATGTGTTCGGCAATTAGGCCTTTACGTGCATTCATCTTACGATTAGCCGAATGGTTTATAAACTTGTTGGCAGACAGCTCTTTATAGCTGTATGTCGTTGTAAGTGGCTTCAGGGCCGTATATGAGGCTATGCGGTATTACCCGACATGTTCGGTTTGACATTTAATTGTTCTATCCCTTGTTAGTTTTTTTTAGGTCAAAGCGACCGGCACGCTTCCGGATAACAAAGCACCGGGAACTCGATTGAAGCTACGCTTTTCACGACTACGTGTGTGTGAGGCCACATCGTCACATTTTGTGTCAACACACTTTTTGGCACGCCCGGTGGGACAACTCTGCTAGTTCAAGATGGCATCTGAGATCAACAATGATCATGTTCTGGATGTAAGCATGGCAGAATTGCCAGATAATTACAAGGATTTAGTGCTACAAGCATGCGAGCAATACCAACGGAAATGCTTGATGTCTTTTTCCAAAAACAAGAGCAATAAAGTATTTCAAAAGCAGTCAATGCCAAGGGTTCTTCTTCCGCATCAAACTGATTACACTGAAGAGTAGGATGCTCAGAAGATGGCAGCCTTGGTTTATAAAGCTATGGGAGAGACCATGACAAACCATCACACGACTTTTCTGAATACCTTTCGGGCAATCATGATCAGTACTTTTGGCCCAATGGTTGATAAATACTTCGAAGAAAATGTTGGACCACTCGGTGGGCGACGCTTTCAATGTTCCAAAGCATCAAGAGAAGCCTGTTGGAAAAGAAGTAGTGTCGCCTTCAAATATAGGTGGATTGACTCACACCTGAAAAGCAATCACATCCCACCTATGGCGGGTGACATTTGGTACCACGGGAGAAGTGCCACCTTCACTTATAGAGTTTCTCCAACATCAAGCAGATTGCGAGAAGAATATGTATGGAGATGGATATCAAGAATTTCTTGATTACATTGCTATCAATCTTTGTGCCAAATCCGAGGTATAGAAGTGTTTCAGATTGCCTTACGGAGTGCAAGTACAAGGAAATCGGGATCCGAGCATTGATGTTTTGATGCACAGGATGGCGATATGATGCAAAATCAGTTCGGCTTGAAGCCAAAAAATCAATCCTATTCATACAAGTCTCCTTATCCAGAATGGTACAACAGAGTGGCATTGCCTCCAAGGGTGAAGCCTCCAACAGATTTGACCAAGTTTTCTGGTCAAGATGATACTAGTACCATAGAACACGTCGATCGGTACTTAATGCGACTTGGAGAGAAGCTGCTTGAGATGAAGCTTGGAGGATTCGATATTTTCCTTTGTCTCTTCTGGGACCAGCTTTCACATGGTTCACGTCTTTACCAGCTCATTCCATTGGTACATGGGCAGAACTAGAGCAGAAGTTTCATTCATATTTCTACACGGGTACTAATGAGAAGAAGTTGGTTGATCTCATGAGTCTGAGGATGAGAACAAATGAAACACCATTGGAGTATCTTCGCAGATTTAGGGAGACCAAGAATATGTGTTATTCTCTGAATTTACCGGATGATCAACTACCCGGAATAGCTATATAGAGAATGTTGCCGAATATCAGGGAGAAGTTGTTCGGTTTAGAGTTTGATGATCTTGGCCAACTTGCACAGCGTTTAGCAGTTATGAGTAATCAAGCCCAAGGATTCAGGAGAGATAATCGCTTTTAGAAGAACAATGCCACTAATGAGGTGTATCAAGGCTTTCTGGATGAAGCGACTGAGTATATTGATGAAGATGAGATAGTCTGCAATTTGAGTTGAATTGGGCAAAGGAACCCACTCAAGTTAATCAACGCTGGTTGAAACAACAAAAGGAACCTATGATTTTGATGTTACTAAAGCGATGCAGACTTTTGCATTATTGATAAAGGAAGGACGCATCAAGCTGCCGGAAGGACATCCTATGCTACGTCACAAGGGTGAAAGACAAAAAGTATTGCGGTTTCCATAACACTAATTCTCATTCTATTAATGATTGCCGAGTGTTCAGAATACGAATCCAGAAAGCTATCCAAGAGGGACATTTGAGGTTTGATGGTAAGATGAAAATTGATGATCGCCTTTTCCACAAAATATGATTTCTTTCTCTGTGAATATGGTCTCGCCAATGATCTCAAAGGTAAAGGCAAGGTGAAGGTGTTGACTTACGATAGAGCAAAGGAGAGTGGTCTTTGTTGACCCGGATCGGCAAGTCACCGAGAGAGAAGTCTGCGACAACGAGTTCGGTTTCGAATAGCCGAACCGAGAAAGGTCAAACTTCAAACCCGAGTTACATCCCGTATTTTGCTAAACAAGTGGCGAGAGGGAACAAGAGAAGGAATCTTGTAAGAAGCAATGGTTTATGGAAGAATGCTGGGAGGTATGAGGAAGAAGTATACCGAAGGAGCAAGAAGAATACATGATGAGAGGGGAGCGATCTCATTGGGGTTGTTCGTTCTTTAAGCATTATTGGAATGAAGGTTTGAGGTTACCTGCAAGAAATAATTGTCCGGAGTGTAGTGCTCAGTACTCCGAGTATAGGCAAACTCGAGTCAACCGCCATCCCGTCTATGAAAGACTTGGAACGAAGGTTCCTGAAGATGATCGGCGCTTAAAAATAGGTGGCTTTGAGAATCAGCAAAGGAAAAGAGTTGCAGGTTCAGGTTGGATTCATGATAGAGTGCATGATGAAGAAGCTGACTTCTATAAATACGTATGGCAAAAAGGACAGTGGTGTCCCCCAGGCCTGAGGAAAAGTCAGAAAAGAAGAGTTCAACGGTTGAGGAATAGGGAGTTGGAACTGGAAGTTACCAAAACAAAGCAAATATGGCGTCCTAAAAAGAAGCTTGATGGATGTGATCCTTCGGCTAATGCTTGCATGGCTTTTTTCCTCCCGTCAGAGTTTATAGCTCCCGAAAGCCAAGATGTCCAAGAAGAGGTGTACTCTGATTTTGATGAAAGTGAATGTCAGGATTTGATGGCTCAGCTTGTGTTAACACAGCAGGCTGTTTTTGATAAACCAATCAAGAATCGTCACTTGAGACCACTCTATTTAAAGGGATATGTCAATGGCAAGCCTTTAACTAAGATGTTTGTCGATGGAGGGGCTGCTATCAATATCATGCCTTATACTACCTTCAGGAAACTTGGGATGACTAATGAAGAATTGTTGAAAACTGACATGGTGCTTAGGGACTTTGCTGGCAATCCTTCCGATACCCAAGGTGCTATCCATGTCGAGCTGACTATTGGGTCAAAAACTCTGATTACTACCTTTTTTGTCATTGATGGCAAGGGGGCATATAGTCTACTCTTGGGCAGAGATTGGATCCATGCTAATTGCTGCATTCCTTCGACCATGCATCAAATTCTCATTCAATGGATTGGAGATGATGTTGAAGTTGTGCATGCTGATGATTCGGTAAGTGTTGCTGCCACAGAATCTACCTACTGGGAATATGAAGGCGTCGATTGTTTCTCTGGAAAACTGTGGAAAGAAGGTCCTGTAAATGTTTTTAGCGAAGGCCAACAGCCGATCCAAGCAGTCGGCTCTCATAGCAATTTTTAATGGGAAATCCCGTCGATGGCAACAAAGGAAAGTTGGGACGTGGTTTTATGTCGGCTGATAAGTTGGAAGAAATCAATGTGGGTGATGATTCTAAGCCAAGGCCAATGTATATTAGTGCAAAGTTAGACCCAGAATATAAATCAAGATTGATAGACCTATTGAAAGAGTTCAAAGATTGTTTTGCTTGGGATTACACGGAAATGCCTGGATTGGATCGTTCCATTGTTGAGCATCGATTACCCATTAAACCTGGATTTCGTCCTTATAAACAACCTCCAAGGAAGATATACAAAGAGGAAGTATTGGCCGATGTGAAGAAGGAGGTTGAAAGGTTAATAGAAGCAAACTTCATTCGGCCGTGCAAGTATGCAGAGTGGATTTCAAATATAGTACCGCTATACAAGAAAAATGGAAAAATGAGAGTTTGCATAGATTTTAGAAATCTTAATAAGGCTACTCCCATGGATGGTTACCCAATGCCGATTTGCCGATTTCTTTGGTAGATGCGTGACGAGTTATGAGGTCATTAGTTTTATGGATGGTAATCTTTGGTTATAACCAAATTTTTATGGCAATAGAAGATATTTCGAAAAAACTTGACTTCGGATGTCCCGGTCATATTGGTTTGTTCGAGTGGATAGTCATGACGTTTGGGTTAAAGAATGCGGTTGCAACTTATCAAAGAGCTATGAATTATATTTTTCACGAGCTGATCGGCAAAATTGTAGAAATCTACATCGATGATGTAGTAGTCAAGTCTAGAAATCGTGAGGACATTTAGCCGATTTAAGAAAGACTTTGGAGTGCACAAGAAAGCATGGCTTAAAGATGAATCCAAACAAATGTGCCTTTGGAGTTTTAATTTGGTGAGTTTTGGGATTTTTAGTTCACAAAGGAGGAATTGAAGTTGGGAAAAAGAGCATGGAAGCAATAGACAAAGTTGTGCCGCCAACCAATCTCACAGAATTGCAATCATTGTTAGGCAAAATCAATTTTGTAAGAAGATTCATATCCAATCTATCAGAGAGAGTTTTGCCCTTTTCTCCTTTATTAAAGCTCAAGAAGGATCAAAAATTTGTATGGGGTGACATACAACAGAAAGCTTTTGATGAGATCAAACAATATATGAAGGCACCACCTGTGCTGGTACCTCCACAACTTGACAAGCCTTTTAAGTTGTATGTGGCGGCTGATAGTCTAACGATAGGATCGGCCCTTATGCAAGAATTTGAAGGAAAAGAAAGAGTCGTAGCTTATCTTAGCCGAAAGCTACTAGACCCGGAAACAAGGTATTCGGCTACAGAAAAGCTTTGCTTGTGTGTGTATTACTCATGTACCAAATTTCGGCACTATTTGTTGAATGCCGAATGCGTGGTGGTTTCTAGTTTTGATGTAATCAAACATATGCTATCAATGCCGATTTTGAATGGAAGAATTGGCAAATGGATTTTAGCATTGTCAGAATTTAATTTAAGGTATGAATCGGCAAAAGCGGTAAAGGGTCAAGTTATTGCTGATTTTATTACCCAACATCGGGATATTTCTGTCGAGGTGGTAAGCATTGTGCCTTGGGCCTTGTTCTTGATGGATCATCTTGTAACAAAGGTGGTGGTCTTTGGTATTCTTTTGATTTCCCCACAAGGAAAAGCTTTTGAGTATGCGGTTCCTATTGAATTTCATGTTACTAACAATCAGGCAGAGTATGAAGCATTACTTAGAGGGCTTGACTTCTTTTTAGAAGTAAAGGCCGTTGCTGTTGAAATCTTTGGGGAGTCTGAGTTGGTGATTAATCAACTGAATGGTCAGTATGAATGCAAGAACAATGTGTTAAGAGAATATTATGAGGAGTGTAGAGAACTTTTGAAGAATTTTACGATAGTAACCTTGCATCATATCCCTAGAGAATACAATGAAGAAGCAAATAAGTTAGCTCAAGTCGCTACGGATATCGAGAGAATCGGGAAGTTTTTGCTATGGAGGAAATGTTTTAAATCTTGATCCGAGTAGATGGTGATTGGAGATCTGAAGTTACCAATTATCGAGAAATCCATCTCAAAAGGTTTCGAAAACTCGGTACAAAGCTCTCAAATTTGTGTTTACGGATGATCGACTTTATTACAAGTCCATCGATGGAGTATTGCTCAAATGCTTAAGTCAAGAAGAGGCCAAGAAAGTGATGTATGAGGTTCACGAAGGATTGTGTGGTGCATCATCGATTGACTTATCGGATGAAGTGGATAATTAGGAGAACTGGTTATTTTTGGCCAACTATGTTGGAAGATTGTTTTGGATATTACAAAGGGTGTCACAATTGTCAGAAATTCGGCAATATTCAAAAAGTTCCAGCGTCTGCTATGAATCCTATAATCAAGCCTTGGCCGTTCAGAGGATGGGGTATAGATTTAATTGGTCAGATCAATCCTCCTTCTAGTAAGGGACACAAATTTGTACTCTTGGCCACGGATTATTTCACCAAGTGGGTTGAGGCTATCCCTTTGAAGAAGGTAACGTCGGGAGAATATGATCAGTTTTGTTAAGGAACATATAATTCACAGATTCGGATTCCTCAAACTATAACAAACCGATCAAGGAACTCGGTTTTACTTCTTGAATTCTGTGATTTTGCTAAAGATATGGGGATTAAGTTGTATAATTCTTCTCCTTATTATGCCCAAGCTAATGGTCAGGCAGAAGCATCAAATAAGATTATGATTAAAATTATTCAGAAGAAGATTGATGAAAAACCAAGGAAATGGCACTTGGTTCTTAATGAAGCACTGTGGGCTTACCGAATGGCTTGTCATGGGTCCACTCAAACGTCTCCCTATGAACTGGTTTATGGGCATCATGCTGTACTACCATGGGAATTACGGTTAGATTCAAGGCGAGTTGTGTTACAGAGAGAATTGGCAAAAGAAGATTATAAGAATCTGATGATGGATGAATTGGAAGATTTACATTTGATTCGTCTCAAGGCATTGGAAAATATTGAGAAAAATAAAATGCTGGCGTTGTGTATTATAACAAAAGGGTTAGGTGAAGCAATTGCAGAAGGAGATTTGGTTTGGAAAACTATATTGCCAGTTGGAACAAAGGATAGAGTGTTCGGCAAATGGTCTCCAAATTGGGAAGGTCCTTTTCGAATAGTAGAATGTGTACCTGGCAATGCATACATATTGAAGACTTTATTTGGGGAGGAGTTTACCAGAGCTATCAATGGAAGATTTCTTAAGAAATATTACCCCAGTGTTGAGGTTGGTTCATGAATGTAGATCAGAAAAAAAAACCGACAAAGAGAAAATCGCCTTTAGTCTAAGGATCGAATACAAGATTGAGAATAGCCGATATTGTTCATATCGCCTTTAGCCTAAAAATCAGATACAAGACTGAGAATAGCCGATATCGTTCATATCGCCTTTAGCATAAAATAGCCGATGCAGTTTGCATCGCCTCTAGCACTAAGAATGTTTATTCAAATCGGGTTGTTTTCAGCATTTTTCGGCGATACCATAAGTGGAATTTTACCGAAAAGACTCAAAGAAATAAGTATTCTTCCAAAGGACAAGATTATTTATAAAAAGTCCATCCTAATACAAACTATTCCTCAAATAACTTGTTGAGGATGGATGGGGTTTGTGATTTGGCAAGAAGGCAAAGAAGACATGATCGTCGTGAGGCCTCCGGACGCTCATCGATGTCGTCGACTTCGTCCGGGCGTCCTCCAACGAAGCCAACTGGCTGGGAGGAGTAGTCCTCGTTGGTTTGGGAGGTCATTGCCGCCAGCCCGAGAGAAGCGCCGAGGTGCACACCTTGGATGACGGCCTGATCAATGCGACCGTCCACAGCATCAAGGCGTGCCTCGGATGTCTCCCCCTGAGCATTCATCTTGTCGGCAATCTTGTTCGCCGCCGTCTTCAAACGGTCATTCTCCGCGGAAAGAGCTGGGCAGAAAAGAAGAAATAGGTCGGCAAGCAAAGGAAGTCAGGATGATAAAACTAAATGAAGATATCAAACCGGTGATGGCGTCGCAGAATTGCTTCCGCTGGTCCTCCCATTCGGCTTGGTCGATGCCGAACTTCTTGGAGACGTCGCCTAGCTCCTCCCGGGCTTCGTCCCTCTCCTGGCGAAACTTGAGCGCCTCCTCGTGAGAGTATGGATGATGTGCATCTGCTGGTTCTGCCGAACCCCAAGGATTGGAATGATAAGAGCTTGAAGAGCTGGAAGACCCGGAGGAGCCGGATGATGGAGTTCCCGGTTGAGCTGCCGTCACTGGAGGAAGGAGATGGTATTGGCTGGAGCTGATGACCCTTATCCTGATGAATGAGGAAGGAAAAATCGAAATTAGGAGATGAACAAGGAAGTTGCAAAGGGGCAAAAGCGAATCATACCCACGACGCCGGCAAAGACGATGCTCTGCTTCCTTGACCTCTCCGTCGGCGGGACGCTTGCCACGGTTGCCCATTGTTTCGTCATTTGCTTTGATGGAGGTTAGGGTTTCTTCCGGAACGAATCGAACGAAGGAAGTGGAAGAGACGGATGTGAACGCTTGAGGCGAAGATAGCGATGAAGGCTAACGGAAGGGTCTATTTATAAGCGAAGCGAAGGATCATGGCGAATTTCACGGGGTTGTGGGGCGAGAATCTGAAGCGGTGGAGTAGGTTTTTCCCTTTAATTTGGGCCGTTCTTGGGCTGGGCGGGCATGGGTTAAGTCGAACGTCGCTCGAATATCTCCCTGGTTTGTTGGAGCCAACATTGTTCGGTTATACCCTCGCAATATTTGGATTGGATTCGTTCGGCTATCGGAATAATGGAGACAATCGGCTACATTCTAGTCAAGTAATTTAAGGGAAAGGGGCCGATTGCTTTCGAATGAATAAAAATAAGTAAACATAAAGCTGGTTAATCAAAGGAAGGAGGATATCACACTTAAGTTTATTACAAATCCAATGTCTAATGGTTCAGAAGATGATTGATTGCCTCTATGGCCTCAGTCCTGATTCGGCTAACATTATCTAGCACTTTTTGATCTTCATCTTCAGAACTCTGGATGCTGGATAACTTGGTTTTGATCTGCTGATCTTCTTTGATGGTCGAAGCTATCTTTAGTGAAGCTGTTTCTATGATCTTCGGCAAATTAGTTATATGAGCCCTGTGAGACTGAATTTTGGCATTCAGTTCGGCTAGTTGAGCTTCTAGTCTGTTTTTTTCATCCTCCATGGCTTTCAGTTCAGGCTCCAAAGTTGCCAAGGAATTTCTCGTAGTTTGGATGTGAGAGTGAAGATCTTTAATCTCCAGTTTTTTCAAAGATCTATCCTTCTGCAGAGCGGTCCTCGAAGATATATTCTTGGTTGCCCTTCTCACCATAGCGAAGTGGTCATCAAGATGGGCTGCAGATTCTAGGGGAGCCTTGAGAGCAGAGGGGATATCTTGATCAATGAGTTCAAGGAGGTCTTTTATCTGGTCTGCATCCTGAACCAGACTGAAGGTATTCTTGTTTAGCAGAATTATCACCTCTTTTAGCCGGGCCTGATTTTCCAGCGATAAGGTTTGATGGGAAGTAATCTCTTCACCTTTCTCAATGATGTAATCCTCAATAGAGAAGGAGTGGCGGTGGTCGGCTTAGTGATGTTCTTCTAAAGAAAAGAAAAAGGAAGGTGTTAGCCGGTTGGGTAATTTTGTTAAAATATAGTGTAAAACAAGAGATTACCTCTTGAAATTTGGTTGATCATCGAGGATGGGTTATACCACGGCTTACGGGAACTTGGTGAAGAATTCAGAGGGGACAGGTTTGGAGCTTGATCGGGGAGAGGTTTCCTTGCGGTAGTTCATCTAAGATTTCATCTATTTTCAGTGAAGTAGATGATAATGAGCATAAGAGAATAGATGTTATTAAAAAGAAGAAAAAGAGAATTGGTTGAACAATGTTACCTATAGTCTCATCAGGTTTATGAGCCTTTGAACTTTCAACTTCATGAGTCACTTTGAAATTTCGTTATCATGAATTTCTTCATCTTGATGAGAAATTTCAGGGGTTGGTTCTGCTGGTATTTGAGGTATTGCCCAGTATGGGAATTTCGACTTGTGGCTGCAATATAGAGGTAGTCAGGCTTACTGCTAAGTGAGATTGTTGACCTGATAAGGAAATAAAAGATTCATGCCTTAAGGGATGATCTGACTTTCTTGGTCCTTGGTTTTTTGGGTAAGAGAAAACTTTCAGGTGTTTTCCTTTTGCTTTTTCCTCTCGAAGATGCAGCAGCTGAAGTAGCAGGAGTTCTCATGAGTGCCTTTAGAGGTGTTGAATCCAAAGTTGCAGGAGTTTTCATGAATTCCTTTAAGTTTGGAGCATCAAACCCCAGGGCAGGCTTGGGACCAGCCGAATAGTACTAGATCGCTTTGGTTGGGGGAGTAAACTCAAGATCCTGTACATGACCAGATGTTAAAATAAGAAGTGGATTCAAGAGCAAGAAATGATGGGCATAATGGAATTACCTCACTGTCAGAAGCAAAATCAGGTTGCAGGTTTTTGCATAAAGGATGAACTGATATATTGAAGATATGAGCATGACATTCTTGCCACCAAGAAACAAAGGAGGAATGAGCAACATCTATTAGCCCAAATGGAGATGGTTCATATATTGGCAATTCCCATCCTAATTCAAAGACCTTCTTGGCTTCCATTCCTTCTGTGATTACTTCCCTTGACTTTATGATTGTTGAGAAGAGGAATTTTGGAGGCAGTTGGCCACATCCTAATTGTCTAGCCACCATGTTTGGATAATAGAATTCATAGGTGGATTGTACTAATCTCCCATGATGAAATTCAGCTGGCAGAGTGCAAGGTTTGATGAAGGAGTTGAAAATCTCCGTGGATTCTTGGCCTGAACAACCAATTTCATAGCTAAACTTGCAGGGCAAAGTCAGATTTTCATTTTCTCTGTAAGGAAACCAGAGCACATTGCGAATCCTTTGAAAAATAGCTTGAAGAAATGACCGATGTCTATGTCAATGCTTATGGATGATTTGCTTCCCCATAAGTCGACAAGCTTTGACCTTTATTTGTGTTGCCTTGACATAGTTAAGCGAAGGAAAACTTAGATTGAAAAGGCTCACGAGGGTTATTTGATGCATATATAGCTGAAGCCACATTTGAATTAGCCACGGGGACCATTCACACAAGAGATTTCTCCACCTTGGCGCTTCAAGAGTAATCGATGCATCATATGGTAAACAGACCCTAAGAGATATTTGCCTAGTGGGATCTGAGTGCCTATAGCTAAGTCTTCAGCCATTACCATGTGGTTCAGGGTTGGTTCATTGGATTTTCCACAGAAGATGAATCTGCATAGCCACATATTCATGAAGGCTTTCAACTCTTTGTCAGAGACGGTGCCAGATGCATTCATGTAGTTCTGAATGTGTTTAACCCATCCACATCCAGAGCTGACGGCTCTTTGATTACTTTTGCTTTTGTACTTATAAGGATATACTGGCAATGACACATTCAAGCCAGTCATCATGAATACGTCGGCTAGAGTGATGGTCATAATACCATGACCAAAGATGAAGGCATTGATAGTGTCAGACCAAAAATGAGAAGCTGCTATCAAAAGGGAATCGTTCCTGGGTGTCTCTGCTAAAGATAATTCCAGACAATGACTGATGTCCTGACTTTCCCAGTGGCTGCTGCTTTTCTCCAGCATTCTCCTGTACCAGTTACGCCATCCGGTGATTGGGGGAAATGGCCAATTCTTGAACGTGTTTGGCCATCGGTTTGACGAGGTGATCCCAGACTTGAAAGGAATTCTTTGGGTTTCCTTCTCAATAATTTCAGAAGGGTCGGGATTTCCCATTGGGCCGAGGAAATAGGAGTCGGGGTTGGCAGCATAGGGAATCAGAAGCTGGCTCTTGTATTCCTTTAGAAGATGATTGAAATCAAAGGGGAGTAAATCAAAAGAGGAGCGGGAGGATAAAATGAAAGTTGCCGAATATGAGTAAAGTTTACCTCTGGGATTTCATCCTGGGTCGCCATTGAAGATTTGAAGGAGGTCCGAGGTTGCGCTGAAAGCTTGAATTTTTGGGCAGCGGCTGCGGTTTTGAACGGTGATGACCTAGGAGGATGAAAGAGCTTGTGCTCAATTTCAGAATAAAACAACTTTTATCCCGAAATTGAGGGGGCATGTGTTAACACTGGATTTTGGTCGATTCTGGAAGATGACAGGTGGACCCACATGCGGGAAGAAGGGTATTCGGCAAACAAAGCAAGCGGTCGGCTAAATGCATTGCGGTCGGTTACTCCAGAAGGCGGTGACTCCATTCGGGAATAACAGAAGATGGCAGGCAAGACCGATCGAAAAGGGGAAAGTTGTGATAGTAAAGGACTCTAAAAGTTTAGGGTAAGGTGTCGTGAGTTTCCAAGTTTATTTAAAGATTCCTTTGTAAATCGTAGTCCTCTAGGACTCGTGTTTTGTCTAGGGTATAAATATTGACCCTCGACCATTGTAATAGGGGTTCACAACCAAATCAATAGACCCGGCCCCGTGCCAACTTTCGAGTCCTTTTGTCGTGTCGTCGAGTTCTTCGAGAGGAGTCATCGATCCGTCGACCTCCGTAAGTTCCGACAACCTTGTTATCATGTTTAGTATCATGCGGTGGATTTAAACGTGATGCAAGTAGTCTTGTTTGTTTTTCAATGATCGTGCGGCGGATCTTTGCTTAACAATCAAGAAGTCTTTGCTTATGCTTCGTTTATGAGTAGATACCGTGCGGCAGGTGTTTGCTCGATATGCTTAGTAAAAGCAAGATAGTTACCGGCTCTATTAGATATGGCAAAATCTAAATAGATTCATTAAGTTATCCAGTGTTGCATGTTTTAAATATTTTATATATTTGTAACACACTTCTACCCAATCTAGATCGAATATTGTTCGGCCCTCTCTTATGGTTTTATTCGCGCTTCAATGATCATTATTTTTCGTATTACCTTCGCAAATAGACAATACACGCGTAATGGCTGAATTATTTTAATCTAGATTGTCACATGTTGCGGGTTCATGCATGATAATTACGTTTAAGCCTTGACGGAACTAGGTGTCGTGCGGCAGATGCAGGTTTTAGATTGGTTTAATCGTGCTTATTTGCACGTTCCTTCTTCATGGATCCCAACTCGGTCGGATGGCTGAGCTTGGCTATGCATTAATTCATAATTAATTTCACTTGTTCAAACATGTCTTCTCATGTACATGTGTTCGGCAATTAGGCCTTTACGTGCATTCATCTTACGATTAGCCGAATGGTTTATAAACTTGTTGGCGCATGACTCTTTATAGTTTGTATGTCGTTGTAAGTGGCCGTGGTCGTATATGAGGAAGCTATGCGGTATTACCCGACATGTTCCGGTTTGACATTTAATTGTTCTATCCCTTGTTAGTTTTTTTTTTTCAGGTCAAACCGATCGCACGCTTCCGGATAACAAAGCACCCGGGAACCCGATTGAAGCTACGCTTTTCAGCTTGCTGTGTGTGAGGCACAGTGCGTCACATTTTGTGTCAACAACAACTTATGAAACAAATCTTATTTAGTGAATGCATTCCAAATTTTCTTCTTTATGAATGCTTTGCAATGCATATGATGACATGCCAAGTTTTAGTTCTAGGTCCAAACACGGAGGTGTTACAACCCTTCCTTAAAGAAATCTCGTCCCGAGATTTAAAACTTAAGGCTAAGTAATGGAAAAGGAAATGTGTCAAGCTAACACATTATAACATTATTCAAAAGACTAGTGAGGGGTTTTCCATTCTTTTGACAAAATAAACAAGTTACAATATAGGCGAGGTATTGCAACTAGAGAGAAGCAATGAAGTCGGGAAAGTTTTCTTCTAAGTAATCCTCGAGACTCCCAAGTAGTTTCTTCTTGGTGTCTTTGGTTCCATTGTACTTTGTAGAACTTGATTGTGCGCCGAGTGACTCGATCCTTCCGATCTAAGACTCTAATGGGGTACTCGGCATAAGTCAAATTAGGGCTAGTTCTACATCACCAAAGTCAATCACTTGGTCGGTACTTGAAGACACTTCTTCAAGCTGGGATACATGGAAGATATCATGCACATTGACATGTGATCTGGTAGCTTAACACGATGGCGATTGGTCCACATCTTTGTTGGATTTGAAGCGGATTTGACATAACGGGCGCCAACTTTCCCCGAATCCCAAAACGATGAACTCCTTTCATTGGCGATACCTTGAGGTAGACATGATCTCCCACTATGAATTCTAGAGGTCGCCTCCTCTTATCAAAGATAGCTTTTTACCGCCGGGATTGAGCTACCTTCATATTAGCTTGTATGAGTTTCACCTTCTCTTCGCTTCCTTGACCACATCGGTCCAAAGAACCAACGTTCTCCAACATCGACCAATGTAAAGGTGTCCGCATCTACGACCATACAATGCTTCAAATGGTGCCATTTTAATGCTCTCTTGATAGCTATTGTTATATGAAAATTCAGCTAAGGAAAGGCATTCATCCCATATAGCACCATAAGAGAGAACACATGCTCTTAACATATCTTCAAGAATTTGATTTACCCTTTCCGTCTGTCCATCGGTTTGCGGATGATAAGCAGAACTACGGATAAGTTTAGTTCCCAAAGACTCATGTAGACTTTTCCAAAATTTGGATATAAACAATGACCCTCTGTCAAAGACAATGGTCTTGGGTGCCCCATGCAGACTGAAGATTCTATTCAGATAAAGCTTTGCATATTTGCTCCGCTTTCGATATTTATCTCTCGATGGTAAGAAATGAGCTATCTTGGTTAGGCAATCAACAATAACCCATATTGAATTGTAGCCTGCAGATGTCCTAGGCAACCCTACTATGAAGTCCATACAGATATCTTCCCACTTCCAAGATGGAACTGGCAAGGAATGTAATGGACCTGCAGTCTTCATGTGAATCGCTTTGACTCTCTGACAAGTATCACATTTGGCCACATATTGGGCTATTTCTATTTTCATTTTGGTCCACCAATATCTCGTTCTCAGATCATGATACATTTTGTTGCTACCTAGATGAATGGAGTATCTTGTAGAATGAGCTTCATTAAGAATCTGCTTTCGCAGCTCCGGATGTTTGGGTACTACCAATCTATCTTTGAACCATACGACATCTGATTCATCAATCTTGAAACATGTTGATCTTCCAGATCTGACTTTATCCTTGATATGGGCTATGCCCTTACTTTTCTATTGAGCAGCAATGATCTGATCTTTAATAGTGGACTCAACTGCAATATTGAACAGGGAACCTTGTTCTATGATTTGTAAATTCAGATGCTCCATCTCTTGACACAATGTTCGTTGCATAGGTTTCACAGTCAGACAATGGCAATGACTCTTGCGACTCAGGGCATCGGCAACTACATTCGCCTTGCCCGGATGATAATGCACTTCTAAGTCATAATCTTTGATAAGTTCTAATCATCTTCTTTGCCTCATATTCAACTTTGACTGAGTAAAGATATATTTCAAACTTTTGTGATCCATATAGATATGACATATATTGCCCAATAAATAATGTCGCCAAATCTTGAGTGCATGAACAACAGCGGCTAATTCAAGATCATGGGTGGGATAATGTTCTTCATGCTTCTTGAGTTATCGGAAGCATATGCTATGACTCGCCTTGTTGCATAAGAACACACCAATACCAATTCCAGATGCATCACAATAGATATCAAATGGCTTCGATATCGAGGTTGTGCTATCTTTGGTGCGATTGTCAGCAACTTCTTCAATGTCTGAAAGGCCTCTTCACATCCTGTTGACCATACAAACTTAGTTTGATTTTTTAGCAGTCCAGTAATTGGCTTCGCAATTCTGGAGAAGTCAGGGATGAACCGACGGTAATACCCTACCAACCCCAGGAAACTACGAACTTGATGTACAGTTGTAGGTGCTTTCCAATTAAGGACTTCTTCTACCTTGCTCGGATCAACAGCTATACCTTCAGCAGATAACACATGACCCAGAAATTGTACTTCCTCTAACCAAAATGCACATTTGCTGAATTTGGCATATAGTTGGTGATCTCTTAATCTTTGTAGAACAATACGGAGATGTTCCGCATGTTCCACTTTGCTCTTAGAATAGATCAGAATGTCGTCAATGAACACCACTACAAACTTATCCAACTCAGGCATGAAAACTGAGTTCATCAGGTACATGAAGTGAGCCAGGGCATTGGTCAACCTAAAAGACATGACTAGATACTCATATAGACCATATCGAGTAGTGAGCAGCTGTCTTTGGCACATCTTCTCGCCCGATCTTAATCTGGTGGTAGCTTTCGATCTCAAGTCTATCTTCGAGAATACCTTAGCTCCCGCAAGTTGATCAAAAAGCAAATCAATTCGGGGTAAGGGGTATTTGTTCTTGATGTTGACTTCATTTAATGGCCGATAGTCAACACATAACCTTAAGGTTTGATCCTTCTTCTTCACGAAAATAGCAGGGCATCCCCAAGGTGATGAACTGGGTTGAATGAAACCCTTGTCTAACAACTCTTGTAGTTGCATTTTTAATTCTACTAGTTCTTTGGGTGGCATCCTATATGCTCTTACGGATCTTGGGTTTGTTCACGGTTTTGAGATCAATTCGAATTCTCGTCTCGATGCGGTGGCAAACCAGTGAGATCATCGGGAAAGACATCCGTAAACTCACATACCACTGAAATTTTCTCGGCTCCTTCAACAATAGTTGCACAGACTGTTTCCACTGTACTTTTAGGAAAGGGAAGTTGGATGAGAAGTTGGGTTTTCTTTGCGGTGCATTTACCCTTATGGTTCTCATAAGACATCTATGATAGCCCGTGTTGGGTTAACGAGTTCATACCAAGGATCACATCTATATCTTGATCCTTTAATATCAGCATATTGGTAGGGAACTCATAACCTCCCAAATCAATGGGTACATCTTTGAACTACCTCCCTTGTACAGATTCGTCCCCAGGCATTTGTATATGATAGGGCTCTTTTGTTTCCCCAATAGCTATCCCATGCTTCACAACAAATGTACGATTGATGAATGTATGGGATGCACCGAGAATCAAATAAGGTAATCGCGAGGATGCTTAGCAATGGGAAACATACCCATCATTCTTGGTTCTCCTTCTAGAATAGCTTCCACTTGAGTATAGAAGACCGTTCCAGTTTTTTTCTTCTCGGCTGTCCCTTTTGATTGTTACGAGCATTGCCCTTGTCTTGATTACGAATTTGGAGTAATGAGGGCTTTGGGTGTATCAGATTGTTCTTCCTAGGATATGGACATTCTTGGGAAAAGTGTAAAGGTTTACCACAATTATAGCATGGATAATTGTGATTCGGGAGTAGCATTGCGGTTTGCATTATTTGTATTGTTTTTTGCTCTTGGCGCTTGAGTGAGTATAAGGCGTATTAGTTGCGAGGCGAATAAAGATTTCTTTGCTTGCTTTGGCTTTGTTGTGGGCGGAATGGTGCACGGCCATGATTACGAGGATGGTAGATCACCTTTTGACGCTTTCCACTTGATGATCCAAAGCAAAGGACCTCTTTTTCTTCGCCTCCTTGTGTCGGTGGTAATTCTCCTCTGAAGCGATAGCAATATTGATGATCTCATGATAAGTTGTGTTGCCACAAGTTGCCATCATATGCGAAGTTTGGTGTTTAGACCTCTCATGAAATGATTTTTCTTTTTCCTGTCAGTATTCACATACTCTATAGCGTACTGCGACAGGTGATTGAAACGCCCGACATAGTGCATCACCGGGTGCTCCCCTTGCTTAAGAGACAAACACTCTTCTAACTTCATGGTCATCGCACCGTCTGGAATATAGTGTGCCCTGAAGGCATCCTTGAACTCCCTCCAGTTGATTTGGTGACCAGCGGGCTGTACTGCTACCAAATTTACCCACCAGGCACCAGCAGCTCCTCGGAGTTGCTGTGCCGCAAACCTTGGTTTTTGAACCTTGGTACAGTGAATCAGCTCGAACTTTTGCTCTATTGTCCTAAGCCAATCGTCAGCTTCTAAAGGTTCGTCTGCTTTAGAGAACATAGGTGGACGTGTGTTAGTAAAATCCACATAGGTTGACTCATCATTTCCATTACGACGACCATGATTAAGGTATGGTGCCTGCTGGTTCCGCGCCAATTCCCTTAACAGCCTAGCATTCTCTGCCGTTGCGTTGATGAGTGCGGCTATGGCATCTGCCATAGTCGAAGGCATTGGTGGAGGATTTGGGCACTCATCATCGTCATGTGAGCCACTAGCACCAGTTCGGGTGATAGGACGAGGCATCTGTTAGAGAACACGTTTACTTACATTATTCTTTATTAAAAGCATTTAAAAGGTTTCATGCTAAAAAGGGTTACTTATTTAAATTACATGTCTTGTATCCCACAAGACAACCCTGGTTTACTAAGAAAGCAGTAAAGGAACTATTACTACTTCGAGCTCTCAATCATCGGCATCCGTGCCCATATCGGACGAAACCTCACTTTCATCCGAGAAGTACACTAACTCCTCAGGATCCTCCTCCTCTTCTTCATTCTCGACTTCTCCTGGAGCTACAATCATTTCTTCATCTGTAACTTCACCATCCCCATGAGGTGGATGAAGTTGAGCGTACAGTAGGTGGACATTCTCATGAAGAATGGCATTGTCCATCTCCAGGTCTTCTACGTAGAACTCCAACTCATGGACGCGTTCATTGGCCGCATCCTCTCATGTCCAGGCTTCATTCCTCAACTCGGTAGTCTTGGTGACGTCCCTTTCCATTTCCGCCAGCTTCTCTTGATCTTTGGCATGAGCTCGACGAAGAGTGTTGAGCTCCTTGGTAATGTTCTCCATGTTGGCGGGATTGCTTGAAGATCCTTCATCTCCTAGGATCTTGGAACTTCCTTCACCAAGCTCACGGTTACGCGGTGCCAACTGGTGACGAGGGACTCCGTGAGGTCCAGTGGACTTGCGTGCAGTTATCTTGGTCTTTGCCATAGCCTGTAGAATTTAGGATAAGACTATAAGGATAGCTTGAGGATAATGGAGGTTAGCAAGAATGGGATTGACATTACTTACCCAACCACTTTTAAGGGGAATCATTATGCAAGGTATTCAAGCATGATGCATGAATCGATCTTACGAATCCGAGTACAAAAGATTTATACAATCAAAAGTACTAGATTTTTAATACATAGGACAAACCTAATCATATTATCTGCCACAAACTTTCAAATAAGATAGGATTGAGGCTAGATTAGAGGAAAGAAGAAAGAAATTTGAACTTTTAAAATATCAAGTTTACTTTCTTTGATCCAAATCAATTTGAAGGTTTTTCCAAAATAACCTACAATGATCTTAGATAGGACCTGCTCTGATACCAGCTGTGGCAGAACCTCCTAAGAAATCGGGCCCACGTGCACCTATCGATGTCTCAACAGACCTCAGATAGCGTACACAAGTTCCCAACAACTTTAACAGTGCTGTCGGGTGTCCTCGAAACCCGAATCATCCACGTTCAAATAGGATTCCAATCACAGTCATTGCAGATTACAACATTTTTCAATATACATACCAGAGGTAATAAAGCAGAAGACTTAAGTTTAATATTACAAAACCAGTTGTTTCAAACTTATATAACCATAAGTGTCATACAACCATAGTAGCGAGATAATATTACATTAACATTATTTATTTCACACAAACTAGTGCCTTGTCCAAAGGCCATTCATCATTCCTCATCGTCATCGACTTCATACACTGACATGCAGCAGGGACCAAAACAAGCCTGCGCATGTGTCTCCCCTACAACAAGGGTTAACAAACCCTGAGTACAAAAGTACTCAACAAGACTGACCCGACCAAAAAGGGCGAAGGTCTTAGGGATGCTGGTGTTGGGTCAAGGTAAGGATGTAGAAAGATTCAAAAATTCTTTGCCAAAAGCTTACTATTCTTGATCCTAGTTTCAAGTTTTACCACTAAGTATTTTAGTTCAATAGATGCGGGGGGTGAAACTCGATCAAGGACTCACCACGAACACGTTGATGTGCTCGGTGGAGTCGGAGACACTCTGGAACATCCTGGCTACGGCGAGCTTGACGGTGGCGGAGCTCCGGCCGGGCTCGGGGAAGAAGCAGTTGCGCCGGGCGACTCCGGCCAACCCAAGTGGCGTAGGCAAGCCGCAGAGAGGCGCAAGGCCGAGGTGATCACGTAGGCGTAGCTGGGCACGACGGATCTTTGCTCGACGAAGGCTACGGGCGGCGGCGTGAGCAAGCTAGTGCGGAGAGCAGAGAGCGAAGGGGAAATGGGAGGAACGACGGTGGCAATGAGGCTATTTATAGCCGGGATGAGCTCACCCGGCTGCGACAGCGCACGACGGAGGCGCCACGGCGACGGTGACGTGCCTGCGTGCGGGAAAGCGGCGAGGACTGATCGGCGGAGGCAAGCAGGAGGTGGAGGTTGATTTTTGAAAAATTTACAGAACTGCCACTGCGTCCATTTTTTTTAAATTACTCACAAATTTTCTAAAGAAGTTGAAAATCTCCAAAAATGAAAGTTGTTCAATTTTTCAAACTCTACAACTTTGCTTCTAGAAACATTTTCAAATTCTTCCTCCATTTTGAAATTTGAATTTGGGGTGCATTAGAGCATTTGAATCATTTCAAAATTACTCCAAAGTTTATATGTAAACTTGAAAAACTTTGACTACCAAAGTTGATCCTTATAAAATAAGCTATAACTTTGCTTTTTGTCACAACCCCAAATTCCAAATGGATTTTGAAATATCCAAAAGGGGCAAAACGGACTTTTATAATTTAAATTTGAATTCAAATTTGATTTGTCTTTCTTTTGCTTTAACTTTGATTTTTTTTGACCAGTAACATGGCCCATTAGGGTTGTTTGAGTCAAATGACACATGGTCTCACATGATCACATGAAATCTGACCCTTGTGGTCATGATCTTTGTTTAACGTTTTGAATCACATTGCATCACATAAAATAACAACTTATGAAACAAATCTTATTTAGTGAATGCATTCCAAATTTTCTTCTTTATGAATGCTTTGCAATGCATATGTTGACATGCCAAGTTTTAGTTCTAGGTCCAAACACCAGAGGTGTTACAAGGTTGTGGATAATGAAGTAATCACTATTCGCGCTGCCGGCTTGACAAGCAAGCTAGTAGTCCTCCAGCCACAAGTCGGGGTTCATCTCCTCGGAGTACTTTGGGACGTTGGTCGGCAGTTGATACCATGGCGGGAAAGTCGCGTTGAGGATGTGCTAGCCAAAAGCCTAGGGCCCTGGTAGCTCAGGGCTCGAGCTCCGATCTTCGCCATTGTTGTAGCTTCCGCCGTGATGAGGATGGTAGCCACGGCCAGCCTCCTCTCTCTTGTCACCCCTTCTGCGCCTATGAGAATCTAGGGTGTTGCATGCGTTACGGTTGGGGCTGAGACGCTCACGCACTAGGACCATGGCAAGTCCCCTGCCGTCGCGTGGCGCCTAGTGGATGGACATGTCCTGACCATGTCATCCCGAAGAAATGCGCTGACTAGCATCGAGCTCGTGTCACCGAGATAGCGAGCTCTTCGCCTGTTGCACCACTGCTTGCTCAAGCAGCATGCGGATCTCATGGTGGGCCCAACGATCTTCAGCGTTGTGGGCTCTAGGGGCCTTCGGAGTAGGGCCGCCGCTGTAGCTATGTTCTAACTTGCCCGAGTGAAGTGCAGGAGGCCTCCGTCATCCTCGATGATCCTCCGGTTTACGTCACGGGCGATGGCGTGTGCGCGTCCACCATCCCCGTGATGATTGATCTCACGTTTGAGCTCCCCGCGCTCCTGCTCCAGCTAGAGGCATGCATCTTTGAGCTCCTGATGCCGTGCCCTTAGCTGTTCCACCTACATGCGGGAAAGGCCCCGCATCTTCTTCGACTTCGTCATCGAAGTCGTTCAGTGGGGTAAGCCCTCCCTCATGGATGCTTTCGACGCGTCCTTTGGGGGTACCTACCATAAAACATTCTCGCGAGGGGTGATGGCTACCCCTACTAGAGTCAGAGCCAGAGATCGACTCTAAATCTCCTGCGAGAAGGTCGTGAAAAGACTCCACGACGTAATCAGCCATTCCTATTATTTCGTCATCCATGAGAGGCGGGCACATGCGATATACCATGAGGTGACCAACAGTCCTCGCGGCATTGCGCAGTCCAAACAGAAATGCTATTGGGTGAGATATTCTGGGGAGAGCGGCTCCCCTCTAGCAAGCTGTGTCATGACGTTGGTGAAGGAGAAGGTGAGGCAGCGCACATCCTCCTAGGAAGGCGTCGAGCTGATGCTCCAGCCTCTAGTAATTGAGGCTGAGGAGTTGGTCGCTATTGGGGACATAGGCCTCCGGTGTGCGCTACTGTAGCTCCTCGAAGGCTTTGAGGTTGCGTCGAGGTCAGTGGAGCCAGGAAGTTGGATGGGGTAGGAACCCGCACCAGCTCTCCCTCCATGGTGATGATGAAGTCTAGGATCCCGAAGCACACGTGCACACCCGGGACCTAGCTAACACCATGGCTAGCCATCCGTGGCCTGTTGTGGACGACGAGACATGCAAAAGGCCCCTACCTGACACGCCAACTGTCAGTGTTTCAAATCATCGGCTAGTAAATTTCTAGTTTGCGCATTTGACCCGGATGGCTGTGCTCAGAGGACACAAGGATTTATACTGGTCCAGGCGGAACATTCCTACGTCCAGTCTGCTGCTGCTCATGTTATCGGCACTTGATTTGTAGTAGGGGTTACAAACAGGCGAGAGAGGGAGAACATCCCAAGTCTATGGAGAAAAGAGTGAGTCTGGTTGAGTTCTCTGTCTACTATCGGGTGCCTAAGCCTTTAGCCGTCAGATGTGTTAGATGTGTCTGAATAAATGCTCCCCCCATGGGGCACCCTGCTTCCCCTTTTATACATGAAGGGGAAGATGTAGGTTACATCAAAGAGAGAGAGAGAGAGACAAGGAGAGGAAGGCTTCTGGGATTGCAACGTCTTCCATCTCCTTTATGCAAGTCTCACCAACCCTGTAGATGACAACGGGGATGGCTCCACGTCACGGCCCTTTTCATCACTAATGCTGTATGCGGACGTCATCAGCCGGTCATGGTGCTCCATCCCATCCCAGTGGACGGTATGGCTCGCTGACGTCTTTGCATAAGGCTGTACAGAGAGTAGGTAGTATAGCGCTGGCACGCCCGATGCTGCCAGCGACGTGCGTCCTTAGACATGGCCCGTCGTGGCCGCAGGTCACGTCAAGATGTGCATGCTCCCCTTCTGGCATCAGAAGTTTGACCCTGGACTCATACTTTCAGACCCGTAGTGATTGGGGGCGGTATGGACCTCCGTCGGGCGAGGGGAAGCCCACGCCCTTGGGGGCCGAGAGAGGCTGAGCCCACGCCCTTAGAGTTGGGAGAGGCGGAGCCCGCGCCCTCGAGGTCAGACGTGATAAGGCTCTCACCCGAGGGGTCATGCGTGATGGGGCTCTCTCCCGAGGGGTCGGGCGAGACGAAGCCCGTGCCCTTAGGGTCGAGTGACCCGGATCCCGTATCCTTGAGGTCGAGCGAGACGGAGCCAATGCCCTCTGGACTGGGCGATACCAAGATACGCTCTTGACCATCCGAGGGAGTTAGCGTTCGTGGCCATTAGCTTCCTTCTTCCAAGTATCCCCGATACTGATACCCGACACTAATCTTAACAATGGATCAGGAGTTGCATCAATGATTTTACTCCTCAAAAGTACACATGCGTTCAATCAAAAATTCCCCTCTAGATTAAAATTCATCGATCTAACTTTCAAACTTACCCATATTACCTTTAACCATGGGGCTTTTGAGCTTTTACTTGGATCTTGAGAAATTGAAAGACAGAATGATCAAGTCAAGCACCATATCTCAAGTTCTTTGTTCACCATTATTCCAGAGTTTTTGCAAGTTTTCAAAATAAAACTCAGACATTCCATTGTATGACACTGTCAAGTCTCTTAAATATATGGTATTTGTGGATCCTCACCAAGGTAATAAATGATGATATGCCTTTCTTTTCCTACAACTAAGGCTTATGTGGAGCTCATAGGAATGGAAATTGCATGAAAGAGCATACTTGCAATACATATATTGTAAAGTCAAACCTCGGAACCAAAGAGAGTTGGGTCATACAATCAAATCAAGATGTGCATGTGTGTGGAATATGGTGGATATATATGGTGGCTAGCCTAATTCTATTATGCTCCTTGAAAACATATCTCTCTTTTGAAACTTGGAAATATTTGCAACAAAACATGGGCTATCTTATTCATCTCATTCATATTTTTTCTGGCGGGCATCTAAGTGCCCATTGTTTTAATACTTCGGACACTTTTCCATTTTTTCCAATGTTTTTCTTTTCTCTCTTGTCTTTTTTTATGAATAACTCTTGCATAGCCCATGCTTCTTTTTTTGCATTGAAATTATTGGAGAGATAATAACAAGAACTTGGAGCATCTATTTGGTGGAAACCTATAAAGTATACTTTTGGTGTTTTCTCACAGTGTAGGAGTAAAACATTTTTGGGTGGATTTAGATGGAAAGCATGTTTTTACTCCTATCCCCAGTGTAGGAATAGTGCATATGTGGGTGGTGTGTACGTGATCTTGATTTTAAGAGCATGACAAACCTCTCACAAGGCATCAACAAAGCTTGACTAAACTTAATGCAAAACAAGTAGCATATAAGTAGAAGTTTTTTCCAGCCTAGATATCATGATTGGCTCTGGTAGGAATTCAAGCTTTGTTATACAGGAACTCATCATGTTGCCTTTTTAGATTTTCATAAGAAATCTCCAAAATTTAGTATTACTTGGAACAAGATAAATAACAGCTCAGACCTTCTCATATCATATTCATCAATTACCTAGATTTAGATCAAACATTTGCTACCCACGAGTTTCAAGTTCAGAACAAATTTTCATGTCAAATCAATTTTATCCAAAACTGGAGAGAATTCTAGGCTGAAAACTAGGTACTTGAAAGGAATTACAATAGAGCAACTATTCATCATTTCTATCATGTGAGATCATCTTCAAGGTCTACTCATTTATTTGACTCTTAAAGACAAGAAACTAAGGCATACCTTGAGCAAATTAAACTTAAAGCAAACTATACACACTCTTTTTGTTTGGTTTTCATTTTTTAATAAAAATTTGAAAATTAAATAAACTAAAGAAAATAATAAAATACTAGAAATAAAACTTACCTGAAGTAATGGGGGCTCCTCCCCCAAGCTGGGTATTGTTGCGGTCTCTCAGAAAGGCGGGTCGATGTTGAGACCCTAGAACAAGTATCACCAATTGTCGTTCTCCTGATCCTGTTGCTGCTGGATGACGGCAAGGCGTTGTCCTGCATCTTCTTGCCACTGGGAATGTTGGTGCAAGGTGTTCTAGATCTCATGCTGGCTCTCCTCGATGGTAGTGAGCCTGGTGTCGAAGCAAGCATGTTCCATCAGCTCATGGTAACCCATGGGCAGCGGATGGTGGCCCATGTCTTGATGATGATAGCCCATGGGGTAGTCATGGAAGCCATGAGTAGAGAAGGACATACATCCTCCCTGGTAACCACTAGAGACCTCCTCATATGGCTGCTGCTGATAGTAATCGAAGTTGCCATCCTGCCATTGCGCACTTGAGCCCTGATGCTAGGAACTCTTCGAATGATGCGGAGGAGGCTGCTCTGACCCAGCATGTTTAGGTTGGTGCATACAGGAAGATCTCGGCTGGTCCCAGCCTACATGCATAGGATGGTGCACCTAGGAAGGTCCTGTTTGATCAAATCCTGTGTAGCCAGTGAAAGCAAAACCTTCTAGGATGGGGTCATCTCCACGGTATCGAGGCTTTAGGTTGCGAGTGATCCTTGCAGAGGCACTCCTACTAGGTGCTTCCTCCTTTCTCTGCAAATCAAAGACAAACGAATCCATTGCATATGCACCGAGGTTCCGGTCTAGTAATAGGAACTCGATTATATAATCCACATACATCATGGCAAGTTTCCTATCCTTACCCTTTTTTAACATTTGTGCATGATTAAAATAGTCATAATCAATAAGCCAGCGGGGACCATCAATGTAAGTAACAGAAGCACTTTCTAGCAGACCCAAATTTTTAGCTATACGGGTAACCAAAGAAGTGCACCCAACATCTCCCTTAAGACTAGGAATTTTTGACAATTGTGTCATCATGAATTTTATGGGTGAGACTTTCTTTTGATCATGGCATAAAGCAGTTTTAGTTCATCATTTCTAACTGTATGGAAATCACTTCTAGGAAAAAGATGAAATCCTAGCCATTTGTGCATGAATCGCAAAGTAGGATGTTGAATTTCATTGGTGCGAGGGCTGTAGCAAACAATTTCTTTTGAAATCTCCCTCCAAAAGTTATTCCTATCAAAGTCTTGTATGGCGGAGTCTACATCAATTATGCACTGAGAGTGAAATCCAAGAAGTTCACTATAATTTTTTCAGGGAATACAAAATTCTTTCTCGAAAAGTCTAAATGAGACTTTTGAATCGGTGGGTTGCAGAGTGCACAAAAATTTCATAGTCAAAAGCCTACACCCTGGCTCATAGATTTTCCAAGCATCCTCCCATCCTACGGTCTTAAAATGAGTTCAAATTTAGCGATAATACCTGTGGCTTGTAGTAGGGCCGGATCGTAGGCAGGAGAGAGGACGAAATCCTGGGTCTTCAGCTTATTGTAGATGTTCTTCTCCCTATTTCCCCGGAGCTTGAGCTGCTTCTCTTGTAGAAGAACGTTCCTCTCCGCAGGGGCTAATCAGGATAGTGCTCCAACAGCGGGAGACGGAGGATCGACCTCCATGTCGGTGCTTGCTCGGGATGAAGAACTTCTTGTTGAACGGAATGACATCGTGCGCTTGAGTTTGCCAGCGATCTTGCTCATTTTCTTGCAAAAAGACAAAAACAACACAACTCGTGGAACAGGATTAAGAGATAAAAATGTTAGTGGTTAGCCGTCCATCAGTCATCCGAGGATTAGTCATCCAAAATTGCATAATAAATATTCTAATCAAGATTTTGGCATGACTTCCATCTTAATTCTTTTTATTTCCTTCTCTTGATTTGGACAACACTACCTCTTTTAAACTCTATTTTTCTTGCTCAAATTTTAGCAGCACCTCTCTCTTTTTTCTTAAGATTTTAGCACTACTTTCACTCTCAAACTTTCTTACTCTTTCACTCACTCCAATATTACTTCTACCAAGGGAAATTCAACTGCGAAATTTGGAATTGGAATTTTAAACTCAAGAGCTAGAATTGTAGTGGAGATGGATGAAGAAGTGAGCCAGGAGGGTGGCTATTTATAGCCGAAGCAGCAGCAAGCCGGCCGGCCTAATGGTGGGGCCGGCCGGCCCCACACCATGGCCAAATGGCCTCTCCATTTTCCTGGTGGATCTTTGCTTCATGGTTAAGTAAATGGAGCGCTCCTTTCGGTGGATATTTGCTCTGGATGGTGTAGAATGGAGATAAGTGGAGATATGGTGAAGATATGGAGGTGATGGTGGAGGTTGAGTGGAGATGGAGGTGATGGTGCTGGGTCCCAAGTGTCTGTGGGTCCCGGTGCCCGTATTTCTACCGTATATATGTATAAAAATGCAATGCAAAAAATATTTTATGATACTATGAAATATAAGAAGATAAATGATGATATTTTTAATTTTTACGCCTCCGCGGTAAATATTTCTTTACGGGGTTTTTACGCTCCGTAAAAATTATTTACATGATGCTTGAATTTTTATAATGCCATGATGAGTATTTTTATTTCATTTTTCTAATGCAGGTGTTGAAAAGTAAATATGCCAAAGTAAAATATAATGCAAAAAATAATTATAGATAACTACCGAGTTACCTTTCCGGCAAGGGTTTGGTATTTTGAGTCCATCGAACTGGACTTCTCCATTTGAGTTTATTCTTCAGGTGCGTCAGTAGGTCCCGGAGATGGAGACCTTGATACTCGCATCTCATGCCACTCTAGATTGGAGCATTGTTCCGGTCTTGACTTGAAAGCGAACCGCTCTTCCTTTCCATTAATATGCAATTTAATTTCTCTGGCTCCGACATCAATGTGAGCATTTGTAGTACTCAGGAAGAGTCTCCCAAGTATGAGGGGTGTCTTTATGTCCTCCTGCATGTCAAGTACTACAAAATCTACAGGAACAAAGAAATTTTGTATTTTTACCAGAATATTCTCAACGATTCCTATAGGGTAGCGGACCGATTGGTCGACCAGTTGCAAACACATCGATGTTGGTGTGAGTGTTGAATAGTCGAGCTTGTCAAAGACCTTTTTAGGCATGACACTGATACTTTCTCCAAGATCGCATAACGCATTCTCAAAGTTTTGGCTCCCAATCGAACAATCGATAGTGGGACATCCTGGATCCTTCTTCTTGATAGGTGAAGTGTTTAGGATCACCGCACTACACTCCTCCATTAACTTGATTACCTCAGTGGAAGACAGTGGTCTTTTGTTGTTGAGGATGTCTCTAAGATACTTCGCGTAGGTAGGTTCCTGTATGGCATCTAGCAATGGAATATTGATATATAACTTTTGAATTACCTCTATGAACTTACCAAATTGCTCATCCATTTTGGCTTTCCAATTTCTATGTGGAAATGGTAGGAGGGTCATGTCATGAAAATCTTGTTGTAACTCTCGCTCTTATGGCCCAACTTCTTCAACTTCATCTATTATCTTCTCCTTTTCCTACACTACCACTGGTGTCTTTCCTGTCCTTGTCGGATATGGTGGATCACGAGTAGACTTGCCACCTCTTGTTGTTATAGCGTTTACCTTCTCAAGGTTAGTGGGAAAAGGTAGAGACATAGCCAACTAGGCTAATTGTGATTCTATCTTTTTATTATAGCTAAGTTGGTCTTTTATGGTGGAATAAAAAATATCCATTTTAGTATTTATGTTTTCTAGGACCTTATCATTAAAAGCAAGCTTCTTAGAAATATTTTCGTTAATCCTAACTTGTTCTAAGATTAAGCCTCTCAAGGATGGTTGCTTAGGATTATTATAGTAATTACCTGGGTACTTACCTTGGTAAGTCGACCGTTGTTGTTGATTCCACCCTTGTCTCTGTTGTTGTGGAGCAGAATTGTTGATGACGATGTTTGCATCCTCCTGATATTCAGAGAATTCAACCCCCAAGTATTCTCCACGTGTTTTGAGCATTGAATGCATCTTGAATGGCTTGACGATCTTTCTTGTAATTGGCTTGCTGTTCAAGCCAATTCAATAAGACATCCATCTTGGTTGATAGTGCACACACCTCTTCTGGTACTTCTTCGCTCTTATTGCATAATTGAATATTGCATTGAGACCAGCCTTGATTAGAGGCTATCTTTTCCATAAGAGTTTCAGCTTTTCCAAGGGTGAGTGACATAAATGATCCTCCAACAGTGGCATCGAGTTGTTCATGAGCTTTTTGAATTAATCCATGGTAGAAACTTTGCATGAGCAACCAATCTTCCATCCCATGATGAGGACAATCTAAAATGTATTCTTGGAAATGTTCCCATGCTTCTGCAATGGTTTCTCCCTTCTACTGTTGGAAATTGGAAATCTTTCCTCTTAAGGCATTGGTCTTGCCAACAGAGAAGAACTTTTCTATGAAGGCCTTTGAACACTTTGCCCACGTGTTGATGTGATCTTTGTTGATGTAGAACCACTGCTTCGCTCATCCCACAAGTAAGAATGGAAATAAGCGAAGTAGTATGATGTCTTGAGCAACGTCCTTGATGACGACCGTGCTACTTATCTCTAGAAAATTCTGAAGATGAGCACTAGCATCTTCATGTGCCTTTCCACTGAATGGGATAGTTTACACCATGTTGATGAGGCTTGGCTTGAGCTCAAATTTGAGGTTGGTAGTTTTGAGTATTGGTCCAGTGCGAATGTTCTCGATGCTTGGAGCAGAGAACTCACGCAGGGTCTTGTCAACCATAGCTTTAGAAACTAGTGTTGAGCTTCCTCTTGATTTGGTTGATTCTGATTGATGGAAATTATTGGTAAATCACAACCAATCCTGCAATACCCTGTATAAGATATGAACAAAGATAAACAAGAGTAAGCCTGCTAAAGCAGAGGTGTTATGATTTTATCAATAAATATTTATATGGTCAATTCTCATAGCCATGTGCCCCTCCCCGGCAACGGCGCCAAAAATGCTTGTTGATATTTCTTAGCATCACTCTTTAGTAAGTTGTCATCCCTAGCATGATGCTAGAAATGTGTTGTTGGTAATTATAAATGACACTTGAAAACTTAGAGGAAAATTATATATATATTAAAGTATCCACAAGAGCACAGATAATATACCATTGTAGCATTTCACCTGAGAGTATGCCATGTATCGTTATTTATATTTTATCCATAGGGAGGAGCTATGGAGTTGTGTTGGCATAGAGATATTAACAAATATATATACTTATGATAAAACCACTCTCATGCTATGGCAGGGGTAAGTCAAATGATAAATGAATAAGTGTAAGGTAATAATGGTATTCTAGAGATAGAAAAAGAGACTCATAAAATGTAGTATGGCTAAGCAGGAGATTCGTTAAGAGCAAAAGATTCCTAAGTCATTCCTTATTTACTAAGTCTTTTGTACACCCAAGTATATACACTCTCATCTATAGCATAACTAACTTTGGATATATGCATAAGGAACATTACTAAGGAAGATCAAGAACAAAGCTTATCTTCCTTTGCAACCACGTTCTACTTGCTCTACAAACGGGGAGTGGACTACAAAGGACTCAACGGGAGTGTCACATCCACGATCTACCACATGACCCAGAGTGTAGAATGCATCCGCAGGCAAACAATATCTAAGCACCATGCTTACATAGTGTTGACCACTTAACTCACTCGAGTACTAAGCTAAGAGCTTTGCGAACATATGCATAAATTCATCATCAATCAATACTATATTAAGCATATAACTAGAGCAAACTAGGAACATAATAAATAGCAACATAATATTGAAGTAGAACAAAGTCATAAATTTAGAGATACAATGGCTATACCACTCTCTAGACGGTAGATCTAGAATCCTGAGCAATAGCCCACACTGTACTCGAACCTTGCTAGCTAGCCTATACTAGAACTTGAAGAATTGGAGCTCTATTCTCTTCTCTCTGGAAACCCTAATTTTCGATCTGATCTTGACTTATGGTAGCATGCTCTGGAGGGGGGCAAAGGCTGGTTATATAGGCCGAAGCGTCAATCCTGAGCCCTCGGATCAAACACTGACTTGAAAGAATGGCGTAGATGCAATCTTTAAGGCAGTGGAGAACCGATGTACGAAGGAGGGACTGCTAGGTGGACATAGGGGGTCAGCCGACTTACAGGTAGGGTCAGCAGGCCCACATGTCAGCGCCTTGGCCTCCACTTTGGTGTGGTGTCTTCTTGAGTCTTCTAGAACCTTCTAGGATAGTTTTCGCCGCAGATAAGCGTGTTTTTATTTGATGATTTGATCCCTCTTGATAGTTTTCTGGATAAACCCTGCCGAAAACACAGATTCACCAAAACTTGTGGAAATTATCAATTCAAACCCCTAAATCTATGTTGGTGATCCTATTTATGCATTTATTCAAGTTAAGTTGATGGTTTATGATGGATGATAACTACTGTCAACACTAGGTTACCAATGCCTAGGGGCTCCCTAGCGCCGCTCTCTAGGCATGCCCCTGCCAACTGCTCCTTTGACAGGGTCACATCCTAGGCGTGACACAAGAAGACCAAGCTTCGCGTGGCCTCCGAGGGCTCGGGGGCTTCCGGGCCCACACGTCACCCCTCCAAAGCCGACCTCCTTCGCCACCAAGAAGACTCCAGAAGGTCTCGCCCGAGGGAGGCTGGTCCAAGCCGACATAGTCTGACATGTATAGTGTCAGAACAGAGCAGCCGGACGATGCCTAGGCTTCTTCAGCTCCAAGACACCTAGACGGTCCACGGCGTACCACTGTAAGCCCCTCTTGGACTATGGCACACGTAGACCATAGACTAGAACCCTCAAACCGCCTTGTACCTGACCTATCTCGTTATATAAGGGATAAGGTCGGACCTAGAGGGGAGAGGATCCCGATTCGATCACCTGACATTCCATTTTAATCCATTCGCCTCCGCTCTGCACCAAGAGCAAGGCAACCCGGAGAGGGGCACCAAGAGCCCCTCCTCCATCGCATCCCATCGTCTCCTTCCTCCCCGACGAGGGGGAGACTCCACCGACGGCGAGGCAACCTTAGGATTAGCACCGAGCTAACCCCCTACCAAAACTCTCTTCCTTTACACTCTGTTGTAACCCCCCCAGATTTTGGGTGCTCTTGAGTACAAGGATCATCAGCTGTTGGACAAAGGGACCGAATTGGCTAGAACCAGGATAAACCATTGCATCTTCTCTGCGTGATTCTGGTATTCCTGAGTCCACCCGAGCCACCGGAGACCTCGTACTTTGACACCAACTCGAACAACATGCTTGCCACGGTTTCAACCCCGCGACAGTCGGTAATTAGCATTATATTAAGGTTCACTTTAGATCATGTTTTTAATAGTGTGTAATTTACATTGAGATTCATTTGGTTCTTTAACTGTTTTACACGATCACAGAGGTTAGTCATTATTAGAAAATAGCATATATCCTAATGGCTATTATTATGAATGGTATTAGAGTCTACCAATCTGATGGCCTTACTTTTTTGTGAGAAGAATTTTATGATATGTATTTAGTTGAAATCTAAATTAGGTTATATAAGTTCTTGTCAATATTTTAGCTTTTAACTTTTAATCTAATTGTTGCAATTTTTAACCACATTTCAAGTTAAATCTCCAATGCCTATTGTATCTTTTGTTCAAATTTTCTTATAACTTGGAAAAGATGTTAGGTCCTAGGCTGCCTTCTTAGTTATTACAATGGTCTATATTGTCACTTTAGCTTGCATTGCAGCACTCCAGATGTTGAATTTGTTATATCAATTTTTTATATTTGTAGTAGTATTTTTATTTATGTAGAGCCTCAAATTAAATTATTATGATTATTGATTTGATATAATGTTTAAGTGAAGAAGTATAAACTTATTTATAATAACAACCTACGAATTTTATTGTCATGGTGTACTAATATATTTAAATAAGTTTTAAGTGTAATTGCGATGTAGTTTTGATAAGCTATTAAAAAGATATTTATCCTAAACATATATATGTTTACTTGCTGTATACGACAGAACATAGCGAGCGTTGAAGTGTGTAGTTTAGAAATATATATAGCGTACTTTTATGGATATTGGACTATTTTAATATATTCTATTGGTATTTGTACATAGATATGAGAGATATTTTTATTTATTTATAAATGCTGAGATTGAAAACTTTAATACAAACTAAAAGGCATAAATTTATTATACTTTATAATATATATATATGGGTATTTTGAATACACAGGGGTTAGTTTGTAGCTTTTTTCATAACGACAGATGTGGTTAATTTATAAAATGTATTAGAAGGTTATTTTTAATTGCCTTTTGTAATGACTAAGGTCTAGTTTAGTTATAAATTTAGGCAATTGTTTTGAATTATCATTTAGTGGATGACCGATGAAAACAATTGGACAAAAGTCGAATAGATTGATTTCTGGTTGAGTAGGGTTCACAAAATCATTTTGTTCTTTTGGACCGTCAGACCACTTTAGGGTAAATCCACTGGTGTTGTCTAATAGACGGTTTCTTATCGTACAATGTAGTCTTATGAGAACTTAATAGACAATATATACCATGGTTGTCTTTTGAGTTGTCACATAGTAAATCCTATTTAAAAAAAATTGTGCATAAACAAAAGGTACATTATGGGTTGTATGACAACAATTCATACAGTTGTGCAATAGAGATCTCATAATCCTCAATTTTAGCTTATATAATAGAGACCTCATAATCCTCAATTTTAGCTTATATCTCACCTCCATCTTTTTCCTCCACATCATAGAAAATATTATACCTTATTTGTATGGGCACACATGTATATCTTATTTGTTGAGGTTGAGATTCTATCTCATGTTTTATGAATTAATAGATTAAACTTCCATTTGATTTTTTATTTTTAATTAATAGATTATGTAACGTGGATGTCATGGGCATTGTTGTCTTGATATTTTATTAATACAATCAGATATTAGTTTTTTTAATCAACTGCATGTAAACGTGAGTACATGAGATTTGTTCCCGTATATTTTTTAATTTCTTGAAGAATATTTTTCTATACGTATATCTAACCAATCAGATATTAGTTTTTTAATCAATTGTGAATGTGAGTATAGGAGATTTGTTGCCTTATGTTTTTTAATTTCTTGAAGAATATTTTTCTGTACATTGAAGTTGTGTAAGCATAAGTACAGGAGATTTTTTCCCGTACGTTTTTTTTTTAAGGATTTGAGGGGGTACGTCAAAGTTGTTTTCACCGTACAATGAGATATTAGCCTATTTTTTCTATATATAATTGTGAAGGTGGATAATTTTTTTTAAAAAGAAAATAGATCTAACAGTTAAGGATAGTTGGAGTCTTTCGACTAACGGTTATATGTTTCTGATTAATGTGGGAATTTGTAGCATTTATCTTTTTTTCTAGCGCTTCTGGTCAGGATTAACATGGAGGTTCCGTTAGAGCCTCTAATTAGTAATAGTAAGATGCCCTATGCTCCAGTGCTATTCTCTGCTATAAGCAGTGTTTTAAATCGCTAGTTAAGACATTTAGCAATCTATCTCCTGAAAAAGTAAATAGTCGGTGATAGCAAGCTATAGTGGCAACTAATATCTAAATTGTATATAAAAAATATAGCTAAGTCCTGTTCAAACAGCTATAGTCGAAAATTTAAACCTTAGGCTTAAGTAAACATTACAATGCTCATACAAATGATAAAAAATCTTTTATAAGGGAGAGTAGAAGATATTTTCACTCAACAACTTTTAATCTTTATTCTAGCAACCATCATACATATACCTTAGTATATAAAATATTTTCTTAGCAACACATGTCCATACTCCTACACACCGAGGACAATCATATTCATTTATTGCACTCAGAGTAGACAACTGGAATCACATAACCGAGCATATCAATATGGATGGAAAAGCTTTGAACATTATTCAGTTGGAATTTGGACCATAGCTACCCCACCATTAACTTTTCCTGCTTTATTCAATTCACGACTCATTCTGAACTCACTAACTTGACAGCGGCGGCGGCGGCGGCGGCGGCGGCATGAAGCTTATTGGCGTACTGCACCGCCTTGTCCGCCTCCGGCACCACCTCCTTCGCCTCTACACTCCCTCCAAACCGCTCCGCCCACGCAGCCAAGAGCGGAGTCTTGCTCGTGTTAATGATCTCCAGGCCGTACATCCTGCGCAGCGCCTCGAACCAGAACAAGAAAGAGCCGAGCACGATGTCGAGGTAGCCTATGGAGTCGCCGCCGAAGAAGGCGTTGCCGTTGGAGCACTTGGCAAAGGCCACTTCCACGTGCTCGATCGCGGCAAGCGTCTCCTTCACCTTCTCCGCCCTCTCCTCCTCCGCCTTGGCCTTCAAGATGCCTATCCACGCCGGGCACAACTGCAAAGCAAGACGCTGCCAATTCGATCACGATTGCAGATCACAGAGAAGTAAACTCGCGTGCATGTTTATTTATACCTTGTCTTCGATGTAGGCAGCCCAGAAGCGAGCAGTGGCACGCTCGTAGGGGTCAGTTGGGAGGATTGCCCGGCCAGCGAACAGCTCGTCGACGTACTGCAGGATGACGAGTGACTCACAGATGGGCTTACCGTTGTGGATGAGCACGGGCACCTTCTTGTGTACCGGGTTGAGCTTGATCAGGAGCTCGCTCTTGTTGAATAGGTCCTCCTCGACGTACTCGTAATTCAGTCCTTTCATGCTTAGCGCCATGCGCACGCGGATCACGAACGGGCTCACCAGCAGGCCGAGGAGCTTCAGATCCTCCTTGCCCGCCATTGTTTTCTTCTCTCAATGTTTCCCTCTACTGGTTCCTTGGCTCGTGACTAGTCCTATCTTGCTCTGTCTCTGTGCAAGACTGGCCTGTACAGAGTCTCAGTTTGGGTGTCCGATCGTCCATATAAAGGTCACGTCTAGTTGATGGTTGCAGACTACGACTTCGGCGGCTGGCGAGCGGTGACGGCAGCTAGGTGCCTCCCCCCTCCCCCTCTTTTCTTTTTTATGACGCAATTTACTGAATTTAGTGGCCTTGGGCTTTACCAGCCCCCGCAACACAGTCCTCCACGTGCACCTGCTTCTACTCCTCCTGTCCCAACTCACTACTAGAAAGAAACAGGCTCTTCGTCGAGTGCAAACTACTTTGCCGAGTGTCATTTATTTGTCGAGTATCGGACACTCGGTAAAAAAAGGCTTTCGGCAAAGGACTTCTTTGCCGAGTGCCCGACTCTCGGCAAAAGCGCGGCACTCGGCATAGGCTGCCCCGCGTAACGGTGTTCGACCACGTCCTTTTTTTTTCTGAGTGCATGCTGTTAGGCACTCGGTAAAGAAGGTTTTTTTAAAAAAAAAAATTATTTGTCGAGTGTCCTGATCTGGCACTCGGCAAAGATTTTTTTTTTTTTTGGAAAATACTTGCCGAGGGCCCCTGACATGGCGCTCGGCAAAGATTTTTTTTCGAAATGTCTTTACCGAGTGCCCCTGTGAAGGCACTCAGCAAAGAGGAAATTTTTTAAAAAATCAGAACCCTCTTTGCCTAGTGCCCTATTCTTGGCACTCGGCAAAGACCTCCTTTGCCGAGTGCCATACCCCCGGCACTCGGCAAAGTTTTTTTTTTGTTTTTGGCCTCTAAATTTTTTGTGCAGCCTTTTTAAAGTACCAGGAACTCCTAGTTAAAATTTGGGGATTTTTTGTGGCTTTTCGATATATCTAGTTACTTTATTTCGTTTACTTGAATTTTTTCGAAAAATATAAATTTGAACTGCGCGTGGTACGAATAATGGAATTTAATGATTCAAAAAATGATAGTCATGTTACTGAGTGTAGTGTGAGGCCGTATCCAGGAACGGACCCGAAATTTCGAACATCTTGTTCACGAAACATAACCGTGAACTTGCATACGAAGTGTTTTTAAATTCTATAAAAAGCAAACGAAGTCCGGAAATCATGAAACTTGTTGAGATGTCGTGATATCGTATGTGGAGGCTATGATAAAAATTTGAGAAGGTTTGTGTGGAGCTGTAATTCATATTCGTCTATATCCATCACATATATATCTCATCAACCCACACATCCATCCGCACATATCACATCCATCACAATATATATCACATATATAATAATAAGTGCTCAAGTCCATCCAAATAAATCCACAAGTCCATCAAAGTCCATAAGTGCATCACAAGTATATCACAAATCTATCACCAAGTGAACAACAAATAAAAAAAATACAACGTGCCCTCATCTCGACCACTGCGACTGTGGTGAAGGCCTAACTCCATCATTTAGAGGTGCATGAGGTGGATTATTCGAACCACCGTCAGATGGAGACTGCACAAAGGAGAAAAGATTGCATGTGAGACAAGATTATTTGGATAGCTAATCTAGGAAGGTAGAGGCCATACAAGCAAAGCACAAGCGAAAGTAAAAAAACTTTCATACTCACAGGAGTAGCTGGAGCTACAGGACACGGAGGCGGAGGTGGAACCAACAACCCAGGTGGCAGAGAGAAGCCCACACGTTGCCCAAGCCCTTGTAGGAACTCCGTAATGTCCGTCAGCCTCTGCGCCTGGGCCTGCCGCTCGGCCTCCCGCTCGGCCTCTAGCTAGGCCGCCATCCTCTGCTGCCCGGCCTCCAGCTCCTGACGTTGCCTCATTTCTTGTTCTAGCCGGGCCTGCAATATTTCACTCCAATGTTTCAGTAATGCAAAGCTAATTAAGGTGTGTAAAGATCAATGTATGATGAGTAAAATAGGAATAATCTCGAGTGCGTCGACCTGGTGCTGTGCAGTGGTCTGCCGTGTGCGAATGGCCAGGCTCTCGCTCGTGCTCCGTGCTCGGATCTGGGAGAGAGAGGGAGTAGAGGCCGTGTCGATGACGCCGTCATCAAGCCAGAACCACCCATGCTTCTTGCCTTGCCCCGCCCTCATGACGGCCTCTCCATCGAAGTCCTGGGTGCTCGGATCGTGGTCTGGCCCATGGAGCGACTTCGCCACCTCAGTGTACTCACTGATGCGGGAGTGGACACTTGGGTTCGTGTATGCCTCGGGTGGGTCCTCCAGGTTGAAGGAGACGTCGAACATCGCCTTGCCCTTGTGGGCCATACACCATGCCTGGAAGTCCGAGCAAGCCTGGCCACTATGTGACGCCAACTGCGAGAAAGACAGCACGATGATTAGAAATCAGGCAGAACTGAGCGTCACAATAGATAAATGAATTCGCGTACCCATGCTTGTTTGTATCCGGTGAGGTTGCGACTGCCTTGATGGTGTGTTGTACCTTGCATCTGCAAACGATGGTCCCGGGCATCCCTGTGCATCTTGAGGTACTCCTCCGTGAACCACCTCTCCACCATCATCGCCCAACACTCGGGATACGCTTGGCACCACCAGGGAATCATCTACACGTCATCAAGTATTGGACATATAAGAAGACCAAATTAAACCAACTTAATCTCAAAATGAATTAATATTGATGTTTTTCATTTACCTCAAATTTTATCACATCCGCCACATACGATATCATGACATCTCAAATTTAGAGGATGTGATCACACGTGGAGATGTCCTGGTTTGTAAGCATCGTACGTGACAACGTGCACCAAACCTTCTCAAATTTTTATCACATCCTCCACATACGATATCATGACATCTCGACAAGTTTCATGATTTTTGGACTTCGTTTTTATTTTATAGAATTTAAAAACAATTCGTCCGCAAGTTCGTGGTCATGTTTCGTGAACAAGATGTTCGAAATTTCGGGTCCGTTCCTGGATATGGCCTCACACTACACTCAATACCATGAATATCATTTTTTGAATCATTAAATTCCATTATTCGATGCACGTGCAGTTCAAATTTGCATTTTCTGAAAAAATGAAATGAAATGAAATAAATTAACTAAATATAGCAAAAAGCCATAAAATGAACCAAATTTTAACATGGAGTCTCATGTACTGTAGGAGGACTCGAGAAAAATTTTGGAGTTCAAAAGTGGGAAAAAAATAGTTTGTCGTTATTCTTTGCCGAGTGTGAGGGTATGGCACTCGACAAAGAAGTGGTTTGCCGAGTGCCTACCCGCTGGCACTCGGCAAACCTGGACGGCAGGCGACGGCCGTTACCTGACGCTGTTTTTTACCGAGCGCCAGGGTTTGCCGAGTGCCTGACACTAGGCAAAAAGGGCCTTTGCCGAGTGACACTCGGCAAAGCCTTCTTTATCGAGTGTATATCTTTGCCGAGTGCGGCACTCGGCAAAATAGCTCTTTGCCGAGTGCCCGACTTTTAGCCCTCGGCAAAGGCCCTATTTCCCGTAGTGTATATGCGTCATGCGTGACACCTGCTACACTACTGCAGACGGGCTCTTTGTTGAGTGCTTAGGGCACTCGGCAAAGCCCCTATTACACTCGGTAAAGGCTTTGCCGAGTGCCGCACTCGGCAAAGAGTAGTCGGCAAAGGTTTCTTTGTTGAGTGCCACATATCGGGCACTCGGTAAAGCCTTTGCCGAGTGTCACGTCAGCACTCGGCAAAAAAAATCTGACGTCAACTCTTACGGCCTCTTTGCCGAGTGCCACCTCAGCGGCACTCGGCAAATATTTTTTTCTTTTTTTTTGAAAATTCTTTGCCGAGTGCCATACTCTTGCACTCGGCAAAGAAATTTTTTCTTTAAAAAAAAAATCTTTGCTGAGTGCCATAGCTCTGGCACTCGGCAAAGCTGGGAAATTGGGTCTCTGCTTCCCAGCTTTTGTCGAAAGTGCCATGGTCACTAAGGTTTTAAAGCAAAGCCTCTTTGCCGAGTGTGACACTCGCAAAGAGGGAAAAGCTATTTTTTTGTTTTTGCTTTCCATCAACACAAACAAAGAAATTACATATATATCAACACACAGCACAGGATATATCACATACACATCCATATTCCATCACATACACATCCATAACCCATCACATACACATCCACCATCCATAATACATCACATACAAATCCATTGTCCATAATCCATCACATACATTCGCATCATCCATGACAATATCCATCACATATATATATATGTCTCTAGTAGTAGTCCAACATAAGACTAAGTCTAACACAAGTCCATGCACACATGAAAAGAAACAAATAAGCGGTACCTCATCGCCACCTCCCCACACAGTGTGAACTACCACCTTGAGGAGGGGGCCACACCCACCAGCCTATGGAGAAGGGCCACCTTGAGGAGTCGGGTTTGAAACGCCCCGACAAGTTGTGGCTACACAATTGAGAAGCGAATTCATGAGTATCTCTAGGAGGGCCGCACAAGCTAAAGGAATAAACAACCATATATATACTCACCGGAGTCCCTACAAGAGGAGGAGGAGCACAATCTGGAGCGAAAGCAATGAGGTTAGGGGGCACTCCACCACACAATGTAAGGCTCAAGGCTCGCCATGAAGCTGAACAAGTCCTGCAGCCTCTACGCCTTGACCGCCCTCTGGGTTTGTATAGCTTCCATCTCTAGCCAATGGGCCTCCGCCTGGGCCACCTGCTGGGCCTCCAACCTCCGCAAGTCGGCCTGCAACATTCCACCTGCAATGTTTAAACAATGCAAAGGCAAGGTAGATGCGTAGATGAGGTCAGTTTCAATGCTCCGCTCCTATCCGAGACAGAATTTCGGCAGCACCTCCCCGCTGTTCTCCCGATACATGTCCTGCAAGGGAGAGTGTGTATCCAGAGAACAACAGGGAGGTGATGCCAAAAGTCTGTCTCGGACCGGAGCGAACCATGGAAACTAACCTCATCTACGCATCCGCGGGCTGTCCAAAATACGTGGATCCCTTCAGTCAATCAAACATGGGATCAATCCCGAAGAGATATGATCGCAGATATGCAAAGATCTCGCATACCTCCGACCGTATCTCTTTCGAACGGGAGACGCCTAATCGGGCTACATGACCATATAAAACATGCATGCAAAGGAGAGGGGTTATACCTAGGGTGGCGGTGGAGTTAGGCTATGGCAGGGGCACATGGCGTGGTAATATACCTGGTGAGTTAGGCGTGGCGAGGCGATGCAGTGCACCAAGTGCGGCAAAGCAGAGACCGACGAAGACGATCGGGGTCGCATGAGTCCCCCTCCCATGGGTCCTTCTCCTACATAAAAAGGCAATAGGTTAGAATCCATTGAAAATTTGGTAGCACCTCCCCGCACGGGAGGTTTCTAAAACTGCAAGAAAACGAGGCGCTGACGGCCAACAACCACATATATACGAAACATAGGCACGAAGGCCAACAAACATATATATACCAAGACGAGCCATGTACTTTAGTTCTCTTTCCATGCAGATGAAAGTATCGAAGTAGTACAACAAGTACTACTACCACTACAACTACTACTAACACTAACACTAACACTGCTACTACTAACACTACTACTATCACTACTTACTACTAACAATACTACTAACACTACTAACTACTAACTACTACTACTTACTTACTACTACTAACACTACTAAGTACTACTACAGGTGTAGGGCATACCTTCGCGACGAGAATGGCAACAACGAGGGTCGGCGACGACGACGGGGACGACCGCAGCGGCGTGAGGGTCGACAGGCCTAGGCCGGCACCTTCCTTCTCCTCTCCTTCTCCTTCTCCTCGTCTCTTCTCCCCTCCTCCTCTCTTCTCCCCTGCCTCCTCCTCCTCTCTTCTGCAGTGGCCGCCGACGGGGGCAGTGGCCGCCGACGGGGGAGGTGGTCGTCGAGGGGGCACGCAGGGGGGGAGGTGGCCGCCAAGGGGGCCAGTGCGGGCGGTGGAGGCCGGGTGGGGGCGGTGGAGGCCGGGCGGGCGGTGGAGGCCAGGCGGGGGTGGCGGCCGCGCGAGGACCCGGCCAGGGGAGGTGGACGGGGACGGGCCATGTGGGCCGCTGAGCATGGCGCGCCGAGACGAGGAGGCAGACGGGGGCCGGGCGCCGTGGTGGCCCAGCATGGGGAGGGTGGTGGTGAGGCGAGGGGCCTTGGCGCGATGCGCGGTGGTGAGGGAGAGAGAGCTGAGAGGGAGACAGAAATGAGATGTCCTCGTTTGTGAGCATCATACGTGACAACCACTACTACAGAAACGTTTTTGGCGGCGGGCGGATTAGCTTTCCCGCAGCGGGCAAACGAGTCCGCCAGTGCCGAAAGGTCACGGTAAATCGTGGCCTTCCCGCGGCGGGCCGCTTTGCCCACTGCGGTTAATCGGTTTACCGCGGCGGGCACGTTAGGATGCCCGCCGCGATTAATCGTTTAAAAAAAACAAAAAACCAGGAACCCGCCGGCGAGCCCATTCTCGAGCCCATCGACGAGCCCGTCCTAGCCCAATACTGGAGCCACCGTACCTCGCTGGATCCGCCGCCGGGGTCTCCTCGCCGGATCCGTCGCTAGATCTGCGCCGACGCCGCAGGTTGGGGCCGTCTTGCCATGGATCCATGCCGCCGCCGTGTGGATCCACGTCGCGGGAGCAGGGAGTCGACATGGCCGGCCTGGATCCACGCATCCACCCTGGATCCGCTGTCGTGTGGATCCACGTCGTAGGGAGTCGACGCGGCCGCCTGGATCCGCCGCCGTGTGCCCATCCCTGCGCCGCGCAGCACCTCACCTATGAGAGAGAGAGAGAGATGAGGGAGGACTGAGAGGAGAGAGAGGGTGGGAGAGAGAGGGAGAGACATACCGGGCGCCCTGGATCCACCGCAGACGCCGCCGAGCGCGCCTCGCCGCCGCCCTGCCTCGCCTCACCTCGCTGCCAAGGCCGCCCTGCTGCCTCGCCGAGAGCGGCGTGCCGCGCGCCGCCCTACCTCGCCTCGCCTCCGGCGCGCGCTTGGCTTTGCTGAAGCCGCCATGCCAGCGCCGCTCGCCGCCGCCTGGCCTCGCCGAGCCGAAAGCGCCACCGAGAGAGAGGAGGGAGGGGCGCACACCGGGAGAGAGGAGCGGAGGGAGGAGGGCCGCCGGGAGGAGTGTGAGGGGGGGGAGAGAGAGAGAGTGGTCTTGCGAGAGAGAGGGGGGGCAGGGGGCGAGGAGAGAAGTGTGGTGGCGCCGATCTGGGCTCTTATATATATATGTGACCTCAGAATTGGACCGTATCTGGGCTTTGGATGGGGCCGTATTTACTGTGGCGGGCCTTATAAAATGCCCGCCACGGTAAATCGATTTACCGTGGCGGGCACCTTAAGATGTCCGCCACGGTAAATATGGTATTTTCCGTGGCGGACATCTTAAGGTGCCCGCCACGGTAAATCGATTTACCGTGGCGGGCAAAAGTGCCCGCTGCGGTAAATAAAAAATACCGACGCGGTAAATCGTGGGATTTACCGCAGCGGGCAAAAATAGGTGCCCGCCACAGAGTGCAAAAGTGCAACGCTGCGTAAAATCGTTTATGTAGTAGTGAACGTGGTTGAAACTTTTTCAAATTTTTTCCACGGCATACGCATACGATACGGCGACAACTCGACAAGTTTCATGATTTTCGGAATTCGTTCGCATTTTATACAATTAAAAAACCACTCCCACGCAAGTTGGCGGCGTTGCCCCGTGAGCACGTTGATCGAAATTTCGAGACAATTCCTAGATTTAGCCTAAATTTACACTAAGAAACAAGGATAATATTTTTTGAATAAATGTAATCCATTATTCGATGCACCTGCAGTTCAAACTTATATTTTCTGGAAAAATTCAACAAAACAAAATAAACTATAGAAATGTGCCAAAAGGCAATGAAAATATCCCAAATTTAAACATGTTGTTTGTGGTAGTGTACTAAAGCTTCAAAAAAATTGGTGGCAAAAAACCAAAAAAAAAAATTTTGTCGAGTGTCAAGTTTTGGCACTCGACAAAATAAATTCTTTGCTGAGTGCCAAACGAGGGGCACTCGGCAAAGAGGACGCCGCTGGATGACGTTAGGCCTCTACCAATGTTTGCCGAGTGTCTGCCTTTGCCGAGTGCCTCGCACTTGGCAAAGACAGCCTTTGCCGAGTGCAGGTCTTTGCCGAGTGCCATATTTTACCGAGTGCCCGAAATTTGGCACTCGGCAAAGATTTTTGCACTCGGCAAATCACGTGTTTCCCGTAGTGCTAGATGCCTATATATACTCCAGACCATTAATAGGAGATCCATTGCGGAACCCAAATCTAAAATGGGTCTCCAACATAATACATATAGCCTCCAACAGAGTATCTATATGAAAAATCCATTTTAGATGTCAGGAGAGGCATAACCCAAATCTGTATATCCTTTCTCCGGAGACCCTGCAGAAAGGGTTGTCTTTTAGGTCTTGTTGTTGGAGTAGACCAAAAATAGGTATTGAACCTAAAAATAGATATTGAACCATTTGCCTTTAGCGCTACCCAAAGGACGAGTGGGTCTTGTATTTTTTGTCGCGGTTGTTGAAGACGGTCTTATCTTGCACAGACTCGGAACAAGATAGGACTAGCTAGTTACAAGCCAAGAGCCAGTAGAGCAGTAGAGAAAAATATCGAGAGAAGAAAACAATGGCGGGCAAGGAGGATGTTAAGCTCCTCGGCCTGCCGCTGAGCCCGTTCGTGGTCTGCGTGCGCATGGCGCTGCACATGAAAGGAGTGAGTTACGAGTACCTCGAGGAGGACCTAAACAACAAGAGTGAGCTGCTCCTCAAGTCCAACCCGGTGCACAAGAAAGGTGCCCGTGCTCATCCACAACGGTAAGCCCATCTGTGAGTCACTCGTCATCCTGCAGTACGTCGACGAGCTGTTCGCTGGCCGGTCAATCCTCCCAACCGACCCCTACGAGCGCGCCACCGCTCGCTTCTGGGCAGCCTTCGCCGGCGACAAGGTATACACATGCATGCACGCACGCGCGTTTACTTATCTGTTCTCTACAAACGTCGGACCCCAATCGTAGGTGCCTTTCTCGCAGTTGTTCCCGGCGTGGTACGGCGTGGTGACGGCCCAGGCGGAGGAGGAGAGGGCGGAGAAGGTGAAGGAGACGCTTGCCGCGATCGAGCGCATGGAAGTGGCCTTTGCCAAGTGCTCCGGCGGCGGCAACGCCTTCTTCGGCGGCGACTCCATTGGCTACGTCGACATCGTGCTCGGCTCCTTGTTCTGGTTCGAGGCGGTGCGCAGGGTTTACGGCCTGGAGATCATTAGCGCGAGCAAGACTCCGCTCTTGGCTGCGTGGGCGGAGCGGTTTGGAGGGAGCGTAGAGGCGAAGGAGGCGGTGCCGGTAACCAAGGCGGACATGGCGGTACAGTATATCAATAAGTTTCGTGCCCCTGCCGCCGGCGCTGCGAAGTTAGCGAGTTCAGAATGAGTTCAGGCTGTAATGTTCAAAGCTACTGTAGGTGCTAGCTATGATCCAAATTCCCACCGAATAATGTTCAAAGCTTAGATATTGATAATATGCTTGGGTTGACTTTGTCACCTGGTTATGTGGTTCTAGTCGTCTGCTATGCAATAAATATGATTATTTTGGTGTGAACTTCCTCTCTCTCTCTCTCTCTCTGAAATAACTGCATATCTTCTTTTTCGAGAAATCAATTTTTAATGCTGGTTTCCATGAAGTAGAGAAACGAATGTTCTTACAAGATTTCTTATCGTATCACGGCCACAGAACACATTTTCAGAGGTAATCAAAACCGAATATCAGGGGCCTGCCTCTAATTCATGGTCACTGTTAATCGCAAACAAAAGAGATGGCAGTTCATGGTTCATGCCCACCTATGTAAATCCAGGCAGGAAAACAAAAGGAAGCCCGTGGACAGTGAGCCCATCGCTAAGCCTAGTGAGCCCAGCAAGCCTGTCAGGAGGCCCACTGATGTCGAACCCGCCAAGGTTCTTCCTGTCGGAGACAACGTCGGACACCAGCCTCGCATTTCATATTCGTCATCAAACCCGCCATGTAGATCTCTTCAGCGGACTTTAGTACTACTCGAATTGAATCCACTACAGGGAGCAAATCGAATTGAACAAGAGAGCGGGAGGATAGACTCATCGAAAACAAGGCCGGTAGGGAACTAGGGATGAGGTGGGTGTGGGTGGTCAGTGATGTCAATGAGGGCGAGCAAGACAGCACTCCAAACAGGCTCTAGTGGCGGGAGAGCACCCAAATCCATTACATCTGTGTGCAGAGGAGGGACGGATCCAAAGCCATTGCCAATCTCGTTGAGAGGAGGAAGGGATATTTTCATCCATGCTAGATATCGTCGTTGTGGATGGGGATCTCGCCATGTCTGAAGGATTGGAGTGGAGGTGGGTACCGTCGACGTCGAAGAGGATGTAGAGGTTGTCGTCAGTAGAGACGGGTATCCGTTGCCACTCCATTAGCCCCGCATAGGCCGCCACTAGGCCCTCGACCACAATGCCACTGTTGGGCCCTCAATCGCGCCGCCTTTGCCAAGCCCTTGCCCGGCACGCCGCCTCTGCTGCGATGCTAGAGATGAGAGAGCCGAGGAGAAAGAGGAGCGAGAGGGTGAGTCAGATGGTTGAGGGAAAAAATGAGTGTCCCAAATGTATGTGAACCATAGTGATGGGCTAGTGGGCTCCTCCTTTTAGAGGCAAACTAGTTAAGTTTTGTAGAGATGGTTTCAAAATAAAGCAACTGCCTCTGAAGTTAGCTAGGTATTTTAGGAGACATATATGCTTTTGAAGTGCATCTATTGTAAATAAATGGGACTATCTCTTAAAATCATTTTTGCAGTGGTTCCAACCATGCGTTTTTGTTGCTGTTTAGCGGTTTGAGGCCCTGTTTGGGACAACTTATCTCCAACATGCTTCGAATTGAAGTTTGCTTTCTCTCACCACTGGTTTCCAAAATAATCATGGGCAGAAAAAGCTTCTTGTTTGGCATGCTCAGTTCTAGGGAGAAGAACCACCATTGCAGCAGCGAAAGAGGAGGTAGAGGGGGGTGTTGGCCGTGCCTCCCTACTCTGGCTCCGGCGCAGAGGAGGAAGAGGGGCGTGTGCAGCGATGAACCCTCGCCAGCTCTCTTGGATCTGTGTAGAAGGGGCGAGGTTGTCGTCTCCCAATTCGCCAAGAGGAGGCAGAACAAAGGAAGGGGCACACCAAAGAAAAGGAGGAGGAAGCGCCTCCCTGCTCGGTCGCTAGTGAGGAGGCGTGCACATGACAACCCCTCACCCTGATCTCAACTGGGAGGTCCTTCTAGTCCAGATCTTGACCAATAATGAGGAGGTAGGGGTGATGCTCGACGAAGAGGAGGCAGCGGAGGAGCCGACAGTGTGACACGACGGGGATGGTGGGAGGAGGGCAAGGGAGCATGGCTGCCGGCAGACACGAGGAGGGCACGGATGGCGAGGATGAAGGAAGGAGAGGCGGTTGGAGGCGAACATGAGGAGGGCGACGCGGGCAGAGGTAGAAGCTGCAATGATTTTCCCCACTGCTTCCTCCGTGCCGTTTCAGCGTTCAAGTGCAATTGGCACCGTGGAGAGAATCACTAGGAGAAAGCCCGGCATGAAACACGGCATTTGGGGGACTTGGGCCGCATTTTTTTTTACTAGAATCCGGCTAGAATCTGTTCCAAACAGGCCTTTAGCCTAGCTAGGTATGTGAAGTAGGCCATAGAACTACAGATCGGCTCTAGAACATTTCATCGTAAATGTGTACTAGTCAAATCTACATTGCAGAGCTGACGAAAGAGAAAATTTGCAGCATCTTTAGGACAAAAGCAATCGCTTCTTTTCAATTCAAATGTCGGAAGACATGCATGTTTTATTTAGAGTTGTCTGACACTCTGACTACATGCAGGCAGATAGATGGCCCAAGGCCCAGCAACTATGGTAGCCCACGGCGAGCTCGCCTCATCTTGTTATACTCCAGCAGCCTGTGCACGTCAGGTATCACCTCCCTGACGCCGTCGAGCGTATGGATGGCAACGGGATGTAACATCGGGTATCGCCGAAACGTTCTCTTTCCCGTTATGGAGAATTCATCCTGTCTCTGTCCCCGTTAACTGTCTCGGATATAGATTCTTGTCCATCCCTATACTCATCGGGTATCGGTTGGGTAACAGATACCCGACGGGTACTGCATACCCGATAAACAAGGACATTTTGGGTCGCAGCTTTGCAATCGGAGACGTTTTTTCTTCACCCGGATATAAGTGTCGGAGTCTCGGAGATGTCTAGGAGAAGGAGCGAGGTTGCGAGGAGGATGAGCAAAGGTGGTAGAGAGACCGAACTGAGGAAGCGAGGGTCACGAGCGCTCGTAAGGCAGGCGTGCTTATACAGCTGGCGGAGATGGTGGGGAAAAATTGAATTAGGGTTCCTAGAACACACAAACTATATATATGATTGTTCAGATTTGGGCTAAAATACCTATGTTGAGTTTCTTTGGACATAATACTCACACGACAGCTCAAATAATCGGGTTTACCAACAGGTAACGGGGACGGATAAACAGGGAACGTTTCCGTACCCGCTATACTCGTCGGGGATGAATTCTTGCTCATTTAAATGCCCGCGGGTAAAGATATGATCCCATCCCCATTCTCTAATGGATCAAATAACCGTCGGATATCGGGTATCGGGGCGTTGCCATCTTTAGTCGAGCGCGGCGAACCGGTCCGCCCACGCTGCCAGCAGCGGCGTCTTGGCGGGGTCGATAACCGCCACGCCGCACATCACCTCGGACGCGCGCAGCCACCCGAGGAAGCCGCCTAGCACGACGTCCACGAGGCCGGCAGCATCCCCGCCGAAGAACGCCTTGCCCCCGGAGCACTCCTCGAACGCCTGCTCAAACTTCTCCAGGACGGCCACGACCTGCCTCGCCGCCTCGACTCTGTCTTCTTCGCTCGTCCTGCCGATGTACACGTGTATCCAGGTGGTGAAGAGCTGCAATGCAAGCCGCGCACAGCTACCGGGGTTAGTCAATTATTAGTGCCAAATCTGAATTAAGTTGATTTGCAATTGCAAGTTCGGGGCAAGTGCATGGAAGACACGGTACCTTGTCATTGACGTTGGAGGCCCAGAAGCGAGCGACGGCGCGGCGGTACGGGTCGGCGGGGAGGAGGCGGGGGCCACTGGCCGGGAAGGCCTCGTCGACATACTCCGCGATGATCCGGGACTCGCAGACGGGCCTGCCGTCGTGGAGGAGCACTGGCACCTTCCTGTGCACGGGGTTGGAGGCGAGGAGGAGCTCGCTCTTGTTGTCGAGGTCGTCCTCGACGTATCTGTAGGCGAGGCCCTTGAGGTTGAGCGCGACGCGGGCCCTGATAACGAACGGGCTCGACCACACGCCGAGCAGCTTCAGCTCTTGGTCTTTGTCCGCTTCTCGTCCTGCCATTGGTTTTGCTGTTGAGTTAGAGTATTCTGGAGTTCCTCTGGATTTCGGAGTAGTCCTTCCGTTCTGCGAGCGTCAGGATTCGGTCCATTTCAAGAGATGGTGTTCTGATTTGGACCGGTGTGCGAACGTCAGGATTGTGTGACCATGTGCGCGGTTCAGACGTTCACTGTTCGTGATCATCATCCATGACGTTCACTGTAAACTTTTAGATTTTGACTAACAGCGAATTCTTACTATTTTTAACTGAATTCTTTATTATACTAGATAAATGCCGAGTACATATTTTTATTCTTGACACATAAACTCCCAAGTAGAGAATGATTCGTATCGGACGCGAACGCATTGAGCAAGGATCTCGAGACTTATATCGTCGGGTGACGGTGTGTTTATTTTCTATTTCTATATTGAGGTGGAGATCGTTGGCATTTTTTTCCTATTTCCATATTCTGGTTCCGTATTTCACGGGATGGAGGAAACCAAGATGGACCCAATCTGAGTGTCGGATAGCCACGCGCGGAAAGATGCGTTGGATGAAAGCCTTTCCTATTTTTTTTTATATATAAATGAGTACCAGATTGTTTAAATTAACCAGGTCACATTAGATGTTAAATAGATCAACAAGTTGAACTCATGCCAAATCTACATATGTCCCTCTGTCTATATATGTATATATAATATATGCATTTATACATATATTATTAGGAATATGTTAAAAGAAGAAAAAAGGGAGAAGAAAGACAAGTATACATATATTATAAGGATTACAAATATGTGTTATTAAAGAAAAAAGGAAAAGAAAGACAAAAATTAAAAAACTCACGCACGCAAGCACACGCCGGGCGGCACTGCGGGCTCCGATGATGGAGCGAGCTTTATGTATCGTTTTGATCTTCCGTATCGTAGACGTAGATGAACCCACATAGACAGGTCGGACGCACGCACCAAGACGTGTTGGATGAACTTTTGACGTTTTTTTAGGTGCAGAGAGATACTACTAGCAGTAATTACAAAATAAGTTTTTTTTGAAAAATAATTCCAACTTAGGAAATCCACATATATAACTCATAATTCTAAATAGCTCCATATAGCTTTTTAAAGAAAAGCAAATTGTTCCATTATTGTATTTAAGGACACTTTTAGCTCTACTAAATGTTGTTATTTGGCTAGCTGTCAAAAAAATTTAGTATTGCTAACCCTGGCAAAGAAAAATATTCTTTTTTTCTTTTACTTTAGATGACTATAGTCACCTTATCACTGTGGTCTTTACTTAATACAAGTGATGTAATGAACCAAGAAAATTATTGAGTTATTTATTGTTGAATGCTGAATGAATAAAAATGTTGATTATATTCATGAGTACGTTAATTGATTGAATGATTGAAGTAATGAATATGCAGATATGTTTGACTAGAGCGGTGAATTTGTATGTGAGTATTTTTATTCATGAAATTTTCTTGTTTCCATATATTTGTGCAGAATTGGTTGAGAATTTCTATGTTTTATTTAAAACAGTTAGATGAAATAATTTCCACTATGTACGTGTTTGGTTTAGATTTTGCAAAGCGCTTATGCTGCCAAAAAAACAGAACACCAACTAAACTAGTGGCACATGAAACTGCTTTTCAAAAGCAGCTATTTTCATGTAAGTACAATTTTCTCAGTACCGTGGACCCTACTTTTAGCTTTCTAATTTTCTAAGTAGGTGGAAATAGAGAGATATTTTATAGTTGTTTCAAATGAGATAGAGAGAAGAGATAAATTTTATAGTTGTTCCACACAAACGGCTTGTAGCTGTAGAATCTCTGGTATGCTTAGAGAGGGGATAAATAGGTCTGTAAAAATTCAACTCAAACCGAAGTCAAATTCATCCATAGCACTACCGCTCCTAACAGCGACACTGCCGCACCTGCAGGAGAGATTAGTTCACAGTTCAAAATCTATCCAACGAAATTTAGATCGGGTAAATTTCTTAGCTTCCTGCAGGGTAGTAGATCACAGATCGACAGCTGAAAGTGGTGGGAACACCACACACAAGTAGATCGACCTCAAACTCTAGAAATCACCTCAACAACAAGAACACAAGTATAACAACACAAGCACAAGATGACACAGGGATTTATCCTGTGGTTCAGTTCGCCACCAAGGCTTGCCTAAGTCCACATTGTTGAGGTATACCACTAAGGCTTAGGGCTTTGCGACCCTACCTCGTTCTCAAGTCAAGAGAGTAAACTCTTGAGATGATTGGTGATTTTACTTGCTGTAAGAGGTGGTTACAAACGTCCTAGGGCTGCCACACTAGTTGGCAAGCTCCACGGACGACGCTCTAGCTGGCTAGGAATCAAGCTCCAAGAGTAACAAACACAACTGCCGATCAAAACATAAACTAAGTGCTCTTTAGAATTTGAGAATCAATGGAGTTACTCTCTAATCAAGTTTTAGACAATTTTTCCTCAAGGATTGATGGGGAAATAAATGGATTTGCTTGAGGACTTTAGGTCAACAATGAAGTGAGAGAGAGAGAGAGAGCTCCTGCTCTACTTTGGACGTGCTCAAGTGAGGAAGAAGAGGCAGGTTACCGTTAGGAAGGAAAGGGAAAGGTATATATACCCCCTAGCACCCAACGGTCACTTAAATCGCAGATAGCAGTTGGGGAGGAAAGGAAAAGGTATATATACCCTAGTCCTCAACGGACACTGCACCCAAGAGGTCGGGCAAGACGAAACCCGTGGCCTCGAGGTTGGGCGAGACAGAGCCCATGGCCTAGAGGTCGGGTGAGACGGAGCTCTCACCCAAGGGGTCGGGCGAGCCTCTCTTCAAGTACGGTAGTGCCGCACCATGCAAGACAGCAAGGGTAATAGTGAAGTCTAGACTGTCTTGGCTATGAATCTGAGGATGCATGTGGTTGTTTGAGCACTTGGTAGCACATATTAGCTTAAGCATTGTGTCTCCCTTTATAGTATGGTTTTTTCTATACTCAAATTCAAGATATAAAATAATCTTAAACCTCGTTTGAGTTTGAAGCCACCTATATTTATAATTGGGGGCTCCTCCGTTTCATGTAGCATCATCGAATATAAATTCTCGGCTTGTCATCTCGATAAATCTCATTAGTTCTCTAATTGCGTGGTCATTATCACCAAAATCCACAATTAGGGCTTGATTGCACTTTCAATCTCCCCCTTTTTGGTGATTGATGACAACCCAGTTAGAGCTTACAAAAGATATGAAATAAATACTGAGATTTTCGAGCCATGGGTGTAGAGTCTCCCCCTAAGTATGTGAATAGAGAATTGAATTCTCAAATTGGCATAAGAAGCCAAGATTCATATTTTAGTGAAAGTGATGGGGGTTCCTCCTACATCTATGCTCCTATGAGGTGCTGCATACTGTGTCAGGTATGTAAAACGTGATGCAAATGACAGTTTATGCACACATGTGCTTGCTGCTGCAGCTGAGTGCGGCACTGCCGCACCTGACTGTATGAGTAAGACAGTGTCAAGCACCACACAACTAGGTTAGATAAAAAAGATATGCAACCTAGCACAATAAGATGACTTCTAATCCACACGAACGATATATGTCCATATTCGATACATAAAAAGTCAAATAGTAGCATTATTTCACAATTTAGAGTTTGAGCGACTCTCAAACTTTCCACCTAGCAAAGAATAACACTCATCGAATAGGAAATGAAGCGCAACTGCTTACCATAGCGTCGAAAAGTTGTTGACCCCTCTAATTTTCTCTCCCTTTGGCATAAAGCACAAAAAAGAGAAGAAAAGAAGAAAGATCAACACCTACTCGTCATCTCCCTAGATTTCTATCCAATCAATATCATCACCTCCTGCAGCCCTAGCACCTCCTGCAGTAGTCCCGGCACCACCATCACCATCATCGTCATCGGAGTCAATACGTGCACGGCCCTGATGGTGAGTAGTGGCGGTGTAGCGAGTGGAACGAGTGGAACGCCTCGGCTCCTGTCTCTAACGGTATCCCTCCAGGGTCTGATCCCAATCTGTTGCTCGTCTTTGCTGCTCCTCCTCATCATCTGAATCTATGTCGAAGAGACTCGGAAGATCATACTATGGAGGAGGTGGAATAGGAGGAAGTGGTGGAAGGTTGAAAGGTCCTAATGGCTAGAGGGGGAGTGAATAGCCTGTTAAAAATTTCTACAACAACACTTAGCAAACCGGTTAGACAAATATGAGGCGAAGCGAGTGTTGCGCTAGCCTACTAAAAATGTAAGCCACCTACCATAATTCTAGTTTCTATAGTCTCTATCCACACAATGGCTATGTCACTACACTAAGTTATGTGCTCTCAAAGGCTAACTAAAGAGACACACTAACCAAACTAATAAGCTCACACGACTAGCTACACTAAAGAGCTTGACAACTAGTTTGCGGTAATGTAAAGAGTGAGAGCAAGATGGTTATACCGCCGAGTCGAGGAATGAACCAATCAATCACAAGAATGAATACCAATGAAGACCAATCACCTCGGAATCAAATGATGACACAATGATTTTTACCGAGGTCACTTGCTTTCCGACAAGCTAGTCCTCATTGTGGCGATTCACTCACTTAGATGTTCATGCGCTAATTGGCATCACACGCCAAACCCTCAATAGAGTGCCGCACAACCAACACAAGATGAGAATCACACAAGCCACGAGCAATTTACTAGAGTACCTTTGGGCTCTCCGCCGGGGAAAGGTCAAGAACCCCTCACAATCACCACGATCGGAGCCGAAGACAATCACCAACCTCCGCTCGACGATCCTTGCTGCTCCAAGCCATCTAGGTGGCGACAACCACCAAGAGTAACAAGCGAATCCCGCAGTGAAACATGAACACCAAGTGCCTCTAGATGTAAACACTCAAGCAATGCACTTGGATTCACTCCCAATCTCACAAAGATGATGAATCAATGATGGAGATGAGTGGGAGGGCTTTGGCTAAGCTCACAAGGTTGCTATGTCAATGCAAATAGTCAAAAGAGTGAGCTTGAGCCAGCCATGGGGCTCAAATAGAGAGCCCACACGAATAGAGCCATTGGCTCTCTGTTCCCTGGAAAATCATGGCGACCGGACCCGCCGGTCGGATTGATCGGACGCAGGACCCCAGCGTTCGGTCCTCAAATTTTCGCCAAGAGTACCCGGCTTCAAATACTGATTGCCCGATCTCAACGGTCATCAGTGCACATAAGTTGTGACCGGACGCATTGCTCAAAGTGACTGAACGCTATATTACTGCAGTCAGGTCGTTTCCAGTAAGGCACCAGAGCTGGTTTTTTACGACCGGACGCGTCCGATCATAGGCGACTAGACGCGGACCAGAGTCCGGTCCTTACTGGCCTGTTTAGATGCTCTTGTTAGCATACGTCATCACCTGATCGGACGCACCCCCAACACATCCGGTCCAATTTCTTCTCAGCGTCCGGTCAAAGGACCGAGGGTGGCCTTCACTGTGCACCACTAACCGAACACAGGGTCAGAGTCCGGTCACTGCCCAAGGCAGAGTCCGATCAATACAAAATAGCTCCTTTTGACCCAAAACTTCACCACCCTTGATCAAATATGCCAACCACCAAGTGTAACACTTCGCGCATGTGTGTTAGCATATTTTCACAAACATTTTCAAGGGTGTTAGCACTCCACTAGATCCTAAATGCATATGCAATGAGTTAGAGCATCTAGTGGCACTTTGATAACCGCATTTCGATACGAGTTTCACCCCTCTTAATAGTACGGCTATCGATCCTAACTATGATCACACTCACTAAGTGTCTCGATCACCAAAATAAAAAAAGTTCCTATCAAGTTTCACCTTTGCCTTGAGCTTTTTGTTTTTCTCTTTCTTCTTTTCCAAGTCCAAGCATTTGATCATCACCATGCCATTATCATCATCATGATCTTCACCATTGCTTCATCACTTGGAGTAGTGCTTCCTATCTCATAATCACTTTGATAAACTAGGTTAGCACTTAGGGTTTCATCAATTCATCAAAATCAAACTAGAGCTTTCAATCTCCTCCTTTTTGATAATTGATGACAACCCTTTCACAAAGATATGAATTGAAATTCAATTGAATCCATGTTGCTTGCCCAAGCATATTTACCATGTGTAAAAGGATATGGACAAGTTTTATGAACCCCAAATGGTAGCAATTGCTCCCCCTACATATGTGCTAAGAGTTTGGATTGTAGCTTGCACATATGCTTAGATAGGAAATATAGGAGACAATGTCTACCAAATGATGCTAAGGTATAAAAGATGGACCTTTGAAGCGTGATACCAATCGGAGTGCACCAATATACCATCCTTAGCACCATTAGTAACTATACATACACAAAAACTAGAATATCCCATGAGATCAACATTAGAAGTAAGGGTCTAGTTTTCATAATGTGGGCATAAGTCTAGTTACTTAACCTATGCATGCTAGTTTTTCATTTCATCATTCAAACCTACAACTAGCATACACCACACAAGCATGGATATTGAAATTTAAAACTTGTGTCATGCAAGAAAACATATAAAATGCACATTCGAATGCATCCACCAAGTTTATGAGCTTGCTCCCCCTACTTGTGTACTTAAAATTTTAATTGATCCCCTTCCTTTGTCATATCTCTCCCCCTATGTCAATTTCTCAATTTCTTCACCTTTGTTATCTTTTCACTATCTTTGTACACTATTTCTTTCCCTTTGTCATCAATGACCACAAAGATTCAAAATGTAGATAGGTTGAGATTATCAATGTCAATCAATGGGATGAGGATCATTTTCCCAAATATGGTTCAATCTAGAATACTTACCAAAGACATTTAACTCGGTTTGATCCAATGACAAGCTTCTTCACACCTCCAAACAAGGGTTATCTTGTACCATGTTGAGTTAAACACTTAGAGCTCATTTTCTAGATCAAATACTAGGTTTACAAGCCCACAAACATGTCATATGCTACCACTAGACCAAATTAAGCATAGAAGCAATAGTGGTACCATACAAACATCAAAATAATTTGATTTTCATGAATGAGCCTATTAAAAGTGAAAGATGACTAGATGCACTAAATATGTCCTTAGCAAAGATGTATGTCATGCCAATCAACTTTTACCTTAGATTGCTCGAACGAGAGGCATGTCATATAAGTGGGGGGGGGGTGCATCAACACATATTTAAGAAATCCAATATGTTCAACTCATTCCTTAGCTTGCAAAACATTTTCTCATCCAATGACTTAGTGAATATATCGGCAAGTTGATCTTCGGTGCTTACACTTTCAATGCAAATGTCCTTTTTTTGTTGGTGATCTCTTATGAAATGGTGGCGGACATCAATGTGCTTTGTTCTTGCATGTTGAACTGGATTGTTGGTTAACTTGATTGCACTCTCATTGTCACATAGCAATGGCACTTTCTTGAACTTGATTCCAAAGTCATTCAAGGTGTCCTTCATCCAAAGTATTTGTGCACAACAACTACCGGCAGATATGTATTTGGCTTCGATGCTTGATAATGCAACACTATTTTGCTTCTTTGATGACCATGAAACAAGTGATCTTCCCAACAATTGACATGTGCCCGAGGTGCTCTTCCTTTCAACCTTACATCCCGCATAATCCAAGTCGGAGTAACCAACTAGCTCAAACTTTGCTCATTTGGGATACCACAAACCAACGTTTTGTGTATGCTTCAACTACCTCAATATTCTGTTTGTAGCCTTCAAATGACTTTCTCTTGGTGAGGCTTGAAATCTTGCACACATGCATACACTAAACATGACATCCAGCCTTGATGCGGTCACATAGAGTAGGCTTCCAATCATAGACCGATACAATTTTTGATCCACCATATTGCCACTTGCATCACTATCCAAATTGTCATTTGTCCCCATTGGTGTGCTAATAGCTTTGCTATCACTCATGCCAAACTTCTTGAGCATGTCTTTGATGTACTTGCCTTGACTCATGAATGTACCATTCTTCAATTGCTTGATTTAAAGACCAAGGAAGTAACTTAACTCTCCAAACATGGACATTTCAAACTCATTAGCCATTATCTTTCCAAATTCTTCACAAAAGTCTTGATTGGTTGATCCAAATATGATGTCATCAACATAGATTTACAGCACAAATAAGTCTTTGCCAATCTTCTTGGTGAAAAGAGTGGTGTCAACCTTACCCATCATGAACCCTTTAGAGAGTAGGAAGTCCCTCAATCTCTTATACCATGCTCTAGGTGCTTACTTCAAGCCATACAATGTCTTTTTCAACTTATACACATGGTCGGGCTTCTTGTCATCTTCAAAACCGGGAGGTTGCTCAACATATACTTCTTCATTGATGTAACCATTGAGAAATGCACTCTTGACATCCATTTGATAGAGCTTGATATTGTGGCCACAAGCATAGGCTAATAAGATTCTAATTGCTTCCAATCTAGCAACTGGGGCATATATTTCTCCAAAGCCAAGATCTTCAATTTGTGTATATCCTTGTGCTCCAATCTTGCTTTGTTTCTTACTACTATCCCATCTTGATCTTGCTTGTTTCTAAAAACCCATTTGGTTCCAATCACATTGTGTCCCTTTAGTCTCTCTACTAATTCCCATACTTGATTTCTTATAAAGTTATTCAATTCTTCATGCATAGCATTCACCCAATCAACATCCTTCAATGCTTCATCTATCTTCTTTGGTTCAATGGATGACACAAATAAGAAATGCTCACAAAATGAAGCCAATCTTGATCTAGTTTGCACACCTCTTGAAATATCACCAATGATAGTGTCCAATGGATGATCCCTTGCAATATTGGTTGATTGGAGTATTGGAACTTGATTGCTTGCACTTGCTTGATCATTGGGTTGAGATGATGTACTAGCCACTTGATTTTGTTCATTGTCATGAGAGTCATTTGTACTAGCTTGATTTGTATCATCTTGCAAATTTGTATTAGAGAGCACTTGCACTTGATCATCTTCATCATCATTCATTTGCCTAGGCCTCAATTCACCAACATCCATGTTCTTCATGGATTTTGAAAGTTGAATGCCTCTAACATCTTCCAAGTTCTCATTCTCATCTTGAGAACCCTTGGTTTCATCAAATTCAACATCATGAACTTCCTCAAGAGTACTACTATCCAAATTCTAAACTCTATATGCTTTGCTAGTAGTTGATTATCCAAGTAGGAATCATTCATCACATTTTTTGTCAAACTTGTCCAATCTAGTCCCTTTCTTCAAGATATATCATTTGCAACCAAAAACCCAAAAATATGCAATGTTGGGCTTTCTATCATTCAAGAGCTCATATGGTGTCTTCTCTTTGAATGGGTGACAAAAGAGGCGGTTGCTACAATAGCAAGCCATGTTGATAGCTTCGGCCCAAAAAGATTGACTCACATTGTACTCACTAAGCATTGACCTTGCCATACCAACGAGTGTTCTATTCTTCCTTTCAACAAGGTCATTTGATTGTGGAGTGTATTTGGTCGAGAATTGATGTCTAATTCTAAATTCATCACACAACTCATCAATTTTAGTGTTTTTGAACTCACTACCATTGTCACTTCTAACTCTCTTGATGGTTGTTTTAAACTCATTGTAAATGCCCTTGACAAATGATTTGAATGTTGCAAACACATCACTTTTGTTCACTAGAAAGAATACCTAAGTGTATCTAGTATAATCATCCACTATCACAAAGCCATATTTGTTTGCACCGATGCTAATGTATTGTGTTGGCCCAAATAAATCCATGTGCAATAACTCAAATGCTTTACTAGTGCTCATCATGTTTTTTCTTAGGATGGGTGTTTCCAACTTGTTTGCCGGCTTGACAAGAGCTACAAAGCTTATCCTTTTCAAACATATCTTTCAAGCCTCTAACCAAATCATGCTTAACCAATCTATTTAATTATTTCATTCCAACATGACCAAGCCTTCTATGCCATAACCAACCCATGCTAGACTTAGTAAACAAACATGTAGATAATTGAGCTTCACTAGCATTGAAATCAACCAAGTATAGATTCTCATATCTAAAGCCCTTGAAGATCAAGTTAGAGCCATCTACACTTATGATCTCTACATCATCTACCCCAAATATGCATTTAAATCCAAGATCACACAATTGAGCCACGGATAGCAAATTAAAGTTCAAGCTCTCAACAAGCAATACATTAGAAATGCTCATGTCATTGGATATTGCAATCTTACCAAGCCCCTTGACCTTGCCTTTGCCATTGTCACCAAATGTAATACTATCATAACCATCATTGACATTGGTCTTGATTGAGTTGAACATTCTTGCATCACCGGTCATGTGTTGAGTGCACCCACTATCAAGAACACAATGCCTTCCTATGGCTTTGTAATTGACCTTAGTGGCCTTAGCCATGAAGCATGATGGAGTGTCGAAGGGAAAAGGCTTCTCATTGATAGCAATGCTTGCAAGAGCCTTATTCTTGGTGGTCTTGTCATCATCACTATCATCATCACTTGAGGAAGCATCACTATGCCAAGTGACCACATATGAACCACCCTTCTTCTTCTTCTTCTTGATGGTCATCTTGTCCTTCTTCTTGCTCTTCTTGTTGTCATCATCATTGTCACTATTGTATGGGCATTGAGCAACAAGATGATCCTTGCTTCCACAATTAAAGCACCTTCTTGACTCTTCCTTGTTCTTGGATGAAGACTTCTTTCTTCTAGCATGGTAGCCCTTCTTCATCATGAACTTGCCAAATCTCTTGACAAAGAGAGCCATCTTCTCATCATCCATCTCATCAAAGCTTAAGTTTTCATCTTCACTTGATGATTCTTGCTTTGTCTTGCTCTTGGATGATGTGGCCTTGAACGCCACACTTTTCTTCTTGTCATCTTTCTTCTCCCTCTTTTCTTCCTTCTCGTCATCATTTCTATAAGCATCATTGGTCATGATTCTCCCAAGATTTGGTTTGGTGTCATTGTGTCCAAACCATTCCTCACTAGCAAGGTGACCAACATGCCAAATCTTACGGGTAAGCATCTCAAGAACTTATGAGAGAAGTCCTTGTCCTCCACCTTCTCACCAAGTGCTTTGAGATCATTGACAAGCACTTCCATCCGATGGAACATGTTCGGAACACTCTCATCTTCCTTCATCTTGAAGCTAGCAAATTTCTCCTTGAGAATGTATGCCTTTGCACCCTTTATTGCCTTGGTGCCCTCGAATGATTCTTCCAACTTCTTCCAAGCATCATGAGCCATCTCAATGTTCTTGATTTGCTCAAATGATCTCTCATCAATTGCATCATGAATGGCACTTAGAGCAATGTTATTGTTTTGGAGACGCACTTCTTCGGCCACGGTGGGATTCTCTGGATTGGCAATCTCAATTTTGATTTCTACCACCTTCCACACCCTTCTATTGATTGACTTGATATGTGTGGTCATCTTTGACTTCCAATATGGATAATTTGTGCCATCAAATTGGGGTGGCTTTTTTGTGTTGTTGATTTGAGCCATTTTGACACCGAAGGTTGTTAAGCCTCAAATCATGGTGACCTCAGTTCTGATACCACTTGAAAGGTCCTAATGGCTAGAGGGGGGTGAATAGCCTATTAAAAATTTCTACAATAACACTTAGCAAACCGGTTAGACAAATATGAGGCGAAATGGGTGTTGCGCTAGCCTACTAAAAATGCAAGCCACCTACCCCAATTCTAGTTTCTATAGTCTCTATCCACACAATGGCTATGTCACTACACTAAGTTAATGTGCTCTCAAAGGCTAACTAAAGAGCCACACTAACCAAACTAACAAGCTCTCACAACTAGCTATACTAAAGAGCTTGACAACTAGTTTGCGGTAATATAAAGAGTGAGAGCAAGATGGTTATACCGCCAAGTCGAGGAATGAACCTGTAACACCTCGGGTGTTTAAATACTAAAACTGCCATGTCATCATATGCATTGCAAATCATTTGGTCATATTGAAAACTTTGATATGCATTCACTAAAACGAGTTTACATTTATGTTATGAGTATTGCCTTGTATGATTTGGATCGAGTTCAAAGATTTGTTGTGATGTAGATTTCCGAAAACCCTGATTTCCATTGATTTGTTTTACCCCGAAAACCCATTTCAAAATCAAAGTACATTTTGGGGTTGAGCCATAAAGTAAAAATCTAGAGTTTGTTGAGTTTTACAAAGTTTGTTTTTGGAGTTTTCAAAGCTGTTTAGAAAAATTTGAAGTAATTTGAAAAGGCGAAATGTACTTAAAGTGTCCCCTTTTGAATTCAAATTTGCATTTCAAAATGTAGACCGAATTTGGGTATGGGTATAAAAGCAAAGTTGTAGAACTTTGAATTTTGAACAACTTTTGTTTTTGGAGATTTTTGAGTTGTTACACAAATTTGGGAGTAATTTGGAAATTTAGACAAATGGCAATTATGTAATTATGTGGAACAGTGCTCGCCGCTTAAGCTACACCGCCGGTGACCTTCTGCTTGCTTCCAGGCGCGGTCGTGGCCGTCTTTGGCGTCGCGCTGGTGCGGAGGGGGCTCCTGCGTGGCTTCCTTGTGCTTCTGAGCTACGCTATAAGACCTGTACCATCACCGTTCTTCGCCGTTTTCCCTGCTCTGCTTTTCCCGTCGCCATTGCCCAACTCCGGTGAGCCCGTGTCATCGCCGTAGTGCTTTTCCAGTCGCAGCAACGCCTTTCATCGCTTCGCTAGTTCCTTGCGCGCCCAGTCAGCCAGCTCTGGTCGCCTGATTCGTCCGAGAACCACCGCTAGCAACCTTTCTTCCTCGCGGTCGGTAGCATCTCCGTCGAGCGCGCTTCGCCGTGGCCAGAGCTCCACGGTCTGTCTCTGCTCGTGCTTGGCATGCCGTTAGCTTCGTCATGTTGCCATGGTGCTGTGTGCTCGGTTGTTTGACCCTTTTGTCCACCGCAGCCACTGGAGCACCGCCGTCACCGTTGTTTGCACCGCCGTGGCCGTGGTGACCGTCGACCAGCATCTACGTTGATCCTCCGACCCTGCTCCTTGCTCCATCGTGTTCGGGGTGATCCACTAATCCTTTCTAAGCGCTCTGTTTGATCTCTACCGGTCTGGTTTCGCCGGCGTAGTGTAGCCGCTCGGCCGTGTTCGCCATGGTCGGCGTTGAGCTAGTATAGAGTTGTAATCGGTGTAGTTGGGACATCAGTAGGTGCGCCTAGTCATGGTGAACGTGTTGGTGTCTTCGCCGTCGCCGTTGGTCTCACCGTCGGCGAGATATCATCGGTCAGCGCTGTCGCCATCGTGGTCAAAGCGGGAGGTCGGGGATGACATGTGGGGTCACCCTGTCAGCGACTGTATAGTTGAAAAATGAATTTTCTCTTTTTCAGAATTGTTTGAATAGTGCTGTAATTTGTTATTTTTGTGTAGATTTATTTAGAGCTCCAAAAATTATGAAAAGTTTTGTGTGACCTCTCTGTGATGAATACTATTTAAGAAAAATATGAAATGTTGTTTTTCAGTACTTTTTGAATGTGATAAAAATTGCTCAATTAATTAATAAATGAGTTTTAATGATTTTTCTAGGCTTATTTATTTATCCAAAAATTATGAAAATTATTTTGCCACTTAGTTATCATGTGATCAACCTTTATAAAAATTTTGAAGTCAATTGGAATAAGTTGATTTATTTCATAATTTTGGGTTTAATAATTAATTCATAAAGCAAATAGTAATCTTTAATGATTTTGGTTTTGATTGAATTTTTGGATTGTGTGATGACCTTGGGTCATTAGTTGGTAATGATCTGTGGCAATTGATGTTAATATTACGGAAAGGTTTAGTTAGTTTGACTTGTAACCGTACCGTGGAGGAAAGTTGTATTCAAGTTGTTAACTTTTGCATCCATCAACGAGCATCATATTTTGTATCTCGCATCATGTTAAACATGGCATTGTTACTACGTGTAGTGAACGAAGGTGAGCACGTGGTAGTTAATCAAGTAGTTGAGGAGGTTGATCCGTCTGTGGAGGGTGGATTTGATATCGGTGGAACGACTCCGGAACCGGACTTTTCCGTCAACGAAGGCAAGCCCCGGATGCATTTAAACCTACCTTGTGTTTTACAAATTGATTTTGCTTTTGCATTTCTTTACTGCATTAAGTGATTAAGAGTTAAGTGAAAACCTAATTGGTGCATTACCAACCTTGTTTTTCCATATCTACTTGTTAACCGTTTTAATTCGTATATGGCTAGTTATGCTTAGTCATGCTTAGACAAATAAAAGTCGGGTGATTACCTGTCACCTGTGAATTTTAAATGGATCTTTGGTTACTTTTGGTTATTTATGTTATCATGGGATATGAGCATGTGGAGTAATAAATCTAGACCGGGTGAACTTGGTGTAGGGGAGCCACAAGACATGGAGGTTTTGTGAGCGGGTTCTTTTCGCCTGTGTCGATTAAGGCCCGTACCGTTGTTGAACCACATGAGGTGAGACTTTGTAGTACTAACCACATACTCCGGTAAGCCTTAACTTGGCTATTCTATCACGAGAATGGCTACTCGCGCACTGGGAGTGGAGAGATGGCGGGAATAGCGTGTACCCACGTGGCAATGGGCGGGATTGGTGGAGTAATGTATTCTCGGGTGGCGCGGACCCATTCTTGTTTTAGAGGATCCGAGGGAAGGTTGATATATGTAAGTCGGGGACCTAGATATGTCATGTGGTCTGGAATCCCCAGCTGGGTTTTAATCGGTTCGAATCATCGTTGCTCCTCAGTTATGGAGACTCACTTCTCTGTTCATCATCGTAGTTAAATAACTGGAACTTGAGGATGGTTTGTGAAGGTGTTGGATATGAAGTTTCATGATCTCAATACGGATCGTGTCAGCTTTGTATATGATCTTATGAAGTTTTAAATGTTGATATAAAGAATTTTATTTAAAAGGTTTTACGCAAAAGAACTTTGATTATTGCTAAAGCCATACCTTGAATCCCTGAGCCTGCATTCTTAAGTTCTATCAGTTTTTATTTTCGGTTAAGTCTTGTTGAGTACTTTTGTACTCAGGATTCGTTGACCCTTGTTGCAGGTGAGGTTCATGAGCAGATCTATTTTGGATCATGCTGCATGACTGTTGTTCAGTGCGATGACGATAAGTAAATGTATGGCCCTTGGGTAGGGCAACTTATTTGTGTGTTCTGTAATATGTTATAATGCCACTCCACTACTACGTTTTGTAATATTAACCGAACTTAGTTGTATGGTGTGAAACAAATGGTTTGTAAACTATGTTATTGTAAGTCTTCCGCTAATCTTTACTCTGATGTATATATTTGAAGAAACTGTTGTATACTGCAATGACTCTGTAATGTGATCCTGCTCAGAAATCATGGATGATTCGGGGTTCCCCGAGGACACCCGACAGTCTTCTTAAGTTACCAGGAATATATGCATAGATGTTAAAGGTCGTTGGACAGTGACAGGTGCTTGTGGGCCCTATAATTTAGGAGGTTCTGCCACAGAACCAATCAATCACAAGAATGAATACCAATGAAGACCAATCACCTCGGAATCAAATGATGACACAATGATTTTTTACTGAGGTTCACTTGCTTGCCGGCAAGCTAGTCCTCGTTGTGGTGATTCACTCACTTGGATGTTCACGCGCTAATTGGCATCACACGCCAAACCCTTAATAGGGTGCTGCACAACCATCACAAGATGAGGATCACACAAGTCACGATCAATTTACTAGAGTACATTTTGGCTCTCCGCTGGGGAAACATCAAGAACCCCTCACAATCACCATGATCGGAGCCGGAGACAATCACCAACCTCCGCTCGATGATCCTTGCTGCTCCAAGCCGTCTAGGTTGCGGCAACCACCAAGAGTAACAAGCGAATTCCACAATGAAACTCAAACACCAAGTGCCTCTAGATGCAAACACTTAAGCAGTGCACTTGGATTCACTCCCAATCTCATAAAGATGATGAATCAATTATGGAGATTAGTGGGAGGGCTTTGTCTAAGCTCAAAAGGTTGCTATGTCAATGCAAATGGCCAAGAGAGTGAGCTTGAGCTGGCCATGGGGCTTAAATAGAGAGCCCCCATGAATAGAGCCATTGGCTCTCTGTTCCCTGAAAAATCGGGGCGACCGGACGCGCCGCTCGGATTGACGAGACACAGGACCCCAGCGTCCGGTCCTCAGATTTTTGCCACATGTCCTTGGCTTGAAATATTGATCGTCCGATCTCAATGGTCATCAGTGCACTTAAGTTGTGACCGGACGCATTGCTCAAAGTGACCGAATGCTCCATTACTAGAGTCCGGTCATTTTCAGTAAGGTACCAAAGCCAGCTTTTCACGATCGGACGCGTCTGATCATAGGCAACCGGATGCGGACCATAGTTTGGTCCTTACTAGCCTGTTCAGATGCTTTTATCAGCGTACATCATCACCTAATCGGATGCACCCCCAGCGCGTCCGGTCCAATTTCTTCTTAGCATCCAGTCAAAGGACCGAGGGCGGCCTTCACTGCGCACCACTAACCGGACGTAGGGTCAGAGTTCGGTCACTGCCCAAGGCAAAGTCTGGTCAATACGAAATAGCTCCTTTTGACCCAAAACTTCACCACCCTTGATCAAATGTGCCAACCACCAAGTGTAACACTTCGTGCATGTGTGTTCACATATTTTCACAAAAAAAATACAAGGGTGTTAGCACTCCACTAGATCCTAAATGCATATGCAATGAGTTAGAGCATCTAGTGGCACTTTGATAACCGCATTTCGATACGAGTTTCACCCCTCTTAATAGTACGACTGTCGATCCTAAATGTGATCACACTCACTAAGTGTCTCGATCACCAAAATAAAATAGCTCCTATCAAGTTTCACCTTTGCCTTGAGCTTTTTGTTTTTCTCTTTCTTCTTTTCCAAGTCCAAGCATTTGATCATCACCATGCCATTACCATCATCATGATCTTCACCATTGCTTCATCACTTGGAGTAGTGCTACCTATCTCATAATCACTTTGATAAACTAGGTTAGCACTTAGGGTTTCATCAATTCACCAAAACCAAACTAGAGCTTTCAAAGGTCCTGTCCACGCTGCTGACACTGCTCAAGCTATGTCTCATACTATCTGTCAGCTGCATAGGTGCACTTGACGAAGATTGCCTTCAACCACTTGCCAAACTTCTTCATCTTGCCTCCTCTATGAGACCTAAAGCGGGAAGATTCAGGGATGTCTACATGAGCATGAGAGCTCCCTGCTCCCTGTGTAGCTATAGCTGGCTGGGTCTTTTTAATTTTGTAGATGGTGTGCATCTCATCCTTTAGAAAATAAAATTCAGTGACCCTCTCAATCATGAACATGAGGTAAGGGGCATAGGGAAGCCCCCTCCTCCCATCCTCCATTGCAAATCTCAATTCAGTCCACATAAATCTAGGGACATTGAACCTGTCCCCACCTAGAGCAAATCTAGCCAACACATTTCTCACATAGCCATTAATATCTGAGGCTGCTCTATCCTTTGGATTGATGGTGTTCCTGATGAGGTTGTTAAGGATGTAATAGAAGCTATGTAGACCACTCCTCTTGCCATCTGCAATCCTTCTATCTCTCCACATGTAACTGATGTCACGGATCTCAGCTCGAGGCTCATCATGAAAGTAAGTGTAACCTCTGTGCTCCTCCCCAAAGCTAAGAACCCGGCTGAAAGTGACAAAGTCAACTCGGTAGTGCCGACCATAAGTCATTTAGTGAATCTCATCAGAGGTCTGGCCATAGAAGTATGTGGCATGAAACTGTGCAAGGACCTCCTCATTCCAGTTATAATGGAAACCCATGATGTCTGAAAGCTAGAACCTGTCACAAATTTTGATTACCTTGTCAAACTCAGGCTCCACCTTCTCCTGCATCTCATCCCAATCAATGTACTGCATCTTGATAATCTTGGTTTTCATGGATGCAAGAATGGCAGTGGCATAAAAGTTGGAATGAAACTCATTCTAGAATATGTAATCAATGCCCAATTCCTTGCACACTGCATAGGGATGGATCCCCCTTGCCTCTTCCACTAGCTTCCAACTCTTGGAATAGTTGACAACTGCATACTGGCGGGAGTCATTTGGAGGTCTCATGATGATCTTACCCTCAAAATCTCTCATGTATCTGCCATCAAACTCAGAGAGATGTTGTGGGGTGTCAGGAATGGCAGCAGTGGTACGACCTGTCATCTCCAGCCTCTCCTCATCTTCAATGTATTGCTCGTGCCTCCCCTAGTCACCAAGTCCCCTTAGAGCTGCACTACTGCCTGCTGCTATTGACCTCCCTCGACCACGGTGAGGTGGATCCTTGTCTCTTTGCTCATTCATCTTCCTTTTCCCCCTTCGGTTATTATCTCCGTGCTCCATCTTCTCAAATGAGGAATGGAGGGGAGAGGGAAGAAACTGCTCGAGCTAGGGGTAGTAGCAGCCATCAGCAATGATGAGGGACAACTGGTAGCTACCGAGGCACTACCAATTATCGGCAACACGTGGCCAAGCAACGGCGACGGCGTGGGCACGAGAGGAGAGAGATGCGTGGGCGTCGACATCGGAGAGAGAGAGAGAGAGAGAGAGAGAGAGAGAGAGAAAGAAGTTACTGCGGACCTGAGGATAAGAGGAAGAATAAATGACCCCCACAGTAAAACCGTTTGGGCCAAATCTCAATTGAGATTCAAAGTACGACACTACCACATGCCTAGCCCGGCACTGCCGCACTCCCCAAAATAGTGGGAGTCATCTATAATTTATATGACTCTCTCTATATAAGATATGGACACATATCACCAATATACCATGACCAGAAACAAACAATCAATACAGACCTTGATCATGATACATAAGTTGCCTTTTATAAATCATTTTCATGCTCAATATGAAAATTTTCAACTCTTTTGCCTAGATACTAGTTTATCAAACAGAGGCATACTAAAATTCAAACCATGTTACGAGAATCAAGTATATTTAGCTCACTACATAAAACACAAAACCTTGACTCGTCGAGGGGCTTTGTGAAGATATCGGCTACTTGCTTTTCGGTGCTCACATAACGAATTTTGATATCTCCTTTGGTTTCGTGGTCTCTCAAGAAATGATGATGGATGTCTATGTGCTTGGTTCTAGAGTGGCTTATGAGATTGTTTGCAAGCTTAATGAAACTCTCATTGTCACATAATAATGGATTTTGGTAAAATGACATCTAAAATCACGAAGAGTTTGCCTCATCCAAAGTAGTTGGGCACAACATGCACCGGCCGCAACGTACTCAGCCTCGGCAGTGGAAAGGGCTACACAATTTTGCTTTTTAGAACTCTAAGACACTAGGGATCATCCAAGGAATTAACATGTCCCTGAAGTGCTTTTTTGATCTACTTTGCAACCAGCATAATCAGAATCCAAATACCCAAGTAGATCAAACTTAGAGCCCTTAGGATACCACAAACCAAGGTTAGGATTGTGTACTAAATATCTCAAGATTCTCTTAACGGCCACCAAGTGACACTTTTTCGGGTTAGCTTGAAATCTAGCACACATGCACACACTAAGCATAATATCGGGTCTAGATGCGCACAAATAAAATAGAGAGCCGATCATGGAATGATATACCTTGGTATCCATGGCTTTCCCTTTAATGTTGAGATCAAAATGTCCATTTGTTGGCATGATTGTTTTGATAGGCTTGGCATTCACCATGTCAAACTTCTTGAGCATATCATGGGTGTACTTCGTTTGACTAATAGAAGTTCCATCCTTCACTTGCTTGATTTGAAATCCGAGGAAGAACTTCAACTCACCCATCATGGACATCTCAAGTCTCTTCATCATGATCCTACTAAATTCCTCTCAAAATCTATGATTAGTACTACCAAATATTATGTCATCGACATATATTTGGCACACAAATATATCTTTACCAACTTTGTGAGTAAAAATGGTAGGGTCGGCTTTGCCTATTTCAAAGCCTTGTTTATACAAGAATTTCTTAAGGCATTTATACCATGCTATTGGTGCTTGCTTAAGCCCATAGAGTGCCTTTTGGAGTTTGTAGACATGGTTGGGGAACTTGGGATCTTCAAAACCCGATGGTTGCTAAACATAGACAAGTTCTTGAATAGAGCCATTGAGAAATGCACTCTTCACATCCATTTAATATAGCTTGAAGTTGTGATGAGCGGCATAGACTAGAAGCATTTGAATAGATTCAAGTCTTACCACCGGTGCATATGTTTCTTCAAAGTTCAAGCCCTCTACTTTAGTGAAACCTTGAGCAACCAACCTTGCCTTGTTCCTTGTCACCACTCCATTCTTATCTTGCTTGTTGTGGAAGACCCACTTGGTACCAATGACATTGGTATTGGGTCATTCCACCAAAGTCCACACTTAGTTTCTTTCAAAGTTATTGAACTCTTCTTGCATGGCCATCACCCAATCCAGGTCTCCAAGTGCTTGTTCTACCTTAAGAGGCTCCAAAGAGGAAATAAATGAGCAATATTGACAAAAGTTTGCTAAATATGAACGAGTTGTTGCCCCTTTTTGAAGACTCCCAAGGATGTTATCAACGGGATGATCCTATTGTATTGTTTGCCTTAGCCTTGGATGCTCAATGGCCTCTTGTTCATCTTCTGGATCTTCATCATCATCTTGCTCAAATATGGGTTGTAGGTTTTATCCACGAGCTAGAGTCGAATTAGTTGCTGCTGACTATGTAGGTGCAGCACTGCTGCCCTCAAGTGCGGCACTACCACGCTCTAGAGTTGCAGCAGGTGTTTCCTATAGTGTAGCATTAGGTACGTCAGTGGAAATTGGTGCAGCAACAACTTGAGGAACCACCACTTCAGTGACTTTATCTTCTTGTGGTCTAATATCACCAATAGCCAATTGCATGATTACTTCACATGGTGGATCCTCCTTTTCTACAATACTTGAATCAACTTGCTCCACTTGAGAGCCATTAGATTCATCAAATGTCATATCTACCGCTATTTCAACTCTCCCGAAGGTTTTGTTGAAGACACGGTAGGCATGCTCATTTGATCCATAACCAAAAAGAAAACCTTCATCAACTTTAGGTGCAAACTTAGAGATTTTGGGTTTCTTGTTAAGTATGAAACACTTGCACCCAAACACTCTAAAGTAAGACACCTTAGGCTTGTTACCGGATAGAAGCTCATATGAAGTTTTCTTCAACTTTTTGTGTAGGTAGAGGCGGTTGATGGCATGGCAAGCGGTATTGACGGTATCACACCAAAAGATGTCCAGCGTCTTATACTCATCTAGCATTGTCCTTGTCATGTTAATGAGTGTACGGTTCTTCCTCTCTACTACACCATTTTGTTGAGGGGTGTATGGAGTTGAAAACTCATGCTTGATGCCCTCTTCATCAAGAAACTACTCAACTAGAGTATTCTTGAATTCAGTCCCATTGTCGCTTCTCATTTTCTTGATGGGGAGACCAAACTCCTTTTGAGCTCTTCTCACAAAAGTCTTCACTTTGTCTCTAACTTGACACTTATCAAACAAGAAAAATACCCAAGTGAAACGAGAATAATCATCAACAATAACAAGACCATATTTGTTTTCCCCGATACTTAGGTAGGCGACCGGTCCAAAGAGATCCATGTGTATGAGCTCTAATGGTTGCATCGTGGTCATGATGCTCTTTGGTGGGTGAGATACGCCAACTTGCTTTCCAGCTTGACAAGCGCCACATATCCTATCTTTCTCAAAGTGAACATTTGTTAGCCTAAGAATGTGTTCATCTTTTAGAAGTTTGGCCAAGTTTCTCATCCCAACACGGGCTAGTCGACGATGCCAAAGCCACCCCATGCTAGATTTTGCCACTAAACAAGTCTCAAACTTAACTTTACTTTTGTTGAAATCAACTAAGTAAAGCTTGTTCTTTAATTGACCCGTAAATACAATAGAGGAATCCTCCCTTCTAAAGACTTCCACACCCTTATCCGAAAAGAGACAATTGTAGCCCTTCTCACACAATTGAGAAACGGACAACAAATTGTAACTCAACGAATCAACATGTAATACATTTGTAATTGAATGCTCAAGGGTTATAGCAACTTTATCGAGGCCAATCACATCCCCCTTTGAATTATCTCCAAAGACAATATTTTTATTTGAGCGCGTCATCGGGGAATATGATGAGAACATACTCCTTACTCTGGTCATATGATTTGTACATCCACTATCAAGCACCCAACTTGATCCACCAGAGGAGTATGCCTACAAAACAAGTTTAGTTGCTAGATTTAGGTCCCCAATTTGACTTGGGGCCTTGCATGTTGGTCACAAGAATCTTAGGAACCCAAATAGAAGTATTCCTATATATGTTGGTTTACTTTCAAACATATTTGGTAACCACTTTTCCACTACTATTGTTCCTTAAAACAAAACACGAAGTCAAGCTTTGTCGAGGTGGTTGAAACATTGGTTGATAGACATACTTGTTCATAGTGCCCTACACTGATTCCTTTGGCTTCTGCTGAACCTGTTTCTACTAGGACACCTTCTTTTTGGGCTTAGTTTGATCAGGAGCAGAATTGGTAGCCTTCCCATTTTTGCGGGGAGCGGCACAACTGGCCTTCACTGCGGTACTGCCGCGGTGCGACACTACCGCTTTGGACTGCGGCACTGCCGCTGTCAGTGCAGACTAATCTATACCAACTCTTTCCTTCCTCTCAAACTTGACACACTCATAGCCATTTATGATCTTTCTTCCATTTGTCTTGGCTCCTACAGTGTGCCCAAGCCCATGCTTGATTGAGGGGTGTCTCCCTTGCTTGAATTGAGGTACTTTTGAATCATTTTCCTTCTTGTCACTTACTTGAGCCTTACCACTCAAGCAGGCCTTGCCAATGATCTCATTGAGTCTAGCAATTTCTTTTCTCATTGCCTCCATGTTTGCAAGGTTAGTGGAATAAGCATTCAAATCAATATTATAACATTTTCCACAACCTTGACTAGTGGAGGTAGTAAAGGCATCCTTTGCCTTGGAGGGATGTAGGTTGCTATCCCAAAGAATGTTATATTGCAGCTCAAGTTCTTTGTGCTTTTCATCTAAGTCACAATACTTTTTCTTGAGAGTAATATTTTCTCTTTGTGATAGCATGTTCCCCTTGTTCTTTAGCCAAGGCCTTGGGCAAGGATTTCATCTCACTTCTCTCTAATGCAAGAGCTTCTTTGCTAGCAATGTAGAGATCCTCTTGTTGGATAAGAGTCTCTTCTCTAGATTCTAGCTCATCTTGGACACTCTCTAGATCCTCCATTAGCTTAGTGATGAATAATTTGGTCTTTCCATCCAAATTTTTAGTTATCATATTTATTTCTTCATCACTAGATTCATCGTCACTAGAGCTATCACTAATATCACTACTAGAGATATCACTAGGAGGTGGAGTAGATTTGGCCTTCGATTTGGATTTTACCTTCTCACCCTTTGCCATGAGATAAATATGAAGGGAGTAGTAGTCATCATCGGACATGTCGTTGAAGAGCCTTTGTGTAGGGGATGACTTGTGAATAGCAATAGTTGCAACCTTCTTATCCTCTTCACTTGTGCTTTCTTTAGTTGAGTCCCATTCATGCCCAATGTGAGCCTCTCCTATGTATTTCTTGCTCTTTCTACGATCGGCATTCTCCTCTTTCTTGTCCTTCTTGTATTTGTTGTCCTTGATCTCATATGGACACTTGGCAATGAAGTGATTGGTGCTTTTACAATTGTAGCATGTCCTCTTTTTCTTATTTGGAAAGCTTCTCTTCAATACCTTTGTAACACATCTGGTGTTACGAGCTCGTTTAGCACCGCGATTTAGGCCTAAGAAAAATTTCTAAAACGAGTTTCTCGGAGTTTTGATTTAAAACGTACTTAATGCGATAAGTGAAGCATGTGTGACTTAGTTTTGTGAACTCAAATAAACGTTCGAGTCAAATTATTCTGTGCGTAAAGATATTTAGGAAAGTCGAACGACAATTCTAGCCAAGAGATAGCGAACGGTTTGTTCTATTAGATTAAGCGGGAAAAGCAACCTTTATAAATAAAATAAAATCCATTAATAAATAAAACTATATATATATATATAGACTCACGTGTTTATTTTGATAAGCACGCTCAGTTGAAGAGCTTTGGTCTAGTGACATGTTTACGCTTACGTATAGACTCATTTTAGTCCCTAGGATAAATTGATAACGTACCCACGACAACTGCCGTACTGACCGCTTGACGATGGTAGTGCGTCCCCGCGTGGAATCAATCACCCAATTTACTCGCGTCACGCCGCGCTATCAAGGCGATTGCTTGCCCTTTCTCTTTCCCTGTCTGCTTCTGTGCCGTGCCATAGCGCGTGGAGCATGTGCCGCCCCTGCCGCAGCCGTGTACTGCTTTGCTGGTTTTCCTTCCGCCCAACTGCAAGTTTCGTCGCTTCACCCTATAGCACCATCAATGCCTCTGCTGCCTCTGTCTGCCTCCGCTGCTCCCCTTTTTCTTTATCACTAGAGCAAGGCACGCACGCAAGCATCGAACATCCTTGTCTCGTACGCCACAGTGCTAGCCGAGCCATCCAGTGGCAGCAGGCGCCGTCTCCCTCACCTACTACTACCGCACTCGGTGCCCCGGTGTCTACGCTCCTTGCCCCTGCTCGCCCTCCTCTAGGCTGCGCCTCCTCCCCTGCAGCAACCATCAGTGCCCCACCGTCAGCATGCCTCCTTCGCTGGGCCACCATGGTCGGTTCCTTTTCCCCTCCTCGCGCATGCAGGCGCACCCGCGCCACCGGCACCCCTCCTCTTCCTCTACGTGCCACGTCCATGCCAGGGCCATCCGCGCTAGTGCTGGTTTTTCCCGTGCGCATGCCCCTGGCCCTACGCTGGGCCTACTGCTCCTTGACGTGCCCGTGCCACAGTAGCGCCCGGCCGAACCTCAATGCTGGACCATGGCTCCGCCTCGCCTCGCTTCTCCTCGCACCGTGGCTCCCGTCGTGCCCCGTAGCCACCCAGTGGTGCTTGTGGTCACGCCGTCGTTGCCAGCCTTTTTCCCCCGCTCGTGATATGCGTGCGTGCCCTCGGCCATGCGCCTGGACCTGTGTTGCCGCGCCCTCCTCCCCGTGTGCCCGCAGCACCTTGCCGCCCCTCCCGCGCCGTCTGTGCCGAAGCTGCCATAGCCATTTCCACCGCCGCCCCATGGTCGTCCGCCTTCCCAACATTGCCTAGTCAGGGGCGCGCTAGGTCTGCCTGGTGCCGAAGGGGCCTGCCCTCGCCAGTTGTCGCGCACCTCCACCTCACCGCACAGTCCCACTGTGTCACCAGAGCTGAGCCACCCGCCTGGTTGGCGCCGCTGCAGTCGGCATGCCCGTTGCCATGGCTCACACGGACGGGCTATCGGGGGGCTGGCTCGGGTCTTGCCACGACCAGCCTGAGGCCGTGCGGGTCCCCATGTAGCTCACCGGTGGGTTCCCGTGCAACTCCCGCCGCCGTCGTTCCTCTCGGCCAGGATTGGTCGCCGGCCGAAGCTCCTATGCCCTGTGCTCTGTTCGTGGAAGATGAAGAGATGGGTAAGAAGGTGAATAGAAATACACAGGGTCCATATTGTGAAATACGTGACTTGTTTGAATAGTGAGCTAGATCGTAGGTTGATTAGTTAAAAACCTGGGGTCTTTTTGCAAAAAAAAACACGCGCCGAGACTGGGCCACGCCGTGTGGGCCGGCCTGTTGGGCCGCTTGCCCTACGCCTCTGCGGCCGCGGCCTGCTTCGCGCCGCGCTTGGGCCGTCCGCACCGCTTGGGCCATGCCCACTTGTCTGGGCCGGTCTCGTGCCGTCGGCTAGGCCGCTGCCTACGTTTTTTAGGCCGAAGGGGGTGGCCTCTAGCCCTTTAGTCTTATGAAGCACTTGCTAATTTAGTTGGAGAAATAAACTTGTAAAATTGATATAAATTTGTGTAGTTGTCCGAAAATTATGGAATCAATTTTGTTAGTCTTCTAAAATCATGATCTACCTATTAGTATATTTTGTTCACATAGTGTGATAATATTCTTGAAGCTATATAATTAATTTAATGTACTTAATATTGTAAAAATATAAACTTGTAGGAATTGTTGTGATAAATTGGTAATAGTGTTGAATCTGAAATTCTTACAGTAGGCTCCTAGCAATATTAGGTACTCACTGTAATTTTTGTAGCTCCGGAATTGTTAGTTTGCTAAATAGACAATGATGTCCTATTGCGAATAAAGATTGAATTGATAGAATAGAATAAAGAAACAACTTGGGATTACGTAACTAAAATAATTGTTGGGAATTAGCGTCTTATTCGACAACATGGATATGTAGCCTAAGTATGGTCATCGTTAGGACTAGCTCGTTAACTTGAAAGGCGTAAATCGTATTTTACGAGTCACGATTGCAGTCGATTAATTATGTCTTTGCATTGCATCGCATTGCATATCATATAGGTACGATGATGGATCAACGGATCAATTGAAGGCTAATTGGGAATCCGAAGGTGGTGTAATGGTATTCTCTCCAGGAGATGATGCAATGGGTTTTCTATTCAGTTGATGGTGGATGATCTGAAGCTGCAAATACTAACTTTTGGTTATATTTTACCCAGGCAAGCTTCGGTGCATAACCCCTACTTTTCTGCACTTTAAATTATATTTGTGCATTAAGTTTTCAGGAGTTGAATGAAATCCACTTGCATATATATATATATATATATTTATTCTATGAGCCTTACTAGTATGATAGGATCGTGTAGATTGCTATGCTACAGGACTCGGTAGAAGTCAAGTGATGGCTATCACTCACGAGAGATAGGAAATATATTATTGGATTATTAACACTTGGAATATATAAAAATGGTGGAAAGGAAAATGATGACCGGGAAGGGATATGGTTTTGGTATTGGTGGGTGTAAGAGGTTGTGTTGCCGCGGATGCGGGGCAAAGCATGGTTACACTGCTTTCCCTGTCTGTGTCGGTTAAGGACCGGCCGTTGCATAAGACGTTAGGCAAGTCACAGACTTATTATTTCAAACACATACTTGGATATGGGCGCTTGGAAGAGTTGTTGCTCTCTTATCGTGGATCCGGCTCTTTCCGGACCGACTATCTTGGTGGTTTTTAGGTTAGGAGGTCCTTGCACCGCACTGAGTCCGGGACTTGAGGGCGGAGGCTTGGAGTCCCAGTTTGGACGGGGACCTAGACACCTAGGACAGGGGGTGATGGGTTGGTCCTGCTTGTGCCTAGGGTACAAGCGGGGCGTGTGTTTTTGGGGTACCCAGCTGGGGGCATTGATTCACGAATCGCTGGTGTTTCGGTATGACTTGTCTTAACTCTAGCATCGTAGTAAGAACTGGAAGATGAAAGATGGAATGGAAAAGGAAATCTGATTGCTTATCACCTGCTTGAAAGTAGCACAGATGCTTACATAGAATGGTTAGTTGATGAACCAATGCGGCTATTAATAAAAATTGAATATAAGGACGCACTTTTAGTAATGCTCCTACAGATGCAATAAACCCACCAGCCAGATAGCCTTGCATATCTTTGGAGTATTTTCTTTCCTCCTGTTAGGTAAGTCTTGTTGAGTACAATTGAGTACCCAGGGTTTTATTCCCCCTGTTGCAGGTGATAGGTGGATGCTAAATCTGACTCTTGTGTGTGGATTCCCCCTGGTGGGCTCAGAGAGGATTTCCTTTACGCTGTGATCATAGTTTTTATTTATAACTCTCACTAAATATTTTTATAAATGAAAGTTTGATAAACTGTTGTCATAGTTTACATATCAATGCTTTATCATGACATGAATAGATAATTAATTCCGCTGTAACTCTGTTCACATATTTATATTTCGCTGTTCAATTAAATTGTTCATAACTCTGTTAAGATGATTACATTCCGCTGTTATAACATTAAATATTATACTCTGATGTTGTACTAAAAGTGATGTAAGAAATGGTTAAATGATGTAAGCTTTATTCTCTCATTTATGATCCTGATGGAAAAATGTGGATTTTCAGGTTCTTCCCTGGGGTGTGCCCGATGGAACTATGTAATTTGGTGTTCTCCCTTGAGTGCTTAGTGTCTAATGGAAGACGAGCGCTCCCGGGAGGTATTAGATTAGGTGGTTCTGCCACAACCTTGTGATACATCTTCATAAAGAGAGCAACATCATCAACTTTCTCATATTGATCATCATCTTTTTTACTTTCACTTGAAGATGATGTGGTCTCTACTCTTTCTTGAACTTGCTTGCTTGCTTTGGGATTGCTAGTTGAAGCTTGTTGGTTGATCTTGGACTTGCTTGTAGAGCCTTGCTTACTTGATTTGTTGGCCTTAAGAGCTACATCTTTGATCTTGATGCCCTCTAACTTTGCTTGCAATTCTCCAAGTTTCTTCCTCTCATTTGCTTCTTCTCTTTGCGTGTCAAAGGTCAAGATCCTCCCAAGTACATCATTTGGTGTGAAGTACTCAAATTTCTTGTCTCTAATTAGAGTGACTACGATCTCATTTCTAGGTGAATAAGCTTTCAACATAATCTTGACAACTTTATGATCATCTAGCTCATCACAACCATAGCCTCTAATCTTGCCCACCATTGTCATCAACCTATCAAACATCTCTTGTGGCCCTTCTCCATCCAAGATAACAAATCAGTTGAGCTTGGACATCAACAAATCAATTCTTGCATTTCTCACTTTGTCAACCCCTTTATGTGCAAGATGCAAAGTATCCTAAATTTTCTTAGCAACATCCACACCAATCACTCTATTGTACTCATCACCATCCAAGGCACTAAGTAACACATTAATAGCTTGACTATTGAGGTGGATGATTCTCATTTCTTCCATGGTTGGATTCTTGGGATCAATTGGTGGCTCAAATCAATTGCAAACAACCTCCCAAATAACGGGATGAAGACCTATAAGATATGCTCTCATCAAGTGCTTCCACTTGACAAAATTAGTCCCATCAAAATGAGGTAACTTGCCCACGGGTACATTGATGAAAGACTTGCGATCATGGTTAGTCATAGACATAGAAGAATAGTTAAAGGATACGACGGCATATTTGTTGTCGTCATTCTTCTTGCCCTTTCCTTTCTTGTCATTCTTGCTATGCACTTGGTAGGACTCATCATCATCACCATCTTCAGAGCTGCTAGATAGCTCACTTGAAGATGCATTGGAGGCTTTTGCTTCTTGTTCCTTCTTCTTTCTTGCTTCTCTTCTTTTTCTTCTAGCTTCTCTCTTGAGTCTTCTATCTTCTTTTCTTGCTTTCTTCTCTTCTAACCGCTGCTGCTCCTTCTTCTTCTCTCTTGCTTCACTTTTCTCTTTTCTAGCTGCCCTTCTTCTTTTTCTTTCTTCTTCATTTCGAGCTTTTTCGGCATCGGTTGCCTCTAGCTGCGGGATCATGGAGTTGCTTCATGTAGAGGCGCTAAGCTCACTGCTGTCAGTGTCATGCAGCCCAACGTCCTCTGGATTGACGTTGATGGGCTTCATAACACTTGATCCTCCCCCGGGTTCCATACCTCACGCGGTGAAGCGCACACGAGGTAACCTGCTCTGATACCACTTGTAGGATCTCTGATACGCCTAGAGGTGGGTGAATAGGTCTGTAAAAATTCAACTCAAACCAAAGTCAAATTCACCCACGGCACTGCCGCTCCTAACAGTGGTACTGTCGCACCTGTAGGAGAGATTAGTTCACAGTTCAAAATCTACCCAATGAAATTTAGATCGGGTAAATTTTTTAGCTCCCTACAGGGTAGTAGATCACAGATCGACAGCTAAAAGTGGTGGGAACACCACACACAAGTAGATCGGCCTCAAACTCTAGAAATCACCTCAACAACAAGAAGAACACAAGTATAGCAACACGAGCACAAGATGACACAGGGATTTATCCCGTGGTTCAGCTCGTCACCAAGGCTTGCCTAAGTCCACGTTGTTGAGGTATACCACTAAGGCTGAGGGCTTTGCGACCCTACCTCATTCTCAAGTTAAGAGAGTAAACTCTTGAGATGAGGAGTGATTTTACCTGCTGCAAGAGGTGGTTACAAACCTCCTAGAGCTGCCACACTAGTTGGCAAACTCCACGGGCGACGCTCTAGCCGACTAGGAGTCAAGCTCCAAGAGTAACAAACACAACCGTCGGCCAAAACGTTAACCAAGTGCTCTTTAGAATTTGGGAATCAATGGAGTTGCTTTCTAATCAAGTTTTGGACCATTTTCTCTCAATGATTGATTGGGAAATCAATGGATTTGCTTGAGGGCTTTAGGTCAATAATGGAGTGAGAGAGAGAGCTCCTGCTCTGCTTTAGACGTGCTCAAGTGAGGAAGAAGAGGCAAGTTACTGTTGGGAAGAAAGGAGAAAGGTATATATACCCCCCGACCCCAACGGTCACTTAAATCGCAGATAGCCGTTGGGAAGGAAAGGAAAATGTATATATACCCCAGCCCTCAATGGACAACACACCCAAGAGGTCGGGCGAGACGAAGCCCGTGTCCTCGAGGTCGGGCGAGACAGAGCCCATGCCCTAGAGGTCGGGTGAGATGGAGCTCGCACCCAAGGGGTCGGGCGAGATGGAGCTCGCACCCAAGGGGTCAGGCGAAACGAAGCTCGCTCAACGGACAACGCACCCAAGAGGTCGGGCGAGACAGAGCCCATGGCCTAGAGGTCGGGTGAGACGGAGCTCACACCCAAGGGGTCGGGCGAGCCTCTCTTCAAGTGCTGCAGTGCCGCACCACGCAAGACAGCAAGGGTAATAGTGAAGTGTAGACTATCTTGGCTATGAATCTGAGGATGCATGTGGTTGTTTGAGCACTTGGTAACATATATTAGCTTAAGCATTGTGTCCCCCTTTATAGTACGGCTTTTCCTATATTCAAATTCAAGATATAAAACAATCTTAAACCTCTTTTGAGTTTGAAGCCATCTATATTTGGAATTGGGGGCTCTTCTGTTTCGTGTAGCATCCTCGAATATAAATTTCCTACTTATCATCTCGATAAATCTCATTAGTTCTCTAATTACGTAGTCATTATCACCCAAACCCACAATTAGGGCTTGATTGCACTTTTAGTAGCTTTTTAACCGCACATAGTTTACAACCGTTTTTCCACAATATATAGCTCATAATAGCTTATTCACAGTTCATAGGTAAACCAAACTGACCACATACCTTGCTATAGCATTTTATGATTTTTTTGTAAGAAACCATAGCTAAATAGCTTAGTCCGCTATTTAAATCCTTAATTTTTTAAAAACATCTATCTAAAATATTTCCGTCATTTCTAGCTTTTTATAGTCTTGAGAGCATTTCCAATAGAAACTCCAAACAGGACCTTAATTAACTCTACTTTTTAGGACTACATTTCTACTGAAACCTACACACCAAAAAAGCGTAGAAAGGCGAAAGACCAAGGATGTATACTCGATCATTACCTAACACACTAACAAGTAACCACACAAGTCGCACTCTTGCAATGTATCGCACGTGCCACAACATCGCACCAAAGAAGCACGTGCCACAACATCGCACCAAAGAAGCACGTGCCACAACATCGCACCAAAGAAGCACGTGCCACAACATCGCACCAAAGAGGAACAGGAGCACTCAATCGATAATATCGCACGGCCACCGCGTAAACCTTCATCGAGCTTAGGAACCGCGTAGGTTCAGTTATTCTGCGCCAGAGCGGCTGCCGCCGCGCCCCGCCTCATCATGGCGTGCTTGATCACCCTGCCGAAGTCCGGCAGGGTCGCCTTGGCCGCGTCAAGCGAGGCGAAGCGCTCGGCCCAGGCCGCTAGGAGCGGGGTCCTGGCGGCGTCGAGGAACTTGACGCCGAGCAGTACCTCGGACGCGCGCACCCACACGAGGAGGCCGCCCAGCGCGACGTCCACGTACCCGACACCGTCGCCGCCGAAGAAGGGTCTCCCCTTGGAGCACTGCGCCAGCGCGCCCTCCAGGGTCGCCACCGCCGCGAGCATCTGCTTCACCCCCTCGCCCATCTCCGCTCGTGTCCTGGTGCCGTCAAGCATCTTGAACCAGGGCTCCACCAGCTGCACGCACGCACGCACGCAAACAAACGTCATCACCAGCTCAATCTGCAGCGTGAACCACGAACAAATATGCGTCAGATCAAATTAAGTAGCGCAGGACGCCGGTAAGGCAACCTTGGCCTCGATGAAGACGACCCAGAACCGAGCGATGGCACGTTCGTAGAGGTCAGAGGGGAGGAGCGGCGGTCCAGCGTCGGCGAACGCCTCCTCAATGTAGTCGACGATGACCATGGACTCGCACAGGGCCTTGCCCTTGTGGAATAGCACGGGGACCTTCTTGTGGACGGGGTTGCTCTCGAGGAGGAGCTGGCTCTTGTTGGTGAGGTCCTCCTCGACGTAGTCGTAGCTCAGGCCCTTGAGGTGGAGCGCGAGCTTCACTCGGGATCCGAACGGGCTGAACCAAGTGCTCAGAAGCTTCATCTCGTCTCCTCCACCTGCCATTTCCTTAGCTTCCTGCGTGCTGATTCTTGTTTAATTTTTGCTGTTGACAATGTGTTTGTTTCCTCGCTGTGTGATGTGATTGGAGCGACGTTCAAGCGAATAGTGGTATATATAGAGCTTGGGCATTGGTTACTCCGTCGTCGTTTGAGGCTTCGTGCGACTTCTACGGGCAAACGTTGTTGAATCTTGTTCGACGCTGTATTGGTTCGGGTGAACAGAGAAAACTAGAGACAGGTAAGCAAATTCAAGTGGTCGAGTCAATACCCAGGATCAACATGCGATCGGAGACCAAGGTTCTATTTGCCTTTGGCCGTGTCGCCCGGCTCGGCGGCTCGCAGAATGCAGGGCAAGTGGAGCACATTGGCTCGGACGGGCACTCGGATTTCGCAGGCAGTTTTAACGGCGCATCGCGCACACGAGATGGGACTGCGCGGGGCAGAATCACACCAAGGGAGCACGTCATACAAAAAACTGGGCCTCTTTCTACTTGTTTCGATCCCATCTACTGAACATACAATGGACGGCCCATACAGATTGGGCCCCTTTCTCGTCGTCTCGATCCAACTATCTGGCCTTTCTGGCCTTTTTCGCATATCAACTATCTGGCTTTTGTCTCCTACAGTCAACGCCGAGTTAGACCCATGGCCACACCCATGACTCATAAACTCAAAATAGGCCTGTGGTCTAATGATAGGGCTGTTCAGTGGGATACTATCCATCAGGGTTGAAACCTTGGTGTCACATTTTTTTTCTGAATTTTTTCCAGAAAATTTAGGGTACATGCACGCTAGCGCATTCGGTGTTACTCATGTGTACTGGCGTGAGTGTGAAGTGTGTGAGTTATATGCGTTGAAGTTGTACCCAATTAAAAAAAACACCCATGACTCATAATCTACGATGAACATGGGCCTACTGAAGTCGAGTTGTGGATGTCATTCAGAATATCTATATTTTATCTCCACCTCTATATGCTTTACCAGCACTACAGGAACCGCTAGATTCCCCGAGTGCCGGTTGCACTCGGGGAAGGCCCAGTTGCACTCGGGGAAGCCTTCCCCGAGTGCAACACTCGCTAATCCTCCCGGCTCGTTTTTTTTGATTTTCTTCCCGAGTGCAACACTCGGGAAAGATTTTTAATTTTTTTTAAATACTCTTTGCCGAAAGTCAAGTTCGGGCACGGGAAGAAAATTTGTTTTTTATAAAAATCCTCGCACTCGGGAAGCCACCTCTCAAAGAAACAACAATATGTCACAAACCACATTTATATATCACAAACGACCAAATTTGTTCGAAATCCACAATATATTACAAACCACACGGTACACACTAAGCAACTGGGAGCACATTGGCTCGGACGGGCAGTCTCGGATTTCGCAGGCAGTTTTAACGGCGCATCGCGCACACGAGATGGGACTGCGCAAAGGGGCAGAATCACACCAAAGGAGCACGTCATACAAAAAACTGGGCCTCTTTCTACTTGTTTCGATCCCATCTACTGAACATACAATGGACGGCCCATACAGATTGGGCCCCTTTCTCATCGTCTCGATCCAACTATCTGGCCTTTCTGGCCTTTTTCGCATATCAACTATCTGGCTTTTGTCTCCTACAGTCAACGCCGAGTTAGACCCATGGCCACACCCATGACTCATAAACTCCAAATAGGCCTGTGGTCTAATGATAGGGCTGTTCAGTGGGATACTATCCATCAGGGTTGAAACCTTGGTGTCACATTTTTTCTGAATTTTTTCCAGGAAAATTTAGGTTAAACCTTCTCATTTTTTACATGCCTCTACATGCTAAAAGCGCATGTTTCGATTGTTACAATTTTCGATTTTATATAATTTAAATACACTTTTCCCACAAGTTGTGTATTTGGCGTGAGTGTGAAGAATCACCAAATTCCATTATGTGTGAGTTATATGCGTTGAAGTTGTACCCAATTAAAAAAAACACCCATGACTCATAATCTACCATGAACATGGGCCTACTGAAGTCGAGTAGTGGATGTCATTCAGAATATCTATATTTTATCTCCACCTCTATATGCTTTAACAGGGGGAGGCTGACCTTATATGGAAATGCAAAACTCCACTCAAAATTAAAATTTTTATGTGGCAATTGTTGAATGACAAGCTCCAAGGATCCAAGATGCATGCATTCCAAAACGAAGAGGATGGAAAGCGGATGACAAATGCATCTTGCGTGGCAAATTGGAAACCATTGACTATATTTTCTTATGCCCGCTCTCTCAGTGTCTATGCTCGCAAGAGCGAGGGACAAAGAGTAAGATTTGAGGGTCTCTTAATTTGAGGGCCTGAATAGGATCGTTAATGGATCTTCTAATCCCTCAAAATTTGGTTTGAGTGCCCTACTGAAGATGCTCTAGGTGGCTATCTGAACTTTTGGATAGGAATTGAACACTTGATCATCTTAAGCTGCTAATTTTGTATCTCCTTGACACAGTACGTCTTTTCTCTTATATACTCAATTCTAAAATGAAAGATAAGTAAGCCTTCATTTTTTTTTCTTTTGTCGTATTCCATTGAATTTGTGTTGGGGGTCTCTTGTGTTGTCATGCACCCACAATCACTTATAACATGTCATCATTTTGTAGATATCATTGGATCCTTAATTGCGTGGTTTACACAAACCATTTAGGGCCCTAGATGCTCTTTTAGGAGTCATCAACGGACAAAGAGGAAGATCAAGCCCAACCCAAATTACCCAATACCTGTAGCCCAGTGAGGATATATAAAGGAGAGATAACACATGTCTAAGCATGAAGCATATAGTTCATCTTGGAGGCGTTTCTTCGACAACGAACTTGTATGTTGTTAGTCGCTCTATAGCCTATAGGAGGAGTACTAGTGAAATTTATTGAATGTAGCAGTAGAAGCTAACACTGAAATTTAGCGCTTAGTTTGGTGCATGAGTGGTTTTTTTATATATTTTATTTGCTCTTTGGGAGTTTGTTGTTATCAACTGGATGCTAGACGTGTAATGATCAATGAATGGTTAAGTGGTGTATGAGTTATAGAGACTAGGGAGACCGGAATTTTAAAAATTCCTTTTTTTTTCTTAAAAAACACTGCTAGTCTCCTGTATTCTGCCGCCGTTATTTAACATAACATCCAAATCAAACGTCTATATGATTATAAGATTATTGACTAATAAACCATGGACGTGCAGCTTGATCATAACCATATATTGTTAAAAATGACTACATTACATATATAACTGTAAAACATGCATACAGACGACCACACTAACTGCAACGTGCATGCACGATGCAACCAAAGAACACGACATGACTACATGAGTCGTAACATTATTCGGTGTTGCACGCTGTAAACCTTCATCGAGCTCAAGATTCGTGGGTTCATTCATTTGTTCGCCGCCACAGCGCCTGCTGCCGCGGGGCCCCGCATCTTCATGGCGTACTCGAGCACCCTGCCGAAGTCTGGCAGGGCCGCCTTGGCCGCGTCAAGCGCGGCGAGGCGCTCCGCCCATGCTGACAGGAGCGGGGCCGTGGCGGCGTCGAGTAACTTGACGCCGGACAGCACCTCGGACGCGCGCACCCACACGAGCAGTCCGCCCAGCGCAATGTCGACGCACCCGACGCTGTCGCCGCCGAAGAAGGGCCTCCCCTTCCCCTTGGAGTACTCCTCCAGAGCGCCCTCCATGGTTGCCCTCGCCGCAAGAATCTGCTTCAACCCCTCGGCCTTCTCTTCGCGCGTCTTGGTGACGTCGAACATCTGGCACCACGGCGCCACAAACTGCATGCGCACATAAACCAACAAATCGTTGAGTTTGTAGTATCGATCGAGTCGCCAACAACATGTGCGTTGGTTCAGAAAGCATCATGCATGGTACCTTGTTTTCGATAAAAGCGACCCAGAACCGAGCGACGGCGCGTTCGTAGGGGTCGGAGGGGAGAAGCGGCGGTCCGGCGTCAGGGAAGGCCTCCTCGATATAATCCACGATGACCATGGACTCACAGAGAGCCTTGCCCCCGTGGAAGAGAACGGGGACCTTCTTGTGGACGGGGTTGCTCTCGAGGAGGAGCTGGCTCTTGTTCATGAGGTCCTCCTCCACGTACTCGTAGCTCAGGCCCTTGAGGTGGAGCGCGAGCTTCACCCTGGACCCGAACGGGCTGAACCATGTGCTCAGAAGCTTCAGCTCGTCGCCTCCACCTGACATTTTTCCTGCACCTGCAGTAAGTTAGCGGCGTGTTTAAGATTTCGTCGTCTTCTTCGATCGCCCGGAGCGGACGTGTTTGTTTGTTGCCTTGCTGTGTGGTTGTTCTTGGACAAAGCAGAGTAGCGGTATAAATACAGCTTGGGTGTTGGTTACTCCGTCATTCCATCGACGCTTATGAGCCAATGTTGATTGACTGATGAGAATTTTGCGAAGAACCATAGGACGCATTTGTGGTTCAGTCAACGAAAAACTAGAGGGAGTTAGAAAATCCATGAGTGGTTCAAGACCCAGGAGTTACACAGATCGAAGAAGAAGGTTCTATTTTCCTTTCGTGTGGGCTGGCTCTATGGGCAGAAATTGGATAGTAGAAATCCTTATTTGGAAAAAAAGCGTAAATATTATAGCAAGGAAAATCTTGATATTATTCATCTCATTGATAAATATTTTAATAGAAGTATTACCAGTTTAGAGGAAAAAAAAGTTAAATCTCTGGATGGCATGCACTTCTTGACTAACATTGTGGCCATTAATTCTTATAACTAACACAATGTGATTAACCTGTGCAAAATATATGTTAGTGCACAACCACTTGTGTTCATCAACCACCAAAAGCCCAAATCACCAAATTGGAACCCAACCACTTGTGTTTCAATCAAAGTTTATAAGAAAAGGTCCCAAAACAAGCATTAGCATGACAAGAGATATATATAACAAAAGTTTTAAAACAAAACTTGTCACCTTGTTTGACTGAGCTTAGACAAACAAAATATACCAGAAGTATATTACAACCTAGATACAATGCAATAAAACCAAGGTCCAAGCTACCCAAACTCACGACTACCCCCTTAGCCTCACTCTCTCTCCCCGTTTGGCATCAAAGCACCAAAAGGTCCTAGCACTAAGCATTGGATGTCGAAGTAAGTGTGCAACTGTTCGATGCCCTCTACTGCTCTCCACCATGTCTCCAACTACCTCAAAGCCTAAAATGCGGTGGTGTGCACTTCGGTGCTATTGGAAGTTAAGGTGATGTGTCTTCTTCTTCAACCCTCTGACTGTGCAACCAACTAATCTTCGGTGCTTAGCACCGGGCATCTTCAATGGTGCACTCCAGTGCCCAAAGAGTGCTTTTCTTTGTCTTTTCATCCGGGCTTCTTCCACTTGATGTCTTGGACTTCTTGCTTGTATTCTAGGATGTACTTAGCAGCTCCTTGATATTTACTTGAGGTGTTGGTCACCTGATCTTCATGTAGCCTTGCCCAAACCCATCCTTGCATCCATAAGACTAAAACCTTGTATAGTAGCAAACAACATTAGTCTATTTGATCATGTAGTCACTCAATCACCAAAATCACTTAATGACCCTAGCTAGGTGTCATTTTCCTTAAGTATGCATCATACAGATTAACATCTACATGCTGAAAAAGATATCAAGATGACCAATTTTGATAGATTAGGCAATTAGAAATAGGAATCATGTGCCAACAAAGATATTTTTCAACCGTAACAGTACAATGAATAATCTAGTTCAATTCGATACGTATGTAACTGTCGATGTTTGACCACCGATAGCCTGCCACGGGGGTCCCCGGGGCAGTATGTTCGGGTTTCTGCGTATGCGGAACTCGACGGTGAACGCAAGAGACAGTCGATTTATCCTGGTTCGAGCCCTCGATCGTTGATCGAGTAATAGCCCTACGTCCAGTCGGCGTTAGCCTTTTGCGTTGAATTGATTGTCAAGTGTTGTGTTGTTCAGTCCGTTTCTAGGAACCCTGCCCTCCTTTATATAGTCAAGAGACCAGAGTCCTAGTCGGTTTACAATGAGAGTTCCTAATAGGATTACAGAATAATACTATTACTAGGATTACATAGGAAGAATCCTAGTTAGACTAGATCTTCTCCCTTCCTTGCGGGGTATCCCGTGAGTCCCTGCACCGACAAGCCCCCGAGCACTTCATGGTTGAGCTCTGGAAGCCTCGTCTTGTTCCTTCAGGTCTTGCCGAGCAGGAACATGCGTCGTCCGAGTGCTTTCTTGAGCGAAACCGTGTAGCGCTTCGTGAGATCTTCGCGTGATGTGTACCTTTTTGAAGAAAAAAGTACTCTCATTTGGGTGTAGGCCCCGAGCCTCTTGCTTTTTGGCACAAGGAGCTGGAGGGTCTTCTCTTGAGGGTTCCTGAGCATATACCAGGGTTCTTTATAAAAAAGAGCTCGGATATAGCTAGGTCCAGGTTCTTTTTGTCGTGAGGTCTTGAAGTGATCTGTCTTGAAGAAGTCTTCTTGGTGATGTGCGCTTTTTCGGAGAAAAAAGTGCACTCATCAAGTGTAGCCCCCGAGCCTCTTGCTATTTGGAACAAAAAGTTAGAGGGTCTTGAATCTTATGTTGTTTTGAAAACTGCTGTCTTAAAGAAGTCTTCTGAGTGATGTGCGCTTTTTCGAAGAAAAAAGTGCACTCACTGAGTGTAGCCCCCAAGCCTCTTGCTATTTGGAACAAAGAGTTGGAGGGTCTTGAATCTGAGTTGTTCAAAGGACTGAAAACCTCTCCTGTTGCAGCCCCCGAGCATATATCTGGGTTCTTTTATTCGAAAAGAACTTGGGTATAGGGTCTTGGCATGTTCTCTGGTAGTCTGCTGTTGTCAGATGTAGTTGTATGGTGGTAGTTAAAAGTAAATGCTGTTTGTTCACGAGGTGTACAGTGTTGGTATATTCTTCCGAATATGCTCGTTCTTGAGTACTGTTTCTTCATGTCTGAGTCATCTTTCATTGAATTCTGTCTTTTCACTGTGTCCTTTGTCAGGTTTGTTCCATTGGTGCTCCCGGTCCATGTGCACCGCTTCTTTGGTCTATAAATATCCGCTTGGTGTGTTGTTTTGATTCATCGAGCATTTTGTTGCGTGGTCTGAAATCTCCGAAGTCATGAATATGATAGTTTGTGAAGTAGAGCAGCCCCCGGGCGTATTCTGTAGTTCTTGTACATCTTGTCGTAGCTGGAGGGAGTCTTGTGGTAGGGAATAGAGGTAGACTAATCCCGCAGCAGCATTGTACTTGGAAGTATGTGGCGGTAGTTGGAGAAAGTCTTGTGATGTGGGATACGTTCCTTCATCCAGCAGTTCTGGGTTGATCCTCGCCGCCTGCCCTGAGACTGTCCAGTGCAGATCAACACCATATCTAGCATCACATCGGACTTGGGTAGACAGATGCCTACCGGCTTCCTCTGGTCTATGTTGTCTCCGCCGTGCTGCTGATTTCCGCCTTGGATGCACTGCGCCCGTCCTTTGAAGAAAATAGTGTAGCCGAGTGCGGTTTGTTCTATGAGTAGCAATTTGGAACACGTAGTCATTCCAGAGCCTAGCTGTGTCCGGGTTCCTCTTTGCTACCTTGTTTGTCGTAGTACCGAGTTCGTTGGGTCTTGTAAGATGTGTAATCTTCTATTTTTTGAAGCCATTTGTAATGGAAAGAATCCTATCTTCTGAGTTGTCATTCTTTTTTTTTGCTGAAGTCCTGGTTGTTTATGAGATTCCCGAGTTCTTTCTATAAGAACCGAGTTCTTATGGTCCTTGTGGGGTAACCCTTCGCTGCTTCATGGTTGATGAGTTCTTTTTGTAGCAATATGATAACTCCGTCGTGGTGCTGGATGGATAAGTCTGAAATTTGCCCGTTGAACTGTACCGTTGTGTGGATTTGTGTCGTCTGTCATTTTAGCTGTGTTAGTAAATGGACCGTTGCATCCTCATGCCGTGTTAAAATGGGCCCGGTGGGCTGCGTTTTACTGCTGTAAAATCTATTTAAAGGCCTTTCGTCTTCTTTTTCTTTATTGGCCTGCTTTTGCCTTGAAACCCTAGTCTTCAAAGTTCCACCGCCGCCATTGTCACCGTCATCTGAGCGCCGCCGCCTGAGCATCACCTTTCCTTAGTGCTTTTATTGCTTTCGCTAGTATATGGGTAGGAAGAAAGCAGCGAACAAGTCCCAGGCAGCCTTTGTGGACGAGGAGGCCTCGCTTTCCGTAATCGAGAATCAAGAATTCATGGCCATGAGGGCCGCTCAGAAGATCTGGTCGGCTCCGACTACAACTGAGGATCAGTTGCGCGAGCTTGTCAGTGATGGTCTGGTCCAGAGCAAGGATATTGCTGATTGGAGAGCTCCAGATGAGCATCGGGTCCCTACTCCAGGTCCTGGTGAGATTATTCTTTTTGTCTCCTTTATCTGTGCCGGACTCTGCCTTCCGGCTTCTGCTTTTCTTCACCGATTTCTCAGCTATTTTGGGATTAGCCTGAATCATCTTGCTCCCAATGTTGTCCTTCATCTTTCTGTCTTTGTTCATCTTTGTGAAACTTTCCTTGGAATTCCTCCTTCTCTTTCTTTGTTTCGTTACTTCTTTCGTCTGAAGCCACAACCCTACCGCGATGACACCAATGTTCTTGGTGGCTGCGGGATTCAGTTTCGCCAGGGTCTTAAGAGCAAATTATTTGACTATGACCTGGTTGATTCTATGAGGGATTGGTGTGCCGACTGGTTTTATGCCGCCAATTTGATTCCTCCTCTTTCCGTTCATTCTGGATCTGGTCCCATGGTTAATGACCGATGGGAAAAGAACCCCCTGACGACGGATGAGAGCCAAGCGATCAAGCCGTTTCTTGAGAGAATATGTACTCTGAAGCAGCAGGGCTTGACCGGCTTCGGTATCGTCTCTAGTTTTCTTCGCCGCCATGTTCAGCCTCTGAAGGAGCGGGAGAATTTTGGGTTTGAGTAGTCTGGGGCGAAGGACCCTTCTCGTATGGTCCCTGCCCTTGAGTTGACTGATGAGGAGGTGCTCGAGAGTCTTTAGAAGATGCTGAAAGGAGTAAGCGTCGTCCCGCTTGCTGCCCTTGAGTATAGTGCTAACAACCCGCCTCCTGCTGTGAGTTGTTTTTTCTTATGCAGGTACTTTTTGTATTTCTTTTACTGTCTCCACTTTTGCTTAATCTTTCTTGTCTGGTTGTTTTACTCTTTTTATAGGAATTGGGGCGTAACTTTGTTGATTCGATCCCCCTTGGTGACTGCCCTGCCATTGTGGGGACTGGGGATAGTCTTGCTAGGGCTTCTTTAATCAGTAAGTTTCAAACCACCACAATGTTTCCTGGTGTTTCTTCCGCGGTTTCTGATGTATATGTGGAGTATGTTCCTCGTCCAGTTCCTCGAGGCCCTCGTAGTGTCGGAAAGAGGGGGCGACCTGAGGGTTCTTCTTCTGGTTTGTCCGTTGCCAATAAGTCTCGCCAGTCGAGTACTCGTCCAGGTACTCCAGTTGTAGGTAGCGTGCTCCTAGGTGAGCATATTAATATGTTTTGTCTTTTTGTGGTTTGTTTGTGCCTTGAACCGAGTACTTTTCTCCTTTTTCTGATGGCGCTATGGCTGCTTTGCTTGAGAGTGAGGAGGATGAGGACGATGATGCGCCCCTTGTCCCGCGTCGGTGAGTTGTTTTCCTGTGTTTTTTCTATTGTTGAACACCTCTTCTTGTTCTAACTTTGGTCTTGTCCTCTTGTAGTAAGCGGTCGTCGAGCTTGAGTTCTTATGGGGCTCCGGTACCGGCCGCGCCGCTCCTATCGCAGAGCGGCGGTGATGTTTTTACTGCCATAGTTCCTCCTGTAAGGTCTTCTTTTGGTTTCATGAAGAAGAAGATAGCCGAGTGAGTGATTCCTTATTATGTTTCTTTGCTTCTGTTTTCCTTTTTCCTGACTCATATTCTTATCGTTGAGTTTCCTTATCATCTTGTAGGCCCTCGCCTTCCCTTAACCCTCCGCCGACCTCTTGTCAGTCCTCTGACGCGCCTCTATGTGCTGAGTCTGGGGACTTGGCATGTATGGTCGGTGAGGTGGCTGTGAGGGGGACAGGGTTCCCTGATGAACCCGCTGCTGCTGACTCGATGGCTCCGGAAGTGACCGTGGCCACAGTGGTGGGTTCTTCTGAGGAGGTAGCCGGGGCTTCCTAGGATATGGCCCTAGCCTTGCCTTCTTCGCATCGGGCGGCTTCTCCCTCTGCTCCTCTTGGTGCCAGTGCTTGGTGCTTGGATGATGATGTGTTGCAGCAGTTCGATGCCACTCATCGTTTGTCAGAGCTGACTACCGCCTGGGGGACCCTTTTGACTTCTTTTGGGGAAAAGCTCCAGGTAAGTTTTTCTGAAGTTCTTTCTTTGGGTGTTCGTCTTTGCTTTGTTCTTATGCCTTCTTCCTCTCTCTCTCTTTGTTTAGTCTTTTTCTCGGGATCATACTGGCTTCTTTTTCTCGTCTAAAACCGAGAAAAAGTTGTCTTCTGAGGTGAGTACCCTAAAGGCAGAGCTTGACCTCTATCGGGCCGAGTTGGAGACCCAGCGTCAGATGCATCAGAAGGAGGAGAAGGCTCTCCATGCCTGGGTGGTTGAGGTAGAAAAGCAGAGGGATGCAGCTGCCCAGGAGGCCTTGAAGAACGTGGAGGCCATGAAGAAAGAGTGCAATGGTATTGCGGGTTCTTTTTTGTTTCCTTTTGTATTCAAATTTCCCTTTCTGCTGACTTGTTTTTTGTTGCCTGGTCTAGCTCTCTGAGTTGAAAAGCAGAAGCTCTCGGAGGGTATCGAGGAGATGAAGACACTTGTTCACACTAACCACAACAGGGCTGAGGAGGTAATTACTTGAGCTGAAGAAGAACTCACGCTTGCAAAGTTGATTAGGCGTGGAGCTGACAGGGATCTTGTGCAGGCCCAAAAAACTATTGAAGTCTTGACTAACAAGCTGGCGACGGCTACTGAGAACTGGAATGCTTTGTGGAAATCTTTTTGGTCAGTAGCCGACCTTCTTCGGACTCCAGCAGATGATGGTCAACCTTGGGCTCAATTTATTCCCCAAGTTCCGACTCGTTTCTAGGAGTTTGTGAAGAGGTGCGCCCGCTTATGTATCAGAAATGTTCTTGCCCAGGTCCGGGTTCTTGCTCCAGAGTTCCCTTTGCTCAAGGTTGCAGAGGAAGCCGAGAGTCAAGAGTATCTGGATGCTGTTGAAAAGGTGGAGCCTGAGGTCGAAGATTTAGCCAGTAGGATTGTGGACAATCTTGATATTGATGTTTCTTCTCCTGATGATGATGTTTGATGTAATTGACCTTTGTACTCCAGCCTCTATAATAGGACATTATACTTCCTTTTGAATGAAGATTCTTTATTTTTGTTCATGTCTTCTTTGCCTGGATGTCTTCGCCTTGCTTATTCTTTAAATGAGTTGTCCAAGTGATCAGAATCTTCTCTGAGTAGTTGTTTGTTCTGGCTTTCATCTGCGTTGTGCAAATCACTCGGTGTATGTAGATGTCAAGTGCTTGTTTGGCTTTCGTCTGCGCCGTGTAAACAACTCGGTATAGATCATTGTCTTGACAAACTTTGTGCTTTTGTTAGTACCGAAAAGACTTAGGGCCGACGATCTCAAGTATCTTCAGCTTCTTCTTTTCAGCTTTTCGCTTAACTCGAGATGTGGTCAGCATCTGGTCCTTTCCCTAGTTGCAAAAACATCTTAGGATCAATAAGCCCCCGGGCACTTCATGGTTGAGTTCTGGAAGCCTCGTCTTGTTCCTTCAGGTCCTGCCGAGTAGGTACAAGCATCGTCTGAGTGCTTTCCTGAGCGAAACCGTATAGCGCTTCTTGGGATCTTCGAGTGGTTTGGGCTTTTTGAAGGAAAAGTACATCCATCTGAGTGTAGCCCCCGAGCCTCTTGCTATTTGGCACAAGGAGCTAGAGGGTCTTGTCTTGAAATTGCTCTCATTTATGCTTAGGCTTAGTTTCAGTCGTTTTGCTTTTTGGTTCGGGTGTTTAGCTTATTAGCTACCCTCATCGGCGGGCTCAAGCATCTTTTCAGCTCTTTTGCTCTCGGCCGGTATGCTCAGGCATATTTTCAGCCATTTTGCTTTTTGGTTCGGGTGTTAGTTTATTAGCTACCCTCATCGGCGGACTCAAGCATCTTTTTGGCTCTTTTGCTCTGGGCCGGTATGCTCAGGCATATTTTTAGCCATTTTGCTTTTTTGGTTCAGGTGTTAGCTTATTAGCTACCCTCATCGGTAGGCTCAAGCATCTTTTCAGCTCTTTTGCTCTGGGCCGGTATGCTCAGGCATATTTCTAGCCATTTTGCTTTTTGTTTTGGGTGTTAGCTTGTTAGCTACCCTCATCGGCGGGCTCAAGCGTCTTTTCAGCTCTTTTGCTCTCGGCCGATATGCTCAGGCATATTTTTAGCCATTTTGTTTTTTGTTTTGGGTGTTAGCTTGTTAGCTACCCTTATCGGCGGGCTCAAGCATCTTTTCAGCTCTTTTGCTCTCGGACGGTATGCTCAGGCATATTTTCAGCCATTTTGCTTTTTGTTTCGGGTGTTAGCTTGTTAGCTACCCTCATCGGCGGGCTCAAGCGTCTTTTCAGCTCTTTTGCTCTCGGCCGGTATGCTTATTGGAAACAACTTGAGGATAGCCATAATAAGACATATGTTGTCGAAAAAACCATCTTTATTGATCATGAGCGTTGATAAGCCATAATAATACATATGTTGTCGAGGAACACCATCTTTATTGATCATGAACATTGATCCCTTGTGGCTTGTGTATATATTCTTCCTTGAGTTGTTTTCATGCGTAGAATCTTCTTAGCTGGCTGATGTGCCATGTATTGTTGACTTCTTTTCCATCTTCAGTTATCAACTTGTACGTGCCTGGTCCGGTGACTTTTGAGACAATAAAAGGACCTTCCTATGGACTGAGTAGTTTATGTCGTCCGTCAGTTTTTTGTATTCTTCTTAGTACTAGGTCTCCGACTTGTAGTGATCGAGGCTGGGTATTCTTGTTGTAGTGGCATCTTAATCCTTAGAAGTATCTTGCTGATTGAAGGGTAGCATTTACTCTGACTTCTTCTATACTGTCTAGTTCTAATCTTCGGGTGTGTTCTGCTTCTCCTTCGTCATATTGTTCTATCCTTGGTGATGTCCAGATTAAGTTGGCAGGAAGTACGGCTTCTGATCCGTAAACTAGGAAGAAAGATGAGTATCCGGTGGCTCTGCTTATTTGAGTTTGTAGCTCCCATACGACCTTGGGTAATTCTTCAATCCATTTTGATCCATAGTCCACTAGTTCTTCATATAATCTTGGTTTTAATCCGGCTAGTATGAATCCATTAGCCCTTTCTACCTGTCCGTTGGCCTCTGGATGTGCGACTGATGCGTAATCTATGCTGAAGCCGTAGTCTTGTGCCCAACTTTGGAATTCTGTGGCTGTGAAGGGTGAACCCAAATCTGTGATGATTCGATTGGGAATGCTGAAGCGGTGCATAATGTCTTGGATGATCTCGACTGCTTTGGCTGCGTTATATTTTGCGAGTGGTTTGTATTCAATCCACTTGGTGAACTTGTCAATTGCTATAAAGATGTACTCGAAACCGCCTTTTGCTTTCTTGAGAGGTCCTACTTGATCCAGCCCCCAGCAGGAGAAAGGCCAAGCAGGTGGGATGCAGATGAGATTGTGAGCTGGCACATAAGCTTGTCTTGTGAACATTTGACAACCTTTGCATTTTCTGACAAGTTCTTTTACGTCTTTCAAAGCGGTTGGCCAGTAGAACCCGGTGCAGAATGCCTTGCCGACTAGTGTTCTTGAGGTGGCATGATTTCCACAGCAACCTGAGTGTATTTTGTCTAGGATCTCTTTGCCCTCTTCAAATGAGACACATTTTAGGAGTACTCCTGATGACGTGACTCTTCTATAGAGCTTGTCCCCTACTAGGACGTAGTTCTTGCGTCTGCGAACAACTCGGGTAGCTTCCTCTTTATCTGCTGGCAACTTATTCTCTTTGATATAATCAATAAAAACTTGGGTCCATGAGGTGGTGATTACCAAAATCTGGGTGCCTTTAGCTGAGATTTCAGGGGTTATCTCACTAGGTTGTTTGATAGAGGGAGCTGATAACTCCTTTATGAATTCACCGGGTGGGACCTTCGCCCTATCCGATCCGAGCTTGGCGAGGACGTCTGCCGCAATATTAGAATCGCACAGGACATGTAGAATTTCTAATCCTTGAAAATGTTTTTTGAGTTTTCTTATTTCAGCACAGTAAACACCCATGTTTTCTTTGGTGCAGTCCCAATCTTTGTTGACTTGATTGATGACTACTGCTGAATCGCCATATACGAGTAAACGCTTGATTCCGAGGGTAATTGCCACTCGGAGCCCATGGATGAGGGCTTCGTATTCTGCTTCATTGTTTGTAGCTTGCCATAATATCTGAAGGACATACTTGAGTTGTTTTCCGTTTGTAGAAATGAGGAGAACGCCTGCGCTGGCTCCGCCTAGCTTGAGTGATCCATCAAAGTACATCTTCCAATGATCAAGGATGGTATTCGACATAGGTTGTTGAATTTCTGTCCACTCAACAATGAAATCGGCAAGGGCTTGAGATTTAATTGCCTTTCGTGGGGTGAAATCGATGTTGAGAGCACCAAGTTCAACTGCCCACTTAGATATGCGCCCTGTTGCGTCTCTGTTGTGTAGGATATCTCCGAGTGGGAAATCTGTCACCATAGTAATCTTGTGGCTTTCAAAATAGTGGCGAAGCTTGCGTGAAGTGATCAGGAGGGCGTAGAGTAGTTTTTGCACATGCGGGTACCGGATTTTTGATTCTGACAGTACTTCGCTGATGTAGTATACGGGGCATTGTACTTTATATACACGCCCTTCTTCTTCTCTTTCTACGACAATCGCTGTGCTGATCACAATAGAAGTTGCCGCAATGTATAGCATCATGTCTTCATATTTCTTTGGAGGTGTGAGAATAGGCGAGGAGGTGAGGTATGCCTTGAGCTTCTTAAAAGCTTCGTTGGCTTCTTCTGTCCACTCGAACTTGTCTGTCTTCTTTAGCAGTTTAAAGAAAGGTAATAATTTTTCGCCGAGTCTTGATATGAAACGATTGAGGGCCGCCATGCAGCCTGTTAGTTTCTGCACATCTTTGACACTTCGAGGAGGGCCCATCTCTGTTATGGCTCAAATTTGCTTGGCGCTTGCTTCGATTCTGCGATGACTGACCAAGAATCCGAGTAGTTGTCCTGAAGGAACTTCGAATACACACTTGTTTGGGTTCAATTTCCACCTCCATCTTTTTAGGTTTTCGAAGGTTTGCTTTAAGTCTTCAATTAGTGTATCCGGGTTCTTTGTCTTTACTACTACGTCATCCACGTATGCCTCTACGTTTTCGCCGATCTGATCACCAAGGCATGTTTGGATAGCTCTTTGGTAAGTGGCACCAGCATTCTTGAGTCCAAATGACATGGTTTTGTAGCAGTAGGCACCGAACGGAGTGATGAAAGATGTCTTGCTCTGGTCTTGTTCCTTTAATGCGATCTGGTGATATCCTGAATAGCAATCAATGAAGGATAATAGGGCAGATCCTGCTGTTGAATCAACTAGCTGATCAATGTGTGGTAGCCCGAATGGATCTTTCGGGTAGTGTTTGTTGAGATCTGTGTAGTTGACACACATGCGCCACTCGTCCGTATTCTTTTTCTGTACTAGAACTAGGTTTGCTAGCCAATCTGGATGGAGGATTTCTCTGATGAATCCGGCTGCCATTAGCTTTGTGATTTCTTTTTTAATTGTTGCCTTCTTGTCCGGTGAGAATCATCGTAGTGGTTGCTTCACAGGCTTGGAGCCTTCATTGATATCAATTCTGTGCTCAGCCAACTCTCTTGGGACACCTGGCATGTCGGTCGGCTTCCAAGCGAAAATATCTTTGTTGTCCTAAAGAAAGTTGTTGAGTGCGAGTTCCTATTTTGCTGAGAGGTGGGCGCTAATGGTTGCTGTTTTGGAGGGATCGCCGATGCCCAGGTCGATTTGTTTGACGTCGGCTTCTTTTGGTGGTGCGAGGATGCTGGGTTTTTTAGCCGGTATCTCTAGCTCTTCTGGGCTCATTTCTGCTGCGATAGTAGCTATTTCTTTTCTACCATCGGTGGCTTATGCTTTTGCTGCAATTTGGATTGCCTGAACGTCGCAGTCAAAAGCGCGCTTCAAATCACTTCGAAGAGAAAGGACACTGTTAGTCCCTGGCATCTTAAGCAACAGGTACGGATAATGCGGTATCACCATGAATTTTGCTAGTGCTGGGCGCCCGAGGATTGCGTGATATGATGAATCGAAGTCTGCAACTTCAAACTTGATGAACTCTGTACGGTAGTTCGAGGGAGTTCCAAAAGTAACTGGTAGAGTGATTTGTCCAAGTGGCATCGCTGCCTTGCCGGGTACTATGCCATAAAAAGGTGTGCTCGTTAGTGTAATCATCCCGGTGAGTTGTAGTCCCATCTTAGAGTTTCTGAAAAAATGATGTTGAGTCCGGCTCCCCCGTCGATTAGTACTTTTGTGACAGTTATACCGGCAATAGTTGGATCTAGAACCAGTGGGTAATGGCCTGCTTTTCCTATGCTAGTCCATTGGTCTTCTCTTAAAAATTTGATTGGATACTGTGACCAATTGAGATATCTTAGAGTGGCCGGTTCTGCTGCCATGATGGTTCGTAGAGCTAACGTTTCTTGATGTTTGCTTCTGGAGTCTGGGGCTCCGGCGAAGATCACTACTACCGCCCCCTTGGATTTTTGGAATCCCTTGTCTTCGTGGTTGTCCTCATCTTTTTTCTGATTGTCTTCTTTGGTATTCTCCTTACTATCTTTTCTTGTGTATCGATCTTTGAAGGTGTAGCAATCTCCGATGGTGTGATTTCCTTTGGGGTGCAAGATGCAACGCATGTTTTCAATGTCATCATACCTTCTGGGCTTGGAAAACTTCCTTGATTTGTCAGTTACCTCTACGGTGTTGTCTGGTCCACGTTTTCTCTCTTGATGTTTGTTGTTTTGATGATTTTGCTTGTTCGAGTTGTCTCGGTTGTTTCTATCGGGAACCTTTCTCGTGTCTTCTCCTCCACAGTAATCATCTTTTCTACTATTCGTCTGAATTCTTCATTGTTTCTCGGGTTTTCTTTGCAGAAGTCTTGAAATTGCCACCTAGCCATGATTCCGTGAGAGAAAGCTTCAATTACTTCTCGTTCGGTGATGTCATGTACTTGAGCTCGTAGTTCGCCAAATCATCGATAGTAATTTCTGAGACTTTCGCCCCCTTTCTGCTTGAGTCCTTTTAATTCTGCATGGGTGATGGGATGCGTAATGATACCCGTAAAATTTTCATAGAAAGCTCTTTGCAGGTCCTCCCAATTTCTGATTGACCCTGGATTCAATTTGTCGAACCATTGGAGGGGCATGGTTTCTAGGGCCATGGGAAAGAACAGGGTCTTGATATCGTCGTCTCCTTTGGCTAGTTCAATCGATTGCGAGTATATCCTGAGCCACTGCCTTGGTTCAGTTTTGCCATCATACTTAGAGTGGTTGGACGGCTTGAACTTGTGAGGTAGTCGTATTGAAGCAAGTCTGTTTACAAAACAGGGGAATCTATCGTGCGTTCTGACTTCTTTGTATTCTGATTCGGCACCTCCCTCTGGCCAACTGTTGTTTTGGTGAGAGTAGTTCTGCGAGGCTGTCTGAGCAGGTGCTTTGCTTCTGGTCTTTCTTGGTTGTTCGACTCAGTAGCTTTGACTATGATCCCTTCTACTTTCTCTGTTGTGACTTCCGCTTGGTCCAAGTCTCTCGAAAGCGGACTTCCTTTGATTTTGATCTTCTTGCCTATGAGACGTTGACCTGGCGGGTAGTCTTGAGCGGGTCCTTCCTTCGTGCGTCCTCAGGGCTGTTGACCGGAGAAAATCCCGGAGATGTTCTTGTTTTTCACTGGGATGTGAGGTCGCTCTGAGTTCTTCTAGTGCTTCTCAGATCTTATCGTAGGGTGTATTTGCCGTGTGTCTTTCTTCGACTTCTCGTTCTGATTTTTCTTCTATTGTACTCGGCCAGTTCTGACTCATATCTGATCCAAGCTTCCTTGCGCTGCCAAGCACGGTTTTGGCGTCCTTGTTTCAACTTGTTTTTTCTTTCTCTGGCTTGCTTCTGATTCTCGGTCTCACCATCGTGCCCCTGGGTAAAGGGTGATATGTTGGACTCATATTCGTCCGATGACCTGATGTTGGGTACTTCTGGGGGGACCAATGGTGATCGAGGATGGCGAACCATGAATACTTCCCGTGCGTGAATTGTTCTGCTATTAGCGTCGGTTTCCACACTGTCGGAGTTGCTGATAACTTTAGTAGAGGCTTCGAGGTCGCAGATCGAGTCTCCTTCTTGGTCGGGTAGAATTGTTGTCGTCATCGTGTCGACTAGTTGGATTCCGCTATCCTCAGGAACAGAACCTGGCCAGTGGACGATGCAGTCTTGAGATGTTATAGTCAGTATCAGACCTTCCTGAGCTCCCTCCAGCGGCATTCTAAGCACCGGATCAGGGGATCCTTCAGGCCATGCCTGATAAGATGTTGCCGTGTTGTGGAGTCCAAACGGAAAAAGACCCGACTTCTTGAAAAGACTCTGATTGTACTCCGAGTTGTATTCTTGATAGGCCAAGGCCGCGTTCTTAAGCCCCATTGGAAAAGAACTCGGTTTCTCGGATGAACTCGGGTAAGACTCCATTTTGGATGCGGAACCTGAGTTTGAGTCGGATGCGCAAAGTCGCGAAATTTGAATCGAATCGGACATCGTGAGTTGCGCGAATCTTCTAGTGAGTTGACCTGTCGTAGTCGCCGAAATAGAATGGTCTTCATGGTGATTTGAATCTTCGAGGAGACGGCTTTGGAGCTTGCCACTGTCGTCCGCCTTGCAGATCCATGAGCCGAAGATGAAGGTTGATCCCGTCGAGAAGATCATGTTGTCTAGGTCCGTCGAGCTCTCGGATGCAAATTCGTCGAAAACCCCTACCTGGCGCGCCCGCTGTCGATGTTTGACCACCGATAGCCTGCCACGGGATCCCCGGGGCAGTATGTTCGGGTTTCTGCGTATGTGGAACTCGACGGTGAACGCAAGAGACAGTCGATTTATCCTGGTTCGAGCCCTCGATCGTTGATCGAGTAATAGCCCTACGTCCAGTCGGCGTTAGCCTTTTGCGTTGGATTGATTGTCAAGTGTTGTGTTGTTCAGTCCCGTCTCTAGGAACCCTGCCCTCCTTTATATAGTCAGGAGGTCAGAGTCCTAGTCGGTTTACAATGAGAGTTCATAGTAGGATTACAGAATAATACTACTACTAGGATTACATGGGAAGAATCCTAGTTAGACTAGATCTTCTCCCTTCCTTGCGGGGTATCCCGTGGGTCCCGCATCGACAGTAACCCCTAGAGCATCAACAACACAAACTTAAGCCCCAAATAGGGAACATTGCATGAAAAATGATGAATTTCAAGTCATATTAGGGTTCTAGGGTTTTGATCTTGATTCAAACAACACGGTATAGCATAGGAGCCAAGGAGTGAAGCATCAAGCTCACCGAACACACAAGTGCTAGGCCAGACATGAAGAAGATTATGGCAACGGCGGTAGTGCTCACAAAGGTGATGGCAATGAACAAGCTGGGTGGAGAAGCTGATAGGCGTTTGCGACCATTGGCTTGGCTGGGCGTGAGATATCTATTTTGATCATGTCAACGAAGGCTCCACCACCATCATGGTGAATGCATATTCGATTTGGATTATAAACAGACTAGCAACATGCATGAACATACAATTGGCCGTGACAAATTGTTACTCCCTCGGTCCCATAAAAAGTGTTGCTATGTGATTTGTGTTGATCCAACTTTTTAATGTGACTAGATTTGTAAAAAAATATTAGTAGCATTTGTATCCTTAAATAAGTTTATTATGAAAATATATTAAACAGTCTATCTAATCATACTGATTATATACCATAAATAGATGAATATTTTCTTATATATTTAGTCAAGATCAATAGTGTTTGCTTTCTTGGAAAATAAGAATGATAGGACACGGAAGGAATAGATACTAGCACTACACAATTAAGCTTGCAAACTCAGTAGAACGCGACAAAGTGCGACTATGCAACGAATGTGTGTGATGCGCATGAACTCGCAGCACAGGACAAAACTTCATTATTCGTTCACTATATAGTCTATATTAGTACATCACAATAATCAGGAAATCTTGGCCAACAATCAACAACAATAAATTTCTTTATTTAATTCAGCTACGATTATTCATCATCCAAGCATTTCCTCCGACCAGACCGCACTCACGAGTCACGACCGTCGTGATGCGGCTGCCGTTAGTTCTTCGCGGCCGCAGCCGCCGCAGCCTGCTGTGCGCGCCTCACCTTGGCGAACTCGACCAGTCTGCCGACGTCCGGCAAGACGGCCTTGGCATCGTCCAGGGCGCCGAAGCGTTCCGCCCACGCCGACAGGAGCGGCGTCCTGGCGGCGTCCAAGAACTCCACGCCGCACAGCGCCTCGGTTCCTTGCAGCAACGGGAGGAGCCCGCCAAGAACGACGTCCAAGTAGCCGACGCTGTCGCCGCCGAAGAAAGGCTTTCCCTTGGAACAGACTCTCAGGGCCCCCTCCAGTGTCTCGACCCCTCCAACCTCTCCTCCTCCGTCTTGGCACTGAATGCCTGTTTCCACGACGCCGTTATCTGCACACGTGAACAGTGAACACACATGGATGTGAGCAACATGGATCAAAATGTTGAACCGATGCAGTGAGCCATTGATGCACGAAAATTAGCGAATGGTGGTGAGACCTTGTCGTCGATGTAAGCGGCCCAGAAACGAGCAATCGCACGTTCTTGAGGGTCGCTGGGGAGGAGGGAGCGACCATTGCTCGCAAACGCCTCATCGATGTACTGCACGATGACAAGCGACTCACTGATAGGCTTGCCGTTGTGGATGAGCACAGGCACCTTCTTGTGCACGGGGTTGGACGTGAGGAGGAGGTCGCTCTTGTTATCAAGGTCCTCCTCGACGTAGTCATAGCTCAGGGCCTTGAGATGCAGGGCAATTCTCACTCTGCACGCCCAGGGACTCGCCCATGTGCCGAGTAGCTTCAGCTCACCTCCTCCTGCCATTTCCTTACCTTCAAAAGTTAGTACTCAGCGATTCAGTGCGTGGGTTTGGGCCTTGTTTTGCTTGCAGTCGCTTTGGTTTGCCAGGGCTCTTGGCTAACAAGACGAGCGGTATTTATGGAGCTTGGGCGATGAGGCTGATGAGGAGCATGGTGGAGGTGCCACTGTATGTGGCAACGGCAAAAGTGCATCATCCATGATGCTCGTGCCGACGTCTGAGGGGATTAATTTCCAAATACACGTGTGTTTATTAGTTTGAGTGGAGGGTTTTATTCTCAATAAATAAGCAAAGATGATGACATGACTCTGAATTAGAAAGAGAGGGAAAGAGTTTCGTTTAGATGAAACTTGGTCTACACCGTTTCTAAAAGGGCGTGGCTAGCGTCTGGACGGACGCGCGCAGCCCGCCTCGCCCGCCCTTGTCGTTGTGTCCGCGGCTCCTTCCCAGCGACCCTGCTCCTCTCTCTCCTGCGGGCAGGACCCAGGAATCGAGATGAGGATGAGCATGGACTCGTCCGCAGGACCCAGGCGTGCCACGCGATCCGACCACCGGCACCCGGCTCAACGTTTGAAGCAGATGAAACATTTGGAACATACACTTGAAACATGTGTGTGAAACATATACAACATCCAGATAAAGCACTTGCAACTTGCAACATGGAAACACTTACTGTAACATAAGACTGAAATAGCTGAAACCATTGGAACACACTCTTGCAACATGTGTGAAACATATGCAACATCCAAATAAAAAATGGTTGCAAACATTTGTCTGAAAAACAGATAATTTTTTTTGAACAAACGTTTGCAACATGCCTCTGAAACACTTGCCACATATACAGCATCCGGATTTGCTTTTATAACATCCACATGAAATACTTGCAACATACCTCTTAAACATCTGAAACACTTGAAACACTTGAAACACACACTTGCAACATATCAAGCGCGGCACTCTAGTGGATGGCGACCACCATGTTAGGCGCGCTGAGGAACTCGATAACCGCCTCGATGTGCAGATCGGGGCTGGGAGGCGGCAAAGCGAAGAGCACCACGGACTTGCCCCCCTACGAGCTTCTTCTGCTACTAGGGCGCGAGGAGCCTCGAGGCCGGCACGACGGCATGGCTGTGACGCCCTCGCCGTCTCCAGTCGCAGGAGAAGCTGATGAGGAGGACGGCGGTGCCGACGACGACGATGGCCCCGTTCGCTTCGCTGGAAAAACAAGCCAAGACACTGTTCCGGCTGATTTGTTGTGAGAGAGAAAATACTATTCCGGCTGAATAAACAAGCTGAAACGTACGGATTATAAGACAAGCGAACATGGCCGATGAGGGCGAGGCGGGCGGTAGGCGCGACTCCAGCGGCAGAGCCCGGCGTCACGGAGGCGGGTGAGGGCCATGTGGCAGAGGAAGCGGAGCGAAGCCGACGGCAAGCGTGGGGCAGAGGAAGCGGAGCGGAGCCTGCGGCGAGCGCGTGAGACAGAGTGGGAGATATTTTTGCGCTTCCTCTGCGGCGAGCGCGTGAGACGGAGTGGAAGATATTCTTTTATTTGGGAAGACGGCATCTGGCGGACGGTCGTCCACACCGTCAGCCTATTCGTTTGGCTGTGGCTTGTCGTAAACGATCGTAAATTTCCAGTCGGAACAGTATTTTTCTCTCACATAAACTAGCCAGCAATACTTCTTCACAAACCAGCAAAAAAACGAACCAGCCAATCGAACGGGCTGCGTATGGCTTCTAAAACATGAAAATTAATCTACGTGGGTCAAAAGTTTCATTTCATCCAATATTCCTCTGTGGCTCCGATCCCACAACACGCATTAAATGATATGTGACCAGCCTATAAAACAATAAAATTAAAATTATTTATTATAAGATATACGAGAGTGAGTTGAATTATGTTCTCAGTATTGCCTCATCACACCCGCCGTTGGACTCCACATTTGTTTCTTGTATTGCCACCGGTAAGGTGCATGTTCAATGCAGCCTGTTAGCTGACTCATATCGATCGTGGATTATAAGTTAGAACAGTATTTTTCTCTCACACCAAATCAGCCAGCAGTAAATAATCCACAATCGTTTACGACGAAACGAACAGACTGATGCTGCTCCACTGCATGCTGGGTCCAGAGACTATCAAATAGCTTCTCAAAATCTAGTATATATAGGCGCCATCTTGTACTTCGAAACTAGTTCCACAGCCCGAAAACTAGTCTTTGACATTTAAAAAACCTTTTCAAAAAATGAGAGTTGCATGCTTTAATTTGAAATTGGACAGTGTATTTGAGGTCAAATACTTATTTATGTGTCCATAATAAAACGATTATTTGGAGTCAGAGGCATTGTATATTCTTAATTAGGCGGTCTGTTATATCTAGGCCTCCTTGACCTTTAGGATAACACAAGATGTCCTACTTAGCAAGGGGTATTTAAGGTTAGTATTATTGCCTTGCTTAAAAATGAACCTAGCTTGACCAGTAATAATCTAGTTGTTTTAGAGTACCATTTGACATCTCAAATGACGACATTATAAACATGGGTAAGTTACTAACACCTCGTTTGTTTTGGCTTGTTTGGCTTATAAGTCGTACTTTTTCAACCAATGAACAATATTTTTCTCTCACACCAAATCAGTCAACAGTACTTTCAGCCATGGCTTATCAGTCAAACAAGCTCAAGCGAACAGGGCGTAAGTTATTGGAAGGCGTCATGGATTAGTGATTGGAAGGAGACTGGATGGAGCACCTGACTTAGCTTGTGCTGCAAGTCCTGACCAAACGAGCGGAGTTGTTAACCAAGCCAGCAGGAGACTGAATGAAGCTCTTTGAGTTGAATAACCAAATTATTCTCTCCCTAAAAGGCACAATCATGGACGTCCAGTTGTTCACGTTTTCTATGAAGTGGCTCAGCTGCTGTAAATAAAGAAAAAAAAATAAAAGAGCAGAAAACAAGATTCCTGCATCGCGGTAGGTGATTAGGGCCTGTCTTGCACGAAAAGCATATGCGCGCGACTCATCGTGCATGCGAAATGGTGATTACCCCCCAAGTAAGCTCTGACAGAGGTGTCCAATTTCACTACTATGGCCTTTTTTAGTTTCTCTTCTAAAATTTACTTCCTATTATATCGGATGCTTAACACATGCACGTAGTATTAAATATAGACTAAAAATAATTAATTGTATAGATTACGACTAATTTGCGAGACTAATTTTTTTAAGCCCAACTAATACATGATTTGACAACGTGTTGTTATAGTAAACATGTGCTACTGATAGATTAATTAGGCTTAATAAATTCGTCTCTCAGATTACTGAGGACTTCTGTAATTTGTTTTATTATTACTATCCGAACACTCACATGTCACACCCCGATATGACATCCCTAAATTTTACTTCCTGAATTTAAACACCACCTGTAAAACACAGTGGCCCTTTTTATGCTGATTACATCGACTTTTGGGTCAGAGCCGACTTTGTTGTCCAAGAACTTCGGGCATAGCTTCCAGTCGAAGCAAGCAACTTTTCTTCTCATCAGGGCACAAGCAACTTTTCTTCTCATCTGAACCCCCCCCCCCCTCTCGGTCAATTAATGCAAGTATTTTAGGTTCTGCTCTGGATACAGGCAACTTCATGCTTCCAGTTCCATAGATATTACTTGCCATGTCGGAAATAACAATTTTATTATCGACTCAAACGAGGGTAAAGAAGACAAAATCCATAATTTTGTTACCTTCTCAGGGACTATATAATCGTGAAACATCTTAAATTAGAGTTTGTCAAACTAGTATTTTTTAGCATGCAACTTACATTAAACTTCAACGATTTGGTTTAAGATTGATATACTAGCTGATCAAGGCGTGGAAAACTTACATGCAACGTCACTTTGAGCAGAGGCAATTTTCATAACCCCAATTCCGCAGACGCACTTGTAGTGCGGTGGTCTGTGCTCACGGTGGTGAGCCAGCCGGCCAGAGTCTCCCCACGTGACCTAGAAATAAATTACAGATCCCATGATTTCTATATTCCAACAAGGACTAAATATGTATGTGTTTCTTAGGATTTTAACACAAGACCCAACCACGTGGCTATATAGCCGATGCTATTTCTTTTAAGTACATAATTTTAAATCTTATATTGTATATTTGACACTCCAAACTATCTTAAATGAAAAAGCCGTTAATTGCAGTATTCTTTTAACTACACAATTTCGAATCTTATAATGTATATTTGACACTTCAAATGATCTCAAATGAAAAAGTTATTAACCGCAAAGTTATAGATCTCAACGTTAGTGTTCCTTCGACAGTGGCGAATCTAGGATTTTAACTTAGTGTATGCCGCACAAAAAATTTCATATCCAATTCAGTAAATCTATTTTAGCAATTGGGTAATATTTGTAAAATTAATGACGTGATTCGGTATATATGCACTAAGTAACATGATAAGGCTTAAATTCATGGATTAAATTGAAACCATCCACTAAATATAATATAATACAATATAAATAGTTCAAAAGCCATACCGATAATAGAAATATGGACATAAAAGAGTACTAGAGACTTACAATACTATTTTTTGGATTATTTTATTTGAAGCTTCGAAGAGACATAAATGTCTTGATTATTGGTCTCATTCGGCTTACCCCATATTCGGTTTATTCGGCTTCTTTTTCAGCAGGAATAGTATTTTTTCTCACAACAATTCAGCCAGAACAGTGTTTTTCAGCCAGTTTCAGCCAAAATTCTGTCATCCGAACGAGGCATATACCATCTTCATTAACTTCAAAGAAAATTTCCCGCTCAACAAAAGTGACTAGACAATCATCAAAAAAATATTAAAAAACACAATGTTAAATAATTAAACAATTTGTTATTTGTGATGTTAGCAAATACTTCCTTTGTTCCAAACTATAAGATGTTGCTTTTCTAGATTCAGCTTTTGCTACGCACCTACTAGATATATAGTATAAGCTATAAATCTAGAAATAGCAAAGCATCTTATAATTTAGGATGAAGTAGCTACGAAAGTAGACAATAATTTTGTATAGAAAGACGAAGAGCCGAAGATTAAATTTTAACCGAGAGAAATAACAAATCAGCGAACCTCCGTGACTGCTTGGTTGTGCAAACTGAACTGTAGACGAGTGGTTGATTAGAGGGCCGCAGGCCAGAGGCCAGAGGGCACTGGCCACCAGGACCAGGGCGTCCCTGTCGCGTCGGGCGTCGGCGTCAGGGCGGCGGCGTGTTTCGACCTCAGCTCCGGATCGACGGATAGAGATTAGAATACGAGAAGCCGAAGGAACGCGTGTACGTACTGAGGTATGAGGAGAGCCTTCAGCCTTGCCGCGTGGGCCGCGTCCTGGGTCTCGTGGCTTCCGCTTCCGTGATGGATGGTAAGATCGGTGATCCAGGTGACTTTTTTTTTTTTTTTATATATATGAATACATGTATAATACCTATATTATATTGGTTGCTTGCCGGACAGACAGGGTATGCCGGGCATACCCTGTGGCCTCGCCACTGTCCTTCGAGCGCACATACCAGCTACGTTATGCGACACATGTCACTGTATGGCTAACGCTATTCTTTCAACTTAGTAATTTCAAATCTTATATTATATATTTGACACTCCAAACAATCTCAAATGAAAAAGTTATTAACTGCAAAGTTGTAGATCTGGTCGAGTACTACAACTTTGATGTTGACTTCATCTCCTTCAATATTTTTAATCATCTCAAATTTGATCTAAGATCTTATATTGCATATTTTGACTTATAAAACATCCAAATTAAAATGTTGTCAACTACAAAGTTTTGGACCTATTTAAACTTTACAATTTTGTTATAAAGTTTATCTTAATTCCATGTCATATCAAAATGTTATAATTTTTGTACAAAATAGGTTTTCACTACCGGTTCTTGGATTCAACCAACAGCGGCACTATTGCTGCCGCTTCAATCCACGAACCGGCAGTGATAAATTTATCACTGTCGACTCCACCATAAACGGGAGTGATAGTCCGATAGTGATTATGTGTTCTGTCGTGGTGCTAATTCTCTTAAGCTTTGTTTGAATGCACATATATTCACATCAATTCACACGTGTTGATTTGGATTGAAGTGAAAATTACTTTAGTTTCCACCTCAATTCAACTCAGCACATGTGGGTTGAGATCCAACAAGCCCTTAGTCATAAGGGATGAAGCCAAATGTTAATTTCTTTATTATTAGAAAAATGGGCGTACATTTCGTATGGACGATCAACTGCACTGAAGTAGAGAGAAGCCAGATAATCTTCTGATTTTGAGAAGGATGTTGTGCACAAAGAAGTACTGCTACTTGTCCACTTTCGCACAATGTAGTGCGGTTCTGCGAGCGCCCGAACGTCCGTACAAACGCCCATGGCTGCAGTCCGTTTCCACGTCCCATTTCGCGCGTCCATGTGGGACATATGCTGCTCGGGCATCGCCTGCCCGCACCTGCGTTTCATTCGCCCATGCAGGGCCCATGCCGCCCGGGCGTCGCCCGCACAGGACCGCTCGCGTTACCTCACGCTTTCTATGCACATCACATGTGCAACACGCGATCTACTTTTAAAACATCCAGATGCAACATGTCGGGTTCATAAACCCGGGGTCCCCAATGGACCCGCTTCCCTGCAAAACCCAGCCCAGCAAGTGGCACATCGACGACGCGCACCTAGGCCGGCCCAGATACATAATAATAGGCCGAGACAACGATTCGGTCTTCGACCGGAAGGCCTGGCCAAGGTGGGACCGCATTCCGACTCGACCTCCTTCTCCGACTGGGGATACGCTAGACCTCTGCTCGCTACTCTTACCCTACCGACACGGTCGGGGCTGACTGGGAACGAACGACCGGGGACGCCCGCTCGGTGAGGGCCCGGGGATCAGGTGGAGCATATAAGGTAAGATGCTCAAGTCAACCGCAATACCAAGGACCGTACCCTGCCATGCCCTGCGCATCTGCAGGACGGAGCCATCAGGCCATGCCAGACAGACACTATACAACCTTCCAGACGCATCAGAGCACAAACAATATTGTAGGCGCCGACGTTTGCCGTTCCAGGTGAACACGGTAGAGCATGACAGATGCGTCTAAACATAAACAATATTGTGGCGCGCCGACGACCATCTCTTACCCGACAGCATGGGCAACAAGACTAGGTAGCATACATATACACTCTATCTCTCTTACTCTCTAACTTGTAAGGCCATCCCTTTTAACTATAAAAGGGGGATGTGCTCTCTCCCAACAAAAGGACACTAGACGACTCGATGACCTGAGGACTCGAACAGCTCAATAGCTCTAGAACTCAACAGCTACATAGAGCATACGCTCCAATACTTAGCACCCGTTAGAGCACCTATCACTCTCTTCCATTCGGTTCTGAGTCCGACTGGGCCTTTAACACCCCCCTTCTCATTTCTACTCGGTTGTAACCCCACATCAAACTTTGAGCACCTGGGCTCAGAAATAAAGTCACTGACCAACTGAAACTGGACGTAGGGCATGTTGCCTGAACTAGTATAAATCCTGTGTCATTGAGTGCTAGGGCACATCCGATCACAATGCATGGCAAAACTACAAATATTTTCTTGTTGGTTACTTTTTGCACCGACAGTTGGCGCCATCCGTGGGGAAGACGCCGTGCGTTCACGCTTTTGGTCACCGGATGGCCCACCTTTCTACCATCTTCAGCATGGCGGGCTCGAGCGATATGATTTGCTTCGGTTCACTGGAGTTTCCCACGCTCCCACCTGTTGGGATGTGGGTTCCTCCCATCTTCGAGCCACTCTAGACTTTCCTCTTCGTAAGCCTGGACTTCGTCACCGACTAGCTCGGCGTACTCCGCCTCCACGAGGAGACGCTTGTCCCAGTGTCCACTGGAGGAGGAGCGCCCTCTACCGGTCCCAGGCCACTCGGCAACCTCAACGTCGAGACACTCGCGCTTTGCCTCGAGCCCATGTAGGGCTCAAACCCCATGGTGAGTGATGTACTTATTGTTCTTTACTCACTATTTAACCCCTTCCATCGACTCTCCGGAGGGACCCCGTTGTCCCCACCATGATCGTCGTACGACCGGTTCCCCTATGGCTTTGCGTCCCCCGTGGACGTGTGCGCGCGAGGGCTCCGAAGGATGCTGACGCTACCCCCTCTCACGTCTGAGTTCATGGGGATGGTGGGCTATGCTCCCGCCTCCTTCAACGACCTCATCGATGACGAGGTCGAAAGTGATAGCTCTAGCATCGGTGATGTCGTGGCACCTGGCCACCCTCTGTCCCGAGAGTGCGAAATGGCGGACGCACTGGGACAGCCACCGGTGATAGTGGAGTCTCTGCAGACTCACACCCCTCTGGACCCCATGCGAAGGCCCTGGCGCGTGCGCAGGAGCATGGCGGGGAGTTACGACAAAGGCGGTAGAGCTAGCCGCCACCTGCGCTGGCATGCTCGGCACAGCACGCTGCGCCACATGCGCGTAACCCAGTGAGCGGCGCTTAGGGTCATGCCCGTCAGGTCCAGGGTAACATCCTGGATGGAGGGAACGACCTCCCTCAGTTTGCGCGGGCTAGCTAGAACCTCGTTGCTGCGGCGATGCTTCTACGTGGCCTCCCCGAGCCTGCCGACCCTAGGAATAGGCATTCCACCGAAACCTCTGGGTGCTGATGGAGACCGCCGCCGTTCAGCAGGCGGAGAGCTCCATGTTGTAACACCGACTCATGGCCTCTTGTCCCACCGGGGGACTAGGGCCACACCAGTCGAATCGCTCCGTCCACTCACCACTGTAGTTGCCGAGCGTGGGGCAGGAAGCCGCGGCTGCACCACTGCCTAACCTGGCACCGGCCTCACGCTGACCACCTGTGCGTGAATGGCTCAGGCCGAACCATGATGCTCGCAGCGTCATCAACAATCGATGCCAAGCCCGGCACGATGATGGCATCCATCGAGTTGCGGCGAGAGCAGGCGGCGCGGGCCCTAGCCTGACCATCGAGGAGCGAGGGGGACACGCACCCTAGGCATGGTGGCTGACCAAATGACCGGAGCCCTAGCCCAGACGGCCTAGGGCCATGGGCCTTTGGTCGTCGTGTCCAGAAAGTGTCGTTCCCACAATGCTTCCGACCACCCATTAACATTGCCAGATACACCGAGGAGACAAACCCCGGTATATGGCTCGAAGACTTTCAGCCCGCCTACCAAGCTAGAGGAGTGGATGATGATTACTTCATCATCCAGTACCTCCCCATCTATGTGGGGAGCATGTTCGGCATGGCTCAAATTCCTTCCGCCTGACAGCATCCGCGACTAGGCGGATTTCAAGAGGGTCTTCGTCGGAAATTTCCGCAGGACGTATGTCTGTCCTAAGAATTCCTGGGACCTCAAGAGTTGCCAGTAGGAGCCCAACGAGTCCCTGTGGGATTACATCCATAGGTTTTCAAAGCAGTGCAACTCCCTTCCTGATGTCATCGACGTAGACGTTATCAGCACGTTCCACTCTGGGACAACCTGCAAGTACTTGATCCACAAGCTTGGCTGTGTGAAGCCTCGTACCACCCGCGACCTGCTTGATATCACCACAAACTATGCCTCCGACGAGGAGGTGGTCGGGACGATCTTCAGCTGTGGTCGGGACAGGGGCAAGGCCAAGCGCGAGGACCAAGGCGAGTGCCCCTCCACACAAAAGGGCAAGAAGAACAAGAAGGATCGGCGTTGACTGGCCAACCCAGCTTTGGTCGCTGTGGCCGACCACGCGGGCAAGCAACCCCAGCAGGGCTAGCCCGACCACTTCGATAAGCTCATGGAGAGTCCATGCACCAACCATGCCTATCCCGTCAAACATCTCTACAAGGACTGCGAGCTCCTCAAGCGCTTCCTGCAGTAAGCCGCCAAGCCAAAGGAAGGGAAAGGCAAGGAGGAGGCGACCAAGAAAGGAGGCATGGCGGGTAAGGATGAAGATTGCTTCCTCGACCTCGAGGAATGTTTCATGATCTTTGGGGGATCTGACGCCATCCACTCCAAGCGCCAGCACAAGGTACACTACAGAGAGGCATGCGCCGCTGAGTCGGACATCCCCTCTTTCCTTAGCTGGTCGGACTCCCCGATCACTTTTGATCAGAGAGAGCATCCTTCCCACGTTGCCCGACCGGGTCGCTACCCGCTCGTCGTTGACCCCATCGTTCGCAAGAAGCGCCTCACCAAGGTGCTGATGGACGGAGGCAGTGGGCTCAACATTCTCTACGTCGACACCCTCGACGCCATGCGCATCCCCTGGTTAGAGCTCCACTTGGTGAGCTCTCCTTTCCACGACGTGATCCCAGGGGCACAGGCGTATCCACTCAGGAAGATCGACCTGCCCATCATGTTTGGCGACTGCACCAACTTCCTCTCGGAGGTTCTAACCTTTGAGGTAGTGGACTTTCTGGGGTCCTACCATGCCATCTTGGGGTGGCCATGCTACGCCAAGTTCATGGTGATCCCCAACTACACCTACCTCAAGCTGAAGATGCCAGGGCCGAATGGCGTCATCAATGTGGGTAGCACCTTTTTGCACGCCTACTCATGCAACCGCGAGCATTGCGAGGTCGCCACTACCATCATCAACTCCGCCGAGCTCCCGGAGCGTGAGAATTCGGCAACTCCAGCAGTCCCCAACTACAACAAGCCAACCTCCTGAAGCGCCTTCCATCCAACCAAGGAAACCAAGGCAATGGGGATCGATCCCACCGACCCGACCAAGACACGGTGCTGATCAGGACCAAGGACCCGGCCAAATAGGAAAGCGAGCTTGCCGACTTCCTATGCGCCAATCGCGATGTCTTCGCGTGGAAACCTTCTAACATGTTGGGCATACCAAGGGAGGTCGCCGAGGACGCACTACACCTCGTCCTGAGCTCAAAGCCCGCCAAGCAACATCTATGTCGCTTTGACGATGAGAGGCGCAGGGCCATAGGAGAGGAGATCACCAAACTCATGGCAACCAGATTCATCATAGAGGTATACCACTCCGACTGGCTAGCTAATCCTGTTCTTGTGAAAAGAAGAATGGGAAATAGAGAATGTGTGTTGATTATACTGGCCTCAACAAGGTGTGTCCAAAGGACCATTTTCCTTTGCCATGTGTCGGTGCAGAATGTGACCAACTAGTAAATATTTGTAGTTTTGCCGTACGTTGTGATCGGAGGTGGCCTAGCACTCAATGACATAGGGTTTATACTGGTTTCGGCAACGTGCCCTACGTCCAGTTTGAGTCGGTCGGTGACTTTATTCCTGAGCCCAGGTGCTCGAAGTCTGCAGTGGGGTTACAAACGAGAAGGAGAAATATGGGATGTACAAGAGGTCCGGTCGGCTCCGATCGGAAGGGCCGAGAGTGATAGGAGCTCCGCTATGAGCTAAGTGTTCAAGCGCGTGCTTAGGGTTCGAACTTGGCGGTTCAGTGGTAATGAGCTAGTGAACTTGATCGATGTTGGTTAACTAAAAAGGACTAAAAAATCTCTCCTTTGTTGGAGGGAGCGCATCCCCTTTTATAGATAAAGGGGATGGCATTATAAGTGAGAGGGTGAGGGTACGTATGCTACTAGGCTTCGTTGCCCATGCCAGTGGGTGCGAGATAATGGTAGGCGCCTATAATACTGTTGATGTCACTGTAGAATGTCAAATGCACGTGGGAGGTTGCGTTGCCTTCTTCAGAATGGCAGATGTCGGTACCTGCAAATATTGTTAATGCCTAGAGGCATGTGAGGAGTTTCACCAAGTTCACCTGGTACGATAAATCCTGGCGCCCACAATACTATCGATGCCTAGAGGCATGTGGGGGGCCTTACCGTATGGGACTTAATGGCACCTACAATACTGTAGAGGGAAATATCGGTGCCTACAATACTGTTTGTGTCAGGGCGGTTGTAGAGTACTGTTCCTGTAGATGTACAGGGTATGGTCCTTGGTATCATGGTTTGACTTGTGCGCCCTGGCTTGCTTTCTCCGTCCATCCCCTAGTTCCTTCCGAGCGGGCATCCCTGGTCGGATGGCCCTAGTAGGCCCTGGTTGTGCCAGTCGGAGAAGAGCGGTGAGCAGAGTTTCTGCGAACCCCGGCAGGAGACGCGGGGTCAGAGTTTGGAAGTAGCGCTTTGGGCCAGGCCTTCCGATCGGAGAGGCCGTCTGGGGGTGGCTGGAGTCCGAAGCGAGTGCCTCGGTCAGAGAGGTGGGCTAAAGTAGTCGACGAGCGGGCATTGTTCCTCTTCGGCCAGACCTTCCGGTCGGTGACTGGACCGCCCTTTCGGCCTATTGTTTTAGACCCTTGGACCGACCCATGAGTTGTGTGCTGTCTGCTTGGGCTGAGCCTTGGCGTGGAAACCGGTCCCCAAGGGACCCCGGGTTTATGAACGCGACAAGAGCCCCCAAGCCCCCGGGCGATTCGGGCAGAATCGTCCGGGGGATTTTATTTTTTACGGCGGGTGCACGCGAGCGCACGTGCGGGTGTAGCCCCTGAGCCCCCGGGCGGTTCGGGCAGAATTGTCTGGGTGGTTTTCTATGTTGTCAGAGGGGGAGGTTTCCATTTTGTCGGCGGGTGCACGTGAGCGCACCCGCGGGTGTAGCCCCCGAGCCCCCGGGCGGTTCAGGCAGAACCGTCTGGGGGGTGTTCGGTAGCGGGCGTGTGTGCGCGTTTTTAGTTGGGACGGAGTTTATTTAACCAAGGCGTCATTGTGCAGCCAAGGTGTTTTATTTGTTTGAGAGATTGAGACAAGGCTCACTGATCGTGGCGTCGGTGTGCACCGTGGGATCGGGTGAGGGGGTTAGTTTGGACGAGATAGAGCTCACTGATCCTAGCGTTGATGCGCGCCGTGGGATCGGGTGAGGGGTTAGTTTGGATGAGACAGAGCTCACTGATCCTAGCATCGATGCGCGCCGTGGGATCGGGTGAGTCGGAGTCGTGAGGCGAGATCGGGGTCGCAGACCCAGGTGCTTTGGAGCGCAGTCGGAAGTGTAGCCGGATGGGGTGAGATCGGGGTCGTAGACCCAGGTGTTTGGAGCATAGTAGGAAGCGTAGCCGGATGGGGCGAGATCGGGGTCGCAGACCCAGACGTTTGGAGCGCAGTCGGAAGCGTAGCCGGATGGGGCGAGATCGGGGTCGCAGACCCAGGCTTTTGGAGCGAAGTCGGAAGGGCGAGTTTGGGGTCGCAGACCTAGGCTTTTCGTGTCTTGAGCCCCCAAGCCTAGTTGGGCTTTAGTGGGGGTTAGTGTGAGTGGTGTGTGTTACCTCTTCCTTGGTTCCTCACAATCGGAGGGGCTGAGTTTTGTTTCTTGTCCCGATCGCTCGGGCTCGAGTGACGCGCTCATTGAGTTCGCTAATGGGTATGATCGAGTGGAATCCGGGTCCGTCGTTCATGATGGGGTCGGCATAGCCCTCTTGTGACATTCCACTACTCCTTTACCTACAACCCGGTAGATGCCTGGGTCATTTCAGAGACCGACCGGGTGGCCTAACGGCCTCCCCTCGATGGAGATTCTGTGGGCTTGGCGAGAGGTTCAGGATCGAATGAGAAGGTTGAGATGACCCAGTCTGCCAGATCGGGCGAGGGCTGTATGGGGCTCATCTATGTTTTTCTCCCCTGGCTCTGTTGGTTGCTCATGTCGAATGAGGCAAACGCCACTTCGTGACGCAACACGGAGCGTTGTGATGCATTTCGCTGCACGTGCGATGCTTAGTTCCCGAGCCCCCAGGCGGTTTAGGGCCCGAATCATCCAGGAGGCACGGGCGTATGGAATGAATGCGCGTATGGATGTATGAAATGATTATAAGGAAATAGAGGGGGTTTGTCATTTTTACCTTGATGACTCGAGTGACGGGGTTTTGGAGAGCTCTAGTTGGAAATGTCCGACCGGGACCCATGCTCGTCATTCGTGACGGAGTCAGCATGGCCTATATGGGGCATCCCTTTGCTCCTTACCTATCTCTCGGTGTCTATCCTGAGTGATTTGATCGACTCAGGGGGCCCGATGATCTCCCCCGGTGGAGATCTCATTTTGGGTTTTTCCAGGTCTGGCCTAGGGAAACGGGGAGCCACCCACGTGCCGTGGCGCTTTGGTTTTTGTGCCTGGTGTGCGGTAGTGGTTGGTCGTGCGGTAGTGGTGGGCCATGCCCAGGCCATGTCCGTCCGATCAGGAGCCGTTCCATCGGGCAGGGCACATCTCATCGGTCAGGGCGCATCTCATCTGCATTAAATGGGAAAGAGAGAGAGTTTCTCGCTCCGCCGTTTTGCCTTCCCTGATCGGCACGCCCCTCCCTAACTGTTGTTTCCTTTTCCTTAAGTAGGAGAAGGGAGAGGGTTTTCGCCCTGTTTTTTTGAGTGTTCCTCATCTGCCGCCGTCTTTCCTCTTCCTTCTTGTCATGAGTGTTCCTGAGAGCCACGGTGGTTTCTAGGAAAGAAAGGGGAGAGAGCGAGAAGAGAAGAACTCACCAATTCTTTTGTGATCCCGGAGCGAAATGTCGGACTGGAGGTCGTCCACCGTGAGGGAGTCGGTGTTGGAGGCCTTCATTGGGAAGGGGCTCCTACCACCGAAGGAGGTGGCGCACTGGAGGGTTCCCGGGAGGGAGGAGTTCCCGCAACCTCGGCCTGATGAGGTGGTTTCCTTTCTCACCTTCCATGAGCGCGGGTTAGGATACCCCGTGCACTGGTTCTTGTGCGGGCTCCACAATGAGTGGGGTCTGGAACTGTAGCACCTTAATCCGATGGGGGTGTTGCACATCGCTGGTTTCATCACCGTTTGCGAGGCTTTCCTCAGGATGGAGCCGCACGCGGATTTCTTCTGGTGGCTCTTCTCTGGGAGAGCCCTGACAGTCGGGAACCCGGCCGAGATCAGCCGATGGGGGGTTTCGCCCTGTAGAGGAAGCCAAGCGCGGGAAGCTCGTATCCCGCGTACCTCCCCTGCGACTCCAACCGGGGCTGGCATGGGGAGTGGTTCTACATCAGGAATCCAGCGGCGGCGCTGTTCCCGGTGTTCATCGGCGGGAGGCCGAAGAAGCAGGATAGTTGGTCGTGGGGTTGTGCCAAAAAGGAGAAGCACAAGGTCGGGTCATTGAGGAGGAGCTCCGGAAGCTCATGAAGCACGGCCTTGATAGAGTGTGGGTGTTCCACACCCTATACCGTCGTCGAGTCATGCTGTTGGCGGAGAGGACACGGCCGATGTGGCAATACGGTGGCCCGTCGGACCCGGACCGCTCGTCGCCGGAGGATCTACCGGACGACGAGGTCTGGAGTCGCCTTGGCCGGGTGCTGCAGCTGAAGCCCAAAGAGTGGGTCGAAGGGAAGCCCGTACCTTTCAACTCCTCGATCGTGTCCAGCCTGGTATGCTCCCTTCTTTTTAGTCCGCACTTCTTCCTCTACTTTTCCTATTTTTTGATTGGGAGTCCTACGTTTCGTAGGGGCTTGGGAACTATAAGTCCTGGCCGCACCTTCCCAAGGGTCCGGAGGGCGTGGCCAAGTAGGCCGCTTAGAAGGAGGCGGCGGACGCTAGGAAGAAGAAGAAGACCGAGGTGGCCCACCAGAAGTACAAGAAGGAGAAGGAGGTTGCTCAGCGTGTGAAGGCTGGGGAGAGAAAGAGCGACGTCGAGTCCGAGCTCGAGTCGAAGGATCCCACGAATGTGGATGACATGGTTTTCCCTGAGGAGGAAAGTCGGGAGGTCATTGTGACCTCGGAGTAGCGTCGTGACCCTACGGCAACGTCCGCTGGTGATGAGCAGGAGGTCGCGCCAAGGAAGCGCGCGGTGAGCGCGGACGCGTCGGTGAACGGGTGGCAAAGTGGACGTGGTCACCGCGCCCTTTAGTGGCATCGTCGGTACCATCGCCGCCTATGGCGGACATGGCCGAGCAAGCCGGGCGGTCCGAGGAGCGAACTAGCACTTGTGCGTCGCCGAGGACTGGTGCCAATGCGTGACTCACAGCCAGGGGAGGCCCCGCCTATCGCGGACGCGGTCGAGCAAGCCGGACGGTCTGAGGAGCAGACTGGTGCCCGAGCGTCGTGCGACTCATAGCTGGGGGATGCCCCCCCCCTGCTCCGGTCGAGGAGTCCTGAGCCGAGGGTCACGGCGACCCGCAGGCCGAGCAGGGGCCGGTTGGGATGACTCTGTCCCTGGCCAAAGTGAGGGAGCATGGGTCATAGCTCGGGAGCGTCCCATGCCCTGCAGGCCCATTAGCGCTGGGTCTTGCCTTTAGAGTCATCCCGCTCACCTCCCGGTATGTTTTCCCTTTGTTTCTTTTACAATCTTTTGTTGTTGAGTCTTTTTGGAGTGTGACTTACCTGTGGCCTCTGTCAGTGGCCGGGAGATGACGGGGCTGAGCATCGCCCCAACACCCATGGAGGAGGCATGGAGGCCCACCCTACAGCGTGTCGCGGCGAGCGGTGGGGGGAACAGGATGGCGGCGGCGAGCCCTTCCCTTCCGGGGGCGGTTGCTGCTATAGTGGCAGCAGCGGCGTCGGCACTGGCGGCTATTCCGGTGTTGTCATTGGAGGTTGTGTCAGAAGTAACCCTCGTGGCCCTTCATCCACCGGCCACGGCAGAAGAGGAGAGGGAGACCGAGCTCCCTGTCTCACCGGGTGGAGGGCTGCACGGCTCACCCTCGTGGTCGGAGCCGAAGGCACCGAGGGAAAGCGCGGCTGGGATGGAGTCAAAATGTCCGGCGGCGGTCCACTGAGGTGGTGGACATCCCATCTGATGATGAGGCAGATGATGTGGTGGAGCCACCGGTGTCGTCATGGGAGCTGGCGGTGGTCTAGTCAGAGGCTGGGCCCTCCGGTGGGCTACCGGAGGGTGACTAGGAGTGGCCCTACCTTGAGGACCTGGCGAAGGTGTGGTTCGTCCTCCGGGATTCCTAGGAGTGTCAGCTCTAGGACATCCTTTGGGAGCAAGGGCACGCCGCGGTGTCCGAACTCAGCCAGCTGTCCACGAAGCTCGAAGACGCCCAGGAGTGGGTTAAGTCCGCTCAGCAGTTAGTTGAGGTTGACCTGCAGCCCGCCACGGAAGTGAGTTTTGCATACTTGTTCTTGTCCTTTGAATCTTTTGTTGGTTGCTTTAGCATGTTTGTTTTTGTAGAGTCTGAAGGGAATGTCATCCCGTAAGTCCTGCTTTCTCCGAATGGAGCACGCCCGGATGGCTGAGCTTGAGCGTCAGCTCGCGTCTGCTCGTCGCGAGTCCCAGGACCGGGCGGCCAAGTCGACCGTGGTGCGGGCGGAGGGGCAGCATGCAGCCGAGCGGGCGACTACCGCTGAGCAAGGGCTCGAGGCTGCGAAGGCCCGCCAGGCGAAGACCGAGGTGGGGCTGTGGACATCCCTGGCGAACATCGAGGCAGCGCTTCAGGAGTCCTTGGCAGCCCTTGAGTCAGAGTGGGCCACTTTGGTGTCAGAGCATAGTGCCCTGGAGTCGGCACAGAAGGCCCTGGAGGCGGAGTAGAGGGCCCTGGAGGTGGAGCGGAAGGCCCGGTCGGAGGCGGACCAGGAGGTGCTCGCGCTCTAGGGCTGGGTGATGGGGATGGAGGACGCGAGCGCCTGGCTGTGCGAGCAGGTGGCCTGGCAGGCAGAGGATCTCTCCACCCTTGAGAACTTCCGCGTTGGTATGTGCCTTTTCCGTTTTTCATTGTGTTGGTTTTTCCTTCAGCCTGTTTCTGAGCTTGTCACTCTTCTTTCAGAGCTAGGTGGAAAGGTGAAGACGCTGGAGCGGGACCTGGAGATGATCAAGGCGACCTTCTGCCAGAATGCGGAGGAACTAGCCAAGTCCTATGTGGAGTGACATGCTCTTAAGGGGGATCTTGACCAGATCCACAACGTTGCCCAGCTGGTCGTCTTGGAAGTCTTTGGGTCGGCGCCAAGCACTAGCATGCCCGCCGTCCAGCTGGCAGAGGTCCCGGATGTGGTTCGGGACCTTATCAGGAGCGGGCTGTTCTACGGAGCGTTGGGGGTGCTAACTTCGGTGGCGACACACCACCCGAACCTAGACTTTGCTGCTATCTGCAGTGGGTATGTTGAAGGCTTGAGCATGGAGGACATCTAGTCCATCAAGGAGGGCTTGCTGCCGCACGCAAGGTCGGTGGCAGATCAAGTCTCTGCCCAGTGGGTGATGGACGTCCGTCGTGAAGACATAGCTAGAAGCATGCGTGGGGAGGATGCTGCCCAGTCTGTGGACGGGCGCGAGACTGGGTCGGAGGTGAACGTCGCCCTGGTTTCGACCGAGCCGAATGTCGTGCCGCCGGGGAGTGAGCAGCACACGCCCTCGTCGGTCGCACCGATAGCAGATGCCGCCGGGCGGGTCCAATAGCTTCTAAAATATAAGTAGTTTAGTGAACGTAAAAAGTTTAAGTTCGTGGGGGAGCCCCTATGTAAACGTTCCTATGTGCTTAATGACTACGGTCTGTTTCATTTTCTATAATGGAGTCACTCCGTTCGGGGAAGCTTTGTTCCCCTTTTGTTCCTTAGTTTTTCCTTAGCATTTTGTTTTTTCCTCTCTCTCATACCTACCTGTTTGTCCCCTAGGCTGCGACCTTGGGAACCCGGGGCATGGCCTGCAAGGCTCGGCTGCTTATAACTATAGGGAACGGCGGGTGCGATCGGTCGGAATGTTTAAAGCAAAGCTATGTAAGGCAAATTAAAGGAACAAACTATCCTTTTGGTTGGGTAGGAAGGAATTTCACCATATGATAGTAAACAAAACAGAGAGGAAGCAGTGTGCCCTAGTGGAGCCACCGAGCGCCCTGGGGCGAAAAAGTGTTCGGGTCGGGTGCTTTTATAGGAGCATAGGCTAAGTAAACAATGGTAAGGCTGAAACTTAGGGGGGAAAACGACATAGCTATTCCAAGCATTTGGAGAGAAGGGCGTCGTTGTCGTCCTTCGGTCGGTAGGCATCCGGTCGGATCACTTTGTCCTTCAGTCATCTAGATCCTTGCCCGCTATGCTCCCTTCCTCGGTCGCTGCTTCTTTGCCTTTTTCTTCCTTTGGCCTGCCAGCCTGCCGCAAAAGGCGCTTGAGTAGCTGGCAGTCCTTGTAGAGGTGTTTTATGGGGTAGTCATGGTTGGTGCATGGGCTCTCCATGAGCTCGTGGAAGTGGCCCAGAGGGTCCTGCTGGGGCGGCGTGCCCGCATGATCAGTCGTGGATACCAACGCGTAGTTGGCCAGTCGGCGGTGATTCTTTCTGTTCTTTTTCCCCCTCTGCGTGGAGGGGCCCTCGTCCCGATCCTAGCACTTGGCCTTGCCCTTGCCCTGGCCTCCATCGAAGCGCGGCGGGGGCGGCGTTTGTTGGAGGCTTTGGACAAAGGTCCGCGGTCTTGGGCCATCAGGGCTGGGACTCCGATCGCTGCCGCATGTGTCTCGGTTCAGTCCGAGCCGCGCGTATATAGGTGATCGGTGCAGAGCGGTCGTTAACTCAAAACAAGGTGCCAATGCGGCCTCTTGTGCCGCGCTCGGCGATTGTAGTGGCGATCGGGTGGAGCGACCCATCTGCTGCATCCCCGTTCCCCTAACGGGGAGCGAGGCCACGAGTCGGCGTCACGATACGGAACACTCCGCTTGTTGAATGGCGGTGGTCTCCACTAGTGCCCAGAGGTTCCGGTGGATCGCCTGTTCATGAGGGTCGTTCGGCTCGGACAGGCCGTGCAGAAGCATTGCCGCGGCGGCGATGTTCTGATTGGCCCAAGCGAACTATGGGGGATCGTTCCCCCTGTCCATGGTGCTGTGCTGGACCCGATGGGCGCGATCCTGAGTGCCGCTCGCCGGTCTACGCGCACGGGGCACAACGTGGTGCGCTGAGCGCGCTGGCGCAGTCGGTGGCTGATGCAACCACTATTGTTGTAGTTCCTCCCCATGCTCCCGTGTGAGCTTGGGGGTCTCCGCATGAGAGTCCAGTGAGGTGTAAGTCCATGAGGACACCGCTTCCATCGGTGGGTGTCCCGGAGCGTCCGCCATGGCGCACTCTCGAGACGGACGGTGGCTAGGCGCCATGTCGCCGATGCTGGAGCCGTCACTCTCGCCGTCGTCATCCATGAGGTCGAGGAAACAGGTGGGAGCATAGCTCACCATTCCCACAAATTTGGATGCGAGAGGGGGCGGCGCTGGCATCCTTGAGCCCCGGGCATATGCATCCGTGGAAGATGCGATGTCTTAGGGGAACCGGTCGTACGGCGGTTGCGTTGGGGACAATAGGGTTCCGCCGAGTAATCGGCAGAAGATAGAGAATAGTAAGTAAATAACAGTGTGTACATTACTCACAGCGGGGTTTGAGCAGAGAGTTTGCTCGAAAAGAATCACAGATGCCGCATAGTTGAAGTCACGCATCTCGGAGTCGATGGAGGGCGCCCCTCTGACGGGTGCCGGGACGTGAGCCTCCTCATGGAGGCATAGTACGCCGAGCCGGTCGGTGACGAAGTCCAGGCTTCAAAGAGGAAGGCCTAGGATGGCTCGAAGATGGGTGAAACACGCATCCCAGCCGGTGAGAGTGCGGGAAACTCCAGCGAGTCGAAATGAATTGTATCGCCCGAGCCCGTCACGACGAGGGTGGCAGAAAAATGGGCTATCCGATGACCAAAAAGTGTTGAACGTACAACGTCTTCCCCACGGACGGCGCCAACTGTCGGTGCAGAATGTGACCAACTAGTAAATATTTGTAGTTTTGTCGTACATTGTGATCAGATGTGGCCTAGAACTCAATGACACAAGGTTTATACTGGTTCAGGCAACGTGCTCTACGTCCAGTTTGAGTCGGTCGGTGACTTTATTCCTGAGCCCTATGTGCTCGAAGTCTGCAGTGGGGTTACAAATGAGAAGGACAAAGATGGGGTGTACAAGAGGTCCGGTCGGCTCCAGTTTGAAGGGCCGAGAGCGACAGGAGCTCCGCTATAAGCTAAGTGTTCAAGCGCGTGCTTGGGGTTCGAACCTGGCGGTTCGGTGGTAATGAGCTAGTGAACTTGATCGATGTTGGTTAACTAAAAAAGACTAAAAAAGCTCTCCTTTGTTGAAGGGAGCGCATCCCCTTTTATAGATAAAGGGGATGGCATTATGAGTGAGAAGGTGAGGGTACGTATGCTACTAGGCTTCGTTGCCCATGCTGGTGGGTGCGAGATAATGGTAGGCGCCTACAATACTGTTGATGTCACTGTAGAATGTCAGATGCATGTGGGAGGTTGCGTTGCCTTCTTCAGAAATGGCAGATGTCGGTACCTGCAAATGCTGTTAATGCCTAGAGACATGTGAGGAGTTTCACCACGTTCACCTGGTACGGTAAATCCCGGCACCCACAACACTATTGATGCCTAGAGGCATGTGGGGGGCCTTACCGTATGGGAGTTAATGGCGCCTAGAATACTATAGAGGGAAATGTCGGCGCCTACAATACTGTTTGTGTCAAGGCGGATGCAGAGTACTATTCCTACAGGTGTACAGGGTATGGTCCCTGGTATCGTGGTTTGACTTGTGTGCCCTAGCTTGCTTTCTCCGTCCGTCCCCTGGTTCCTTCCGAGCGGGCATCCTCGGTCGGATGGCCCCAGTCGGCCCTAGTCGCGCTAGTCAGAGAAGGGCGGTGAGCAGGGTTTCTGTGAACCCCGATCATAGACGCGGAGTCAGAGTTTGGAAGTAGCGCTTTGGGCCAGGCCTTCTGATCGGAGAGGCTGTCCGAAGGCGGCTAGAGTCCGAAGCGAGCGCTCCAATCGGAGAGATGGGCTGAAGTAATCGACGAGCGGGCATTGTTCCTCTTCGGCCAGACCTTCCGATTGGTGACTGGACCACCCTTTCGGCCTGTTGTTTTAGACCCTTGGGCCGGCCCATGAGTTGTGTGTTGTCTGCTTGGTTCGAGCCTTAGCATGGAAGCCCATCCCTGAGGGACCCCTGGTTTATGAACCCGACACCATGCATAGACCAGATAGTCGACTCCACCTCAGGATGCAAAATCCTCTCATTTCTGGATGCCTACTCAGGCTACCACCAGATCGCAATGAAAGAGTTTGACCAGGTCATGACTTCATTCATCACCCCGTATGGTTCATACTGCTACGTAACCATGCCTTTTGGTCTGAAGAACGTTGGCGCCACCTATCAACGGTGCATGCAGCGATGCTTCACCGACCAAATCGGCTCACCCGACCAACCTAACCAAGTCGAGCGGCCAAACCAACAATCGCCGTCTATGTAGATCACGTAGTGGTGAAAACGGTTCATGCTACCGACCTGATCGCAAACTTGGCCGCAACATTCACGAACCTCCGAAGGTTCAGTTTCAAATTGAATACCAAAAAATGTGTTTTTGGGGTTCTGAAGGGGAAGCTGCTTGGATACATCGTGTCCGAGCACAGCATCGAAGCCAACCCCAAAAAATCATGGCCATCTCCAACATGGGCCAGATACACAACGTCAAGGGCGTATAGAGGCTCACTGGCTGTTTGGCCGCCTTGAGCCGGTTCATCTCCCGACTAGGCGAACGAGGGATGCGTCTCTACAAACTTCTCAAGAAGATAGACGCATTCGTGTGGACAAAGGAGGCACAGTAGGCGTTGGAAAGCCTCAAAGCATCGCTGACTTCAGCACCGATCCTCATCGCTCCTGAACGAGGAGAATCCCTCCTCCTCTATGTCGCGGTAAGCAACCACGTTGTAAGTGCCGCCCTCGTCATCGAGAGAGAAGAGCCAGGACACCCCCTGAAGGTCCAACGACCAGTGTACTTCATCGGTGAGGTACTCACCGATGCCAAAATCTGCTACCCCTAGGTTTAGAAGCTTCTGTACGCCATGCTGATGGTGACCTGGAAGCTCCTACACTACTTCACCGACCACGAGGTCATGGTTGTCGCCTCATACCCACTCGGGGAGATCGTTCGTAACCGCGACGCCTCTAGCCAAATCTCCAAGTGGGCTCTCGAGCTCATGGGCCACGACATCAGGTATGTCCCCTGCACCACTATTAAGTCTCAGGCTCTTGCCGACTTCATCGTCGAATGGACGGAAGTCCAGCTCCCGACCCCAAACGTCACCCACGAGTAATAGACAATGTACTTTGATGGGTCAGTCATGGCGCCCGGCTCGGGGGCTGGACTGGTTCTGATCTCCCTGGATGGGACCAGGCTCTACTATGTAATCCGTCTCATTTTTCAGCCTCAAACAATGCCGTGGAGTATGAGGCCCTGATCAACCAACTACGCATCGTCGTCAAGCTCGGCGCCACGTGGTTGTATGTCCGCGGTGACTCAGAGTTGGTCATCGACCAAGTCATGAAAGAGTCCTCCTGCAAGAGCCCTCTCACGGTGGCATAGTGCCAAGAGGTGCGCAATCTCGAGGGCAAGTTCTGAGGGATCAAACTACAACATGTCTCCTAAAAAGACAACGATGACGCTGACTTTCTCGCAAAATTGGCTGTCAGGCGGGTTCTATCTCCAGATAGGGTCTTCATCAATGATCTCCATGAGCTGTCTGCCCATGTTGTGGAGGATCCGACTCTGTTGCGGCTCAACCCCGACCAAGTGCTCAGGGGCTCTAGCATTCCGACGTGATCCGACCCTGATCAGGCGCTCAGGGGCTCATGCCCTAACATTCTTATTACAACATCAACAGGCGATATTGCCATGATGACACTCGATCCACCCGACTCGAGAGCACCACTGGTCACCTACCTCCTCGAGGAGGTTCTCCCACCGAAAAGGACTAAAGCGCGATGAATCGCTCGACAGGCCAAGACGTTCTTCGCCATCGGTGATGAACTTTACAAACGGAGTCCGTCGGGAGTACTCATGAAGTGCATCCTGACCGACCAGGGGAAACAGCTCCTCCTCGAGGTCCATGCCAAAATCTGCGGACATCACGTGGCCCCAAGGTCGCTGGTCAAGAAAGCCTTTTGCTAAGGTTTCTACTGGCCCACTACACTCTGAGATACAGAGGAGGTTGTTTGCAGGTGTGAAGGATGCCAGTTCTACGCTCGGCAAACTCATCTGCCAGCACAGGAGCTTCATACTATCCCCATCACCTAGCCATTCGTGGTCTGGGGCCTCGACATGGTTGGATCCCTCAAAAAGGCACCTGGGCGGCTTAACTCACCTACTCATGGCGGTGGACAAGTTCACCAAGTGGATAGAGGCAAAGCCCATCACCAATATCCGATCAAAAGAGGCGGTCAAGTTTTTCCTCGACATCATCTATTGGTTTGGTGTCCCTAACTATATCATCACCGACCTTGGAACAAACTTCACCGGGAAGAAGTTCTTGGACTTCTATGACAGATACGGCATCTAGATCGATTGGGCCTCGGTCAGACACCCGTGTACTAATGGTTAGGTTGAGCGGGCCAATGACATGGCCCTCCAAGGACTCAAGCCCTGCATCTTTGATCAACTTAAAAAGTATGTCGGTCGATGGGTTGTAGAGGTCCCAGTGATCCTCTAGAGCCTGAGAATGACCCCAAACCGATCCACATGGTTCACCCATTTCTTCCTGGCCTACGGAGCAAAGGCGGTGTTGCCCTCTGACCTCGATCATGGCGCCCTAAGAGTAAAGGCCTTCGACCAAGACCGAGCCGCGGAGGCTTAGCAGGACGCGATTGACCTACTCGAGGAGGCTTGTGAGATGACCGTCATCCGCTCCGCTCATTACCATCAAACTCTCCGTAGGTACCATGAATGAAAAATCAGGAGGTGGATCCTCGAGGTCGGTAATCTTGTACTCCGGAGGACCCAGTCAACTAAGGAGAAACATAAGCTCTCTCCACTATGGGAAGGACCCTACACGGTGACCGAGGTGATCCAACTAGGCGCCTACCAGCTGAAGGATGATAACGGCAACGTTCTCACCAACATATGGAACATTGAACAGTTACGCTGTTTCTTTCCCTAAAGCTCGGTCTTACCGTTTATTTCCATTCAACGTTTGCTCCTATAGCGCCCCAGCTCGAGCCCTCTTGCCCTAGGACACTCGGGGGCTCCACGGGGGTGCGATACCACCCTCCTTTTTTTTACTATCATGAAGTAATACTTTTTGCCCAAACGAAAGGGCATTCCGTTCCTTTGATTACCCTACGTAACTTGCACTTTAACCTCTCGACCGATCACACCCTGCCACAACCTACGGTTACGAGCAGCTGAGCCTCAAGGGCCACACCTGGGTTCTTAAGGTTGTAGCCTACGGGTCAATGGGCAGGTGCAAAAAAGAAAGGACAAAAACAAAGCTACGCAAAGATAAAAACAAGGGCGGACAGGACAAGCTTCCCCTCACAAGTGATTTCATCACAAAAATGAACTTAAAATATTCACGAATGTAAAACTGTTCACATGGGGGCTCCCCCATGAATTCATCTTTTACATAAACTGACTATTTCTACTCTAACTCTATTATGACCCCTCGGCGGCATTGGCGGACAGTACGGTTGACGAGGACGAAGGCAGCTCGGCTACGGTCGGGACCACGTTTGGCTCGGTTGGGGGTGGGATGATGCTCGCCTCCGACCTGGCCTCCGCTCCCTCCGCAGGCTGGATGATATCTTCTCGGCGTATGTCTTTGGCCATGGTTGAACGGCAAGCCTCCATCACCCACTGCGCGGTGACCTGCTCAGCGACCATCTGTGCATGCGGCACCAAACTCTCCCCTAGTGCATGGATCTCGTCTGCGCTCCACCAATCGGCGTATCCTCTACAAATGGCCATGAAGTCCAGATTGGGGTAGTGGGTCACCACCAAGGTCAGCACCCCTGACGTCCTGTAGAACATGCCATCAGAGATGAGCGTTCGAACTTCGTTTGGGACCTCCACCAGCTGGACGATAGGCATACTGGTGCTCGGTCCCGACCCGAACACCTCAGAGATGACCACCTACGCAATATTGCGAAGCTGGTCGAGCCCTCCCTTGAGAATGTGTTGCTCCTCAAGGGACTGAGCTAGCGCATCTGCGCTCTGACCGACCGCCGCTTTGACCGTCTCCTACTCTTGCTCCAGAGAGCTGATCTTTCCACCCAGTTGTAGAAACAGAAGACAAATTCAGAAGCAAAGGAAAGAAAAATTCAAGGCATCAACCGAGGGTAGAACAGGTATGTACCAAGGTAGGCACTTTTGAGAATGGAGAGCCCTTCCTCTTGCTAGGTCACCCTCTCGAGCTGTCGAGCATTCGACTCCTCTGCCCCGAGCATCTGCCCCCGAGCATGACCACTTCTTGCTCAGCGTCCGACTGGGCCTTCCGCTCTGCCTCCAGAGCCTTGAAGGACTTCTAGAGTGCCACCTCAGTCTCCGCCAAGTAGGCCTTCACCGTGTCAAGTTCCCGCTCGGTAGTAGTCGCCCGCTCGACCGCACGTAGTTTGGCTGCCCATGCTCCTGTCGCCTCAGCCGCCCGATCTTGGGACTCATGGCGGGTGAATCTAGCTGGTACCTAAGCTCGATGACCCACCATGATGCCACCACTTCTTGCTCCATCCGACCGTGCTCCTCCTAAAGAAATCGGGACTTACGGATCAACATCATATCTAGGTCCTGTGAGACAAGAAGCAGGTGTGCTAAGACAACCATTTAAATGCCAAGGAATCAAAGAAAACACTAGGAATGGAGAAAACTTACCTCTGCAATGCATGGCAGGTCGACAGTCATGGCCTGATGGACGAGCTCAACCCTCTACAAGGCCTCCTTGAGCCTCACCTTGGTAAGGGCGAGATCAGACTCCATCGACAGTCCTCTCTCCCTGAGCAGGTGCCAGAGCTTCACCTCCTCCTCGTCATGAAGGATGAACTAGGCCTTTCCTGGCTTGCTAGTGCAAGGCCACACTAGCTCGTGGGTCACCCTTGACCCGCTAGAAGATCCAGCCATTGTAGTATCAAGCGACGACCGGATCATCACCAACTCCTGGGACAGCGGGATGGCTAGCGGCTCTACCTGGTGTCCCCATCGTTGTTGAAGGGGATGTTCGCCACTAGAACTCCACGGCTCACCGGGGGCTGATCTACCTCCGGCCTAGCCGTGGCTCCTCTAGACCCCTCTAGCTCTGACTAGGCGGGCAATCCATGCGCTCCTCCCCCACGTGACACAGGGAGCCTAGTTTCCCTCCTCTCCTCCTCTCGCAACCGTCGAGGTAGGGCCCGCAAGAGTCACCTCCTACTCGACCATCGCCATCACCATGAGGATCGCCGCCATCACCACCACCACCGCTGCCGCCTTGCTCACGACCGGCCGGGAAGACACCACCCCCATTAAGGAAGGTCGCCCCACCGCCAACCTGCTTCCCCCACCGCTCGTCGCGACCCGCTGCAGGCTGGGTCTCCACTCTTCACACATGGGAGGGGGAGATCCCCAGTCCTGCCAGCCCTTGGCCACTGTCAAACAAGCGTAGGTTAGTCACACTCAAAAACTCAACTATGAGAATAAAAGGGAGCATGAATGCATACCCAGACAAAAGCGGCAGAACCCTGAAGCCCCAACCGACTGATGATGAGCCGACCGAATGAGGATCACGCGAGGGTCGTGACCCGCGCCCCCTCGCATTGGACGAGGGAGGAGGCTACTGGCTGGTCCCCGATCGGCCCATGAATGGCCACGACTGCCAGCTCGTGGTGAAACCACCGGAGCAACTAGCGGGTCATCTCCCTGTTGGGGGTCGCGCACACACGTTGACCCTAAAGACGTAGGGGAAAGATCACGTCCCCCTGACCGACCAGTGTGCTCCGCCACAATCAGAGCAGGGTGCCGCAAAGCCAATGATGCCTCCGAAGGGTGTGGCAACCGTGCCCGCTTTGCCACTCGTTCGAGGGCGGTGTCTTCACTCGCGGCACGCGTCTCCGTACCATGCCCGCCATCGACGGATGCGGCCATGGGCTCATGGTGCTCCACCAAGGTCACAGCAGCATCCCTGTCTCCCTCGTCCTCCAAGGCACTCGCATCATCACCCATCTCTGTGAGCTCCTCTGACTCGAGCTCCGCCTCCACGTCGCTTTGGCTCTCACCACCCTGGACCTACTAGTTGATCTCCTTTTCCTTATCGAACCTCCTCTGGATCTTCTTGGCTTTCTTCTTCTTCTTGGCAAGCGCGGCCTCCCTCTAGGCAGCTTGCCAAAGCATGCCTTCTGGTCCTCTCGGAAGATGCGGCTGGGATTTATAGCCCGCGAGTCCCTTCAAAACGGGCAACTCAAAATCAAGCAAGACATCAAAACAAGAAGGAAAAGGTCACGGGAAAAAAGCATACCAAATTGGATAGCTTCGTGGCATGAAGGGGTCCGGGCGTCCCTTCGAGGGAGTCTTCATCCCTCAATTGCAGTGCCCGACCAAGATAACCTTGGACTTCATCTTTCGACAACTCCTCCGGTGATGAAAGGCTAGGATCCGTCGGGCTAGAGTATTCCCACATCGGACACGTCCTTTCCCCTAGCGAGGCAACCTGATGGTGGAAGAAGGTGTGGAAGACCCACAACCAATCGAGGCCATTCTGCACGAGCTTCTGAAGCTCCGGCTCCATGATCGCTAGCTTTTTCTATTGACGGGAAGGACCCCACATCCAACTTTCCCTCTTCTTCGACCTCCCCGGTAAACATTGGGAATGGCGCCACCACTGGGTTTCGGATATAGAACCATTCGCCATGTCACCCCCGGTTGGAGTCACTGGGGGAGTACGCGGGGTAGGGGACTGATGACTTTGGCCTCTTCTGCAGGGCAAACCCCCCAACCGGTGTGGTTCTGGGCGGTTTCCCCTCGGACAGGGTTTGCCCGATGATAGACTCACCGGAATAGATCCACATGTGGCTCCATTCCAAGTAAGGCCTCGCAGATAGTGACGAAGCCGGTGATGTGCAGCACGCCAGTTGGGTTGAGATGCTACAACTCCAGGCCCCACTCGTTGAGGAGATCACGCAGAAACCATTGCATGGGGTACCCAAGCTCACGCTCGTGGAATGCGAGGAAGGAGAGGACCTCATTGGACCGGGGTCATGGAGCAACCTCTCCCGGTGTGGGAGCCCTCCAGTGCGCCACCTCCTTTGACGAAAGTAGCCCCATCGAGGCAAAGTCGGCCAGCATGGCCTCATCCACATTGGAAGGCCTCCAGTTTGACATCACACCTCGGATTTACGAACAAATCTATGAGTTTTTCCTCTCCCTCGCTCTATCCTCCTCTCTCCTAGAAACCGCCACGGCACATGTCGGTGTTTTGAGTAAACACCAATGAGTAAATTTGTGTTATTGTGCGTCTGGCCCAGATGGTATGCTAAAAGACACAAGGTTTATACTGGTTTGGGTATAATGTCCCTACATCCAGTTTTGTGGCTGCTGCTTGTGTTATTAGCACTAAAAAGTTCATAGTAGGGGTTACAAACGGGCGAGAGAGGGACAGATCCCAAGTTTCTGATGGTCACGCTGAGTGTCTGCCGGCTAATGATGCCATGTCCTAGTATTGTTAGCGGGTTGTCACGTCCCATCCCGCCCCGGCGGGCGGCACGGCGGACCAGCGTGCTGATCAACCGCCATACGGGGAGCAGGCAACACCATGACCGCAAGTCCATTACTATGGATGATGCGAGTTTCCTTCTAGATTGTAGTGGTTGTCGTGAGCTCCCATAAGGATCTGTGCCTAAGGGCAAATGACGGTGCCCGCAATACTATAATGGCAAATGTCGGCGCCTACAACACTGTTTGGGCTCTGACATGCCTAGACGGTTGCAAAGCACCCATCTGGCATGACCTGATAGTACTATCCTACAGGTGTGTAAGGTATGGTCCTCGGTACTACGGTTGACTCGAGCGTCTTGCCTTATCTGCTCTGCCTGATTCCTAGGTACGTCAGGCGAGGCGGAGCCAGCCCTCGGACGTCAGGCAAGATAGAGTCTGCCCTTAGACGTCGGACAAGGTGGAGCTCGACAAGCGGCGTAGTCATGCTCTTGATTGTGTGGATGAATCAATGTTTGATGATCATTAGCTCCTCCTCTTTGGGTACCCTAGTATTGGTCCCCGACAGCACACGAACGGACTTGGCGAAAAGGAGGAAGGAGAAATGGCAGCGGTTGAAGAAAGGCTAAAGAACGGGAGGAAAACCCTCTCCCTTCCCCCTATTAAATGCGGAAAGGCGTGCGGTGGGACGTGGCCCTAGCTGACAGGACACGGCCCGCCCGACGAAAGGTCGCCTGGCTAACGGTACGTGGCCTGGGCGGGGCCCACCACTACCACAACCCGAGCATGGGAAACAAGGTGCAACCATAGGCAAACAACCCTCGGCCTTTCCAGATATGGTCAGGAGGGGCCCACAGATGAAATCTCCATTGAGAAGAGGCTAACGGGTCACCCGAGTCAATCGGACGGCTCGGGCGGCTGCCGAGAGACAGGTAAGGAGCAGTGGGATGCCCCATGTGGGTTATGCCAACCCCGTCATGAACGATGGATTCAGATCCCACTCGGACATATCCGATAGAAGCTCCCTAGACCTGTCACTCGAGCCATCAAGGTAACTTTACCAACCCCCATTCTACTTTCCCAGTGCATGAGCATTCATTCATCCATTCTCATGCATACATTCATACATTCAGTCATATATTCATCCATTCAATCATCCCATACATCCAAGCATTGTATATGTAATTGTTGCATCACAACGCTTCGCATTGCATCACAAAGCGGTGGTTGTCTCATTCGATATGAGCGACGGCCGATCGGGGTTCCAAGGCTAGCCCGCAAAGGGCTCGAGGCCGCCTAGCATCAAACAGAGCAAGGAGAACAAATGCAGATGAGCCCCAGTGGCCCTCGCCCGATCTGCTCAGAAGTGGATAGGGTCATCTTGACCTTCTCGTTCGATCCTGACCTCGAGCCATGCTCACAGAATCTCCATCGAGGGGAGGCCAGCGGGCCACCTAAGTCGGTCTCCGGAATGGCTCGGGCATCTACCGGGAGGTGGGTTAAGGAGCAGTGGAATGCCACATGAGGGCTATGCCGACCCCGTTACGAATGACAGATCTGGATTCCACTCGGACATTCCCATTATTAAGCTCACCGAGCGCGTCACTCGAGCCATCGAGGCAAGCGACGTTAGCTCAACCCCTCTGGTTGTGGAAACCATGGATGGGGTGACGCACAAAACTCGACCGACCCCTACCGAGCCCAACGGGGCTTGGGGGCTCGGGCCACCCGACCCTGACAGGGGAGTCCAGCCGACCGCACAGGTTGCAGTCGGAACGTACACGGGCGAACACCCCGACCGAAAGGAACCCAAGATTCCATAGCCCCAGAAAAGAGTACCAAAGTGCTTAGCCTCCAACTGACTCTCAAGCTGGCTGTAGGCTCGGGGGCTACGCCCATCTCTGTCTCGCTCGACCCTTGGGTTCGCGCTCTGTCTCGCCCGACCCCTCGGTCGCGGGATCCGTCTCGCCCAACCCTTGGGTTCGCGCTCCGTCTCGCCCGACCCTAAGGCCGCAGGCTCTGTCTCGCCCGACCCCTAGTGTTCAGGCTCCTTGTGTGAACAGCCCCTTCACGGCTTCACAGAAGTCCCAAAGGGGCTCGGGTGCTCCTATTGGGTTCATAAACCCGGGTTCCCAAATAGACCCGCTTCCCTGCAAAACCCGGGGTCTCCAATGGACCCGCTCCTATCAGCACAGCGACGGCGCACTCCTGGGCTGGCCCAGATACATAATGACAGGCTAAGACAATGATCTGGCCCCCAATCAGAAGGCCTGGCCAAGGTGGGACTACAGTCTGACTCCGACCTCCTTCTCCGACCGAGGATACGTTGGACCTCTGCTCGCTACACTTTCCCTACCGAGACGGTCGGGGCCGACTAGGAACGACCAACCGGGGACGCCCGCTCGGTGAGGACCTGGGGATCAGGCAGAGCAGATAAGGTAAGGCGCTCAAGTCAACCGTAATATCAAGGACCGTACCCTGCCATGCCCTGCGCACCTACAGGACGGAGCCACCAGGCCATGCCAGATAGACACTATACAACCTTCTAGATGCATCAGAGCACAAACAGTATTGTAGGCGCCGATGTTTGCCGTACCAGACGAACACGGTAGAGCCTGCCAGATGCGTCTGAACATAAACAGTATTGTGGGTGCCGACGATCGTCTCGTACCCAACAGCGTGGGCAACAAGACTAGGTAGCACATGTGTACTCTCTCTCTCTCTTTCTCTCTGACTTGTAAGGCCATCCCTTTCAATTATAAAAGGGGATGCGCTCTCTCCCAATAAAAGGACATTGGACGACTCGAGGACTCGACGACCTGAGCACTCGAATAGCTCAATAGCTCTAGAACTTGATAGCTATACAAAGCATACGCTCCAATACTTAGCTCACGTTAGAGAACCCGTCACTCTCTTCCATTCGGTTCTGAGTGTGACCAGGCCTTTAACACCCCCCCCTTCTCATTCCTACTCGTTTGTAACCCCACAGCAAACTTCGAGCACCTGGGCTCAGGAATAAAGTCACCGACCGACTAAAACTGGACATAGAGCACGTTGCCTGAACCAGTATAAATCCTGTGTCATTGAGTGCTAGGCCACATCCGATCACAACATACGGCAAAACTACAAATATTTACTTGTTGGTCACTTTTCGCACCAACACAACACTTGCAACATATAAAAGAAGACAGATAAAATACTTGAAACATGCATATGAAACACTTGCAAAAATATCTGAATACACTTGGAAAACCATTACAAACGTACACAACATGCAGATAAACACACTTGCAACATATGTGTGAAATATATGCAACATGTAGATAAACACACTTGCAACATACGTCTGAAAAACAGATGAAACATCAGGAACAAATGCTTGCAACATATGTGTATAACCATTGCAACAAATGCAACATCCTGATCCACTTTACAACATCCGTATAAAACACTTGCATTATACCTCTGAAACAACACAACATCTCCTTGCTGCATGGGAGAATGGAAGCTCGTCGATGTGTGGAGTTGATCAGAGGCGGTGGCTAGGGGCGAGGAGCAGAGCTAGGTTGGCAAGTGGATCTTGGTGAAGAGCGGAAAAGATGGCGCCTACATCGAGTTCAATGAGGTGACGGATGGATCTTGAAAGAAGGGCAACCGGCGGTCCTCGGCTCCCACCCGGAGTTCAAGGAGCCGGCAATCCGGGGTGCGGGGGAGCAAGCATGGGCGACGCGGCAGGTAGGGCGGGAGGGCGGTGCGATGCCAGGTCGGAGCAGCGAGGAGGCGGTGGGGCGTGCGGTTGCGCTAGTGGTCGGTGGGTTGGGGCTACGGGTGATGGCGCAGTGCTACAAGCAGGCGGCACGAGCTGCGCGAGGTGCAACGCGGTGGGGAAGGAAAAGAGCCACGAGGCACAAAAGCCAATTTCTCTTTTTTTTAAAACTCCCAAGTAGATAGAAAGGATAGTTGGGCTAGAGTGGTGGCCCGGTAGCATCCGGATGGACGAACGCCAGCTTCCCATATCACTGTAACATAAAAGAAAAACCATGACAAAAGCAAATGGATTAAAAAAATACAAGACTCACAGTAAGACTCTTCACGAATCACGAGAACTCAATGAATGCACAAAAAGTAGTATTCTGAGCGTACAAGCACACACATTTTTCGGAGCTTAGGGTGCGTTTAGTTCGCGAAATGAAAATTTTTGGACGTCATATTCGGATGTTTTGGGATGTCTCGGAAGGGGTTTTCGGATACTAATAAAAAAACTAATTACATAGCTCGTCTGGAAACTGCGAGATGAATTTATTAAGCATAATTAATCCATCATTAGCGCATGTTAGTTACTGTAGCACTTATGGCTAATCATGGACTAATTAGTTTTAAAACATTCGTCTCGTGATTTCTAACCAAATTGTGTAATTAGTTTTTTTCCGTCTATATTTAATACTCTATACATATGTCGCAAGATTCGATGTGATAGTTTGGGGTGAAAATTTTTAGAACTAAACCAGGCCTTACTTATTCCTTACACTAATAATCACATCGATCAACTGCCAAATACTGAAATAGCCACCAGCAACATGGAACAGTATTTATCTCTGCCAACAAATGCGAATCGTTATCAGAAAACCATGCCGGATTGCCGGTTCAATATTAGTTATTATTTGAGGCGCGGGCAGCATTCTTCGCCATCACCAGCTTGGCGTACTCTACCACTCTATCAACGTCCTGCAGGACCGCCTTGGCCGCGTCGAGCTCACAGAAGCGCTCCATCCACGCGGCCAGGAGCGGCGTCTTCTCAGCGTCGATGAGCTTGGAGCCGGAGAGCGGCTCGGATGCCTTGACCCACGACACCATGCCACCCAGAAGGATGTCCACGTACCCGACGCTGTCGCCGCCGAAGAAGGGGCCCTGGCCCCCAGAGCACTCCTTGAGGCCATCCTCCAGCACGTCCACCGCTGCGATCGTCTGCCTCATCGCCTCGGCCTTCTCCTCGTCGGTCTTCACCATGAACACCCGCCCCCACGGCGTCAACATCTGCGCGTGCGCCGTAAGCGCAGTTAATTCTTCAGCACCATAGCTAAATGTTCTTCTAGATATGAAAAAACAAACACACAACAAGAGTGGACAGGACATGGACATGTCACCTTGTCTTCGAGGTAGGCGGCCCAGAAGCGAGCAACGGCGCGCTGGTAGGGGTCGGCGGGGAGGAGGGACGGGCCAGTGCCGGCGAAAGCGTCGTCGATGTACTGCACGATGACGGACGACTCGCAGACCGGCTTCCCGTTGTGGATCAGCACTGGCACCGCCTTGTGCACCGGGTTGGAGCTGAGCAGGAGCTCGCTCTTGTTGCCGAGATCCTCTTCGACGTACTCGTAGCTTAGGCCCTTGATCTGGAGCGCCAGCTTCGCTCTGGTGACGAACGGGCTTGCCCACAGCCCCAGCAGCTTAAGCTCACCACCGACTCTCGCCATCCCCAACTATACAGTCTCCTGTCCTACCACAAAACTAGAAGGGTGTGTTTGCTTCTTTGTGATTCTGAAAGTTGGAGTTGGAGCCTAGAGTGCTTCGATGGGCTCTTTATCATGGCCTGCAAGGAGCTGATAGCCTGCTATTGGGTGAATCTTCTACACTTGTGGAATATGGCCAGCATTGCAAACCGGAGCTGTCGAGATCGATGACCCCGGACAAGCCTTGGAGTCGACGCCACCACGGACTCATGTGACTGTTGCAAGAATCGTGGCGTCGCAGTGATGCCATTGCTTCCGTCAGAGTACCATGTTGTACAGTATTACTCAATGCTTCACATTCTAAAGTCATCTGGCACAATTTTGTCGATTTGTGTTCACTACTACCGAAATCTATATCGAGGCGGCCGAAAACGATTTACGGAGGCGGGCAGTGCAACCGACTCCATCAAAGATCTTAGTTAATCAAAACCTATGGAAACGGTTGTTTTGCCCGTCTCTGTAAATCAATCAGAAAAAAAGAAAAATTCGTCGATGAGCCCACAAAGCCCATCCACGTGCCGCCGCCGTCGCTCGCTGGATCTGTCGCCGCCGCCACTGGATCCGGCTGTCGGGAGCCGCGCAGACCGCGCGTACCGCCGGGATCCGGCCTCTCGCCGCCTGATCGGGCCGCCCGCCGCCGCATTTGGATGTGGAGGGGGGAGGGGAGCGGCCCACCATCGGGATTCGGTCACCCACCGCCGGATCCAACCTCTAGTCATCGGGATCCGCCACATCCACGCCAGCGCTGCCACCGGCCACACGAGCGCAGCCAACGGATCCGTCCTGTGATGAGGGAGGGAGGAGAGGCGCGCCGCCATGGGTGGGGCCAGCCCATGTGCGCGCCGCTGCCGGTGGGGGCTGCCCCGCATGCCACTGAGAGAGGGAGAGAAAGGTGGGCGTCGGAGGGAGAGATAGAGGGCGACTGGGCAAGTGAGGGAGAGATGCGTTAGGTGCGCCGTCGGAGGGAGAGAGAGAGGGAGAGGGAAGAGCCGAGAGAGAGAATGGAGAATGAAACCCTATGTCCGAGTATATATAGTCCTAGCATGTTATTGGGCTGGGCTAGTATTTTTTAAAGCGGGCCTTATAGTGTTTCCGCCTCTAAAAATAGATTTACGAATTGAAAATAGACCATTTTTTAGGCGGTTGTCTTAAAACGACCTCCATAAATCTATTTTCGGAGGTGGGCATTTTCCAACCGCCTCGGTTAATAAAATAACTGCCTCCGTAAATCGGTTTTACGAGGCGAGCAAACTTGACCGCCTCCGTAAATGAAAACATCCGCTTCCGAAAAATCGTCGACATTTTTTGAGGCGGTTGAATTTTGTGACCGTCTCGGTTAATATTGTTTGGGTCCTGCCTCGCAAAATTATTTTTGTAGAAGTAGTAGAATTTTTTATTGTTCACACGCTCAAAATGGCCGTTACATCATTGAACCGAATTTAGTTGCTACTACTAGTGTCCGTGGCCATGGCTGCAGCTCGTGCCTGCTTCATCTTGCTGTACTCGACCAGCTTGTCGACGTCCGGCAGGATTGCTTTGGCGGCATCCAATGCCCCAAAGCGCTCCACCCACGCCACCAAGAGCGGGCTCCTAGTGTCGTCAAAGAGCTCGATGCCATAGCGCGCCTCGCCGTAGTAAACCATCGGTATGAGGCCCCCAAGCACGATGTCCAGGTACCCCACGCTGTCACCACCGAAGAAAGGCTTCCCCTTGGAGAGGTCCTTGAAGGCTGCCTCCAGGGTCTCCACCGCCGCGAACGTCTGCTTCAGTGCCACGTCCGGCAGGATTGCTTTGGCGGCATCCAATGCCCCAAAGCGCTCCACCCACGCCACCAAGAGCGGGCTCCTAGTGTCGTCAAAGAGCTCGATGCCATAGCGCGCCTCGCCGTAGTAAACCATCGGTATGAGGCCCCCAAGCACGATGTCCAGGTACCCCACGCTGTCACCACCGAAGAAAGGCTTCCCCTTGAGAGGTCCTTGAAGGCTGCCTCCAGGGTCTCCACCGCCGCGAACGTCTGCTTCAGTGCCTCGGCCTTTTCCTCCTCTGTCTTTGCCCTACTCACCTGAAATGCCGAGGCAAACAGCTGCAAGACGTACGCGCTCGATCCATCAGTATGTTTGAGCAAATTAGCACCATTGGTGAACACTTGCATCCACAGATTCAGTAATCAGTACCTTGTCGTCAATGTACGCGCCCCAGAAGCGAGCCATGGCACGTTCGTAGGGCTCGACGGCGAGGAGAGAGGGGCCATTGGTGCTGAAGGCCTCATCGATGTATTGCACGATGAGCTGGGATTCGCAGATGGACTTACCGTTGTGGATGAGCACGGGGACCTGCTTGTGCACCGGGTTGGACTTGAGGAGCAGCTCGCTCTTGTTGTAGTAGAGGTCCTCCTCCTCGAGGTTCTCATAGCTCAGGCCCTTGAAGCTGAGCGCAAGCTTCACTCTGATCACAAACGGGCTCGCCCACGTACCGAGCAGCTTCAGCTCCTCTCCTCCTCCAGCCATTCTCTGCTTTGTTCACGAAAGGTTTAACTCCTTTTTGCTTGTGCCTCTGTTGTGTTCTTAATCAGGGTCCGAGCGACAGGTGTACATATATACGCCACTGTGTGAGCAATGCCATTCTCCACACTAAATTAGTTGAAGAGTGATCTTGCGTTGAAATGGATCTTCATTGATCCTCAGAAATATAATGGTACTCGATTAAATAAACTTATCCAATGGAACATTCAACTGTCAACTGGTCAAATGAACAGAAAGTCCACTTGAATAAATTGTAGATAAAACTCACTAGCTCCATTCTTTGAGATAGTGCATTATTTTATTCTTCTCTATAGACTATAGTATCCATTCAATCAATGTTGGAATTTGGAACCATTGATGATTTGTTCAAATCCTTGGAGAAGAAGTTTAGGAAGTAGTAAGCAGAAAAATGGTGCCTTCTCTGCATTTTTTTTTCAAGGTCTACTACTAGTATCTCAAGATACCTCTTTAAAAAAGTAGCATGCGTAGTAAAAACATTTAATACTTCGGGAAGCCAGAATAACACTTATTTTAGAACGAAGGGAGTAAGTGAAGACATGAAGTATAAAAAAATCATATTGTTGCAAAGAAATTGTATATACAAGCAAATATGTCCGTGCGTTGCAACGGGAGAAAAAAACTATCAGATATTCATGGAAATTAAGAACCGAAATGATACATATCTATTTACGTTTCACTCTTTCTATAGAATTTTAAAGCTATAATTTATTAATTTTATGATAACTATGACATTCATAATATAAGCTAATTTTATATCATCACTTTAATATTACTTTGGTACATGCATATTAGACACATTTATTTAAACTGATATGGACAACAAGCTGTTTTAGATTGTAGTTCACGTTCAAGATTTTATTAGTTGGATCAACTGGCTAAATCAAACTAATAGGATTAGTTTTGTTTGTACTCAAAATTGCATCAATAACTTTAGCGGTGTAAATCTCTATTTTTTAAGGAAGAGATGAATTCCAACTGTTCATACTACTATTATTATATCTATTATTTGTTTTAATATTTATATGATAAAAAGGAAAAAAAGGATGGAAAAAATCAATCGGTAGTTAAGGACGGATGCAATTGGATGTGGAAAAAGAGGTCCGTTAAAAAAACATAAGCCAATCGAATACGGTAAAGCGGACAAAAAAAGATAAATACAAAGAATCATTTCACACTAATAAGAAAACACACGAAAAAGATATTTTTTTTAATATTTATATGATAAAAAAGAAAAAAGGATGGCAAAAATCAATCGGAAGTTAAAGAAAGATGCAACTGAATGTGGAAAAAGAGGACGGGAAAAAAAACGGAAGCCATTCGCATACGGTAAAGCCGAAAAAAAAAAAGGTAAGTACAAAGAAACTTTTCACGCTAATAAGAAAACATGAAAAAAATAAAAAGGCCCAAAACCCAAAACTCATCATGGTTTGATATTTATGATAAGCTTTGACTGATTTTTATTTTTATCCTTTTCTATTTGAAGTAGGATTCCTATTTAGGTTGTTTAGGATCGAAGGGATGTATTTGAATTAGTATTCCTAGATATTTAGGTTACCTTATTATCTATTCGTAGCTATCCAGGTTATCTTATTATGTATGTGCATATGTCATATATAATATCGTAGACTTCTAGACAGTTTCCATATTCATAGAGTTAGTTAGAGAGGGTCGGACCAAAAAATTGGTGGAGAGAAATTTTATCGCTTTTAATATTAGGTATAGATATAGATTTATGGGTTAACGAACGGATAATGAGATACCGATGAAACTGTTTAAAAATCGTATCTGTTTTATTACGTACGAACAGTTTTCACCAGCAATACAGAAAACAGAAAGACGGTAGAAATGCCATCTTAACACCAGTCCGGTTCATCAACATCAATTCGCGTCTGCAGCCTGGCCTCCCTCGTATGCAATGGAATCATTCAACGGTCAACTGGTTAAATGAGCAGAAAGTCCACTTAAATAAATTGTAGATAAAACTCACTAGCTCCATACTTTGAGATGGAGAAGTACATTATTTCGTTCTTTTCTATAGTGTCCACTGGAGGTTGGACCAATCAATGCTGCAATTTGGAACCATTCAGGATTTGTTCAAATCCTTGGAGAAGTTTAGGTAGTAAGTACTAGTAAGCAGAAAAATGGTGCATTCTCTTTTTTTTTTAAAGGTCTACTAGTACCCCAGGATAACTTTTAAAATCAGTAGTACTACCTAGTAAAAAATCTATTTCCAAAATCATAGTTGATGACATGAAGTATAGAAAAAAAAATTGTACGTATCTTTCCCCTGCTAGCCTGCACAGTTTATGGGTTAACGCACAGATAATGAGACACCGACGTCATTGTACGTATCTGTTTTTATTACATATCGTACAGTTTTCACCAGCAATACAGAAGTTCGGTTCATCAACATCAATTCGCGTCTACAGCCTGGGCCTCCCTTATCTTGGCGTACTCGACTAGCCTGTCAATATCCGGCAGGACCGCCCTCGTCTCATCCAGCACACTGAAGCGCTCCACCCATGCGTTTAGCAGTGGGCTCCTGGAGGCATCAAAGAGCTCCAAACCATGGCGCGCTCTGGAGGCATGAACCCATGCCACTAGGCCGCCAAGCATGACGTCCAAGTACCCGACGCTGTCTCCGCCGAAGAAGGGCTTCCCCTTGGAGCACTGCCCGAAGGCAGCCTCTAGAGTCTCGATCGCCGCGAACGTAGGCTTCAACCTCTCCATCTTCTCCTCCATAGTCTTTCCCCTGCTAGCCTGCACCCATGAGGCCAGGAGCTGCAATATATACACACGTCGGTCAGCATAAAAACTTGAACTGAATTGATGGATACAAATTGGAATGCAGGGATCGAAGAGGTAGTGCTACTAACCTTGTCGTCAATGAAGGTGGCCCAGAATCGCGCCATGGCACGTTCGTAGGGGTCAGCTGGGAGGAGGGAGGGGCCTGTGCCAGTATAGACCTCATCGATGTACTGCACGATGATCTGTGACTCACAAACAGGCTTGCCATTATGGATAAGAACGGGCACCTTGTTGTGCACCGGGTTGGACTTGAGGAGCAGCTCGCTCTTGCTGCCGAAGAGGGCCTCCTCTACATACGCGTAGCTCAGGCCCTTGAAGCTGAGCGCGAGCTTCACCCGCAGGACGAACGGGCTCGCCCACATGCCCAGCAGCTTGAGTTCGCCATCACCTCCTCCGGTCATTGTCGTGCTCTTTAATTTTGCGCTGAGCTCGGCGCCGAGCTCGGCACCATGTATTCTGGCGCCGAGGTACCGACCACATGAACGTCATCTAGAATGTCCTGCTGTGCATGGTCAGGCACCTCGGAGCCAAGATCAGAGGCGTCGAGACGTGTTACCTCGGCGCCATGAGTCCTGGCGCCAACTCCAAAGGTTTAAAGATGAGTTTAAGTCTCCCAAAGGTCAAACATAAATTTTATTAAAAAAAGAGCGAAATTATAAAAAATTAGGAGGCCTTGCGGTCGTGCAGCGGTTGGTTGGAGTTTAGAGGAGGATAAGGCTGGAAATATTATATTAAAAATATAAAATACAGTAGCACCTAGTGCGTACACACTGTCAAGAATACGTCGATCACGATGATGTTTTAGTGTCTCTTTGAAGATGGAACCACTGGCAAATTTCTCAGGCGTCAGCACTCAGCAGTGAGCTCACCATCGCCTGCTGACCAAAAAATAAAATTGATTGCCGGCATGGGATGTTCCCCACGATTTCTTGGATCCTCGTCCAAGTAATAGAGGTTCCTTAGATTGTTCCAACACTCTTGTTTAAATAAAAGCGTGGGGATGCTAGAAGTCAATCAATCAAGACAAACAAAAGAGGTGTCATCGCAGCAGAGGATGCTCTGCCTTTGTGTATATATAGACTCCCCGGCACTTCCCTCCCCAGTCACCAAGAATTAAGCCAACGAAAAGAAAAAAAACGCTACTGGTAGAACATTAGTGAGAGCCTGCAGTTCCAGCAATGGCCGGAGGAGACGACCTGAAGCTGCTGGGCATGTGGGCGAGCCCGTACGTGTTGCGGGTGAAACTCGCTCTCAGCCTCAAGGGCCTGAGCTACGAGTACGTCGAGGAGGATCTCAGGGACAAGAGCGAACTCCTCGTCAAGTCCAATCCCGTCCACAAAAAGGTACCCGTGCTCATCCACAACGGGAAGCCCGTCTCTGAATCGTTGATCATCCTGCAATACATCGACGAGGCCTTTGCCGGCACCGGCCCGTCCCTCCTCCCTGCTGACCCCTACGAACGCGCCGTTGCTCGCTTCTGGGCCGCCTACATCGATGACAAGGTACGTACGCATCACCTCAGATCTTGCAATCGATTGCATGTTGACCGATCGTGTGTGTGGGTGCAGAAATGTTTCCTTTATCGGCCGAAATCTTCTGATATTTCCGATATACCATTTTTATCCGTATGTGCCAATAAGAAAATATCTATCTTTTTCGTACAAATTTTATTTAAATTTACTTAAATTCAAATTAAATTTTATTTAAATTTGATCCGATATTTTCGATATATCCTGTTTATCCTCTGTATCTGTAATCCCCGATAAATTTTAATTTTTGAAAATGAAAACCTTGGGTGCAGATGCTGCCCGCTTTGAACCAGTCGGCGATGGGCAAGACGGAGGAGGAGAGGGCTGAGGGAAAGAAGCAGTCGCTCGTCACGGTGGAGACCCTGGAGGGGGCGCTGAGGGACTGCGGCAAAGGGAAGCCCTTCTTCGGCGGCGACAGCGCCGGGTACGTGGACGTCGTGCTCGGCGGCCTGCTCGGGTGGGTGCGCGCATCGGATGAGCTGCACGGCGTCAAGCCCTTCGACCCCGAACGGACTCCGCTCCTGGCGGCGTGGTCGGAGCGCTTCGGCGCGCTGGAAGCCGTCGAGCCGGTGATGCCAGACGTGAGCAGGCTGGTTGAGTTCGGCAAGATGTTGAAGGCACGTCTAGCGGCTCCTCCGGCCGCCGGTGCAAGCAACTGAAAGCGCAGCTTATATCAGTCTGGACTTAGCTGCTTGCCACGTGTTTCAGAGTTTCAGGCTTTCCGCTAGTGACGAAAAAGAAATAACGGAACGCGGCTTTGTGCTCTGCACGATATACATTGCGGACTTGCCGTTGGTCAGTTTGTATGTGCAATGAGTGTTGCCATGGATGTGTCTTCAGTGTGCTAGTTCAGATGTATCCCGTTCGGTTCAGTGATCATTTGTAACATTTTATTTTGGAAGGCTGGAGGACAGAGGAAGGCGACTAGAGGTGGAGGGTGAATACGAGCCAATTCTAAATTTGTTTTAGAATGGCCGTTGCCCCCAAAATCACCATAAAAAACACCATACTCTCCAATCGTGATGTCCTCGAGCCAACCGGTGATGGGATGTTCTCGGTGATGAGCATGACACTAAGACTAAAAGCCAAGGGAAACACCAAAACCCAAAACAGAGCTCTCCACTTCAATTACGATGAAGCAAGATTCTAACTCGAAAAGTCGAAATCCTCGTCAAGTCGTTAGAGTATAAGTGACTTAGAATAACCAAATGACTTACAATAACCAGCTGACACACGCGATAAACTTGATATGCTTTGACTCTACGAGAAAATTGAAATAACTTGTAATTTAAAATGAAGGAAGTATAAATGAAAACCCATCCTTTTTTATTTTCTAATCTAATAATAACCAGCTAACATGCTCATAAATTGTACTTATATATTTTGCCGATGCCCATATCTTCGTCCAACACTGCTGTCGGTAAAGCCGCAGAGCCAATTTTTTAGTTGTTGGAGGCTGCAGCTGCCGCGGCTTGGGGCTGCCACTGTTTAGCGTATTCGACCAGCCTGTGGACGTTTGGCATTACCGTCTTGGCCGCTTCAAGCGCGCCGAACCGCTCCGCCCACGCATTCAGTAGCGGGGTCCTTTCGCCATCAAAGAGGTTCCTCCCGTCCAGTTTCTCGGCAGCGTGCACCCACGCAAGCAGGGCCCCCAGCGTGACGTCCAAGTACCCAGCGCTGTCACCACCGAAGAAGGGCTTGCCCTCAGAGATCTCCTTGAACGCCGCCTCTAGGTTCTCAGCCGCGACGAGCGTCTGCTTCAGCCACTCCGCCCTTTCCTTCGGGAGTCTTGGCCCTTGTCAACGGCAACCACGAGGCTAGGAGCTGCAAACAAGAAACAACACATCCATAACCATCAATATGCATGAGCTCGTGTGGTACTACTAGTGGAGAGTATGTAGTACCTGTTAGTTGATCTCCACCCAACGGTCTATTGGGCCCTTATCTCTCGCTTCTCCCGATCGGGAGCCCAACCCTAATCCGGTTGGTGGGCCTGTCGACAAACACACATAAAGGAAGGTGGGGGTGAGGGCTCGGACTACGAGGTTGAACGGAGCCGCCACACCCACCTAAAGATAACCCTAATCCAATCTAAAGACCGTGCTGCCAGCGACGGGATGTGCCCCACCGACTCCGCCGTCACCCCTGCAGGATCACTACCGTACCACTACGGTTCACCACAGCGCCACTGGGTCTACACCGGGCCACTGGTGATCGTCTCCACGGCGATGGATGCCTACTACACCGACGGCATCGGCATCTACCCGCTGAGGTGCATCCACGGAGAAGACGAGGATGCTTACCCGATCCTACGGTCACAGAAAGGTACACATCGATCCTAACAATGGTACCAGAGCTAGGTTGCCTCTGTGTAACCCTAACCCTAACCGGGTAAAAGAAACGGAAAAGGGACCGGGGGTGGCGGAGGTCACTGGAACCCCGATCACCACCGCCACTGCGCGGGAAAAGTGCCGCACTGACACGGCAAGAAAGAACAGATCCGTGTTCGGATCAGAGAAGAAGTAAAGAAATGAGAAAAGGATCTCAAGAACCCTAACCCTAACCCGCGCAGAAAGCTCGGGGAAGAAGAAGAGTAAAGAACCGAACACTTCCTTTCGGATCTGATTCCCTAACCCTAACCCTAACTGGGTTAAAGAAAGGGGGAAAAGAAAAGGTTTTGGCCTTAAGATGAACAGAGCCGAACCCTAAATCCGAAAAGAAAAGAAATCAAAGAAAAGAAAAGAAATCAATTGAAAACCCGAACCCTAACCCTAGATCTCGATTTCGGATGAACAATGAAACGGAAAGAGAGAAGATCAATCCAAATCGAAAAGAACAAGGGGAAGAAGGGAAGGGCTGCCGCCTCGCCGACGTATGAAGATGAACAGTGAAACCCCATCCCGAACCCTAACCCTAATTTTGACCCCAACCCCACCACGGGTTAATCCCAGAAGAGAAAAGGGGACGGGAAAGAAGGAAAAAAAGGGGGACGGATCTACCTCACCATGCGGCGGGAGAAGAAGAGCCAAGCCGGCCCTTCGCCGGCGTGGGAGAAGAAGAGCGAGGCCAAAAGGGGGCCGCGGCCAGGCCGCTCGACGGCGGCGCGCTCACCCACTGGGGAGCGCGCACGCTGGCGAGGGGGCCAGCGGCGGCGCCATGGATGCCCGCTCGCTCGCTGCTCGCTCGGGTGCCGCGGCCAGGCCGCTCGACGGCGGCGCGCTCACCCGCTGGGGAGCGCGCACGCCGGCGAGGGGGCCGGCGACGGCGCCGGGGCTCGCTGCTCCACTGCTTCGTCTTGCTCGCTCTCTGTTCGCCGGGCTCGGCAAAGGGGTCACCGCGGCCAGGCCGCTCGACGGCAATGGCGGCGCGCGCTCACCATTGGGGAGCACGACGCCATGGGGGGGGCGGCGGCGGTGCCATGGACGCTGCTCGCTTCGCTCGCTCGCTTCGGTTGGTTGTGCTCGAGAAGAGATGAGGTAGAGAGAGGAGAGAGAAGAAGAAGAGAGAGAGAGAGCAGAGAATGAAAATGACCTAGGGTTTTCCACGGGGCGCGTGGCGTTGGGGTTTTATCCGAGCGAAACGGTCGGGCGACCGTCGGATGTGATCCGACGGCGGAGCGCGATTGGGCCAAACTCAGCCCAAAGTGGCGCGAAGGCCGGGCCATTTTTCGGCCCTGTGCCCAAAGTTGCGGCTGAGGGTGCGAAGAAATGGGACTGTCATGCGGCGTCTTTGAGTGGGCGGGCCGCTTTAACGGCCGGGCCGAGTGAACAGAATTGAAATGATTCAGTTTTTGTTTTTTCTTTTTCCAGCAAACATTTATTTCCTAGAAAATGAATAAATGGCTTAAAGAAAATAGAAAAGAGATTTGTCCTGTGGGCAAAATTCATTAAATTGAATTATTTTCCGTTGCTAAAGAGAAAATGTTTATTCTACAGTTAATTTGTACCAACGTGGTATTTAATTGGAGAAAAAGAGATTTTTTCCGCTGCCAAAGAAAAAGTATATTCTCCAATAATTTTGAACAGACATGATATTTAACTGGAGAAAAGAAAAGTTTTTCCAGTAAATCTTTATTTCCTGAAAATTGATTAATGGATTAAAGAAAATAGAAAAAGCAATTTTCCCTGTGGGTAAAATTCAAGGAAAAGAGAGTTTTTCCACAGCCAAAGAAAAGTTGTTGATTCTCTAGTTATTTTGAACCAATGTGGTATTTAATTGGAGAAAAAGAGTTTTGATATGATTATAATGTTGTTATTTTCTGACCAACGTTGTTAATAACAATATCATAATTATAATGATTTATGCATTAATTCTATTTCTGCCCAACGGTGATGTAGAATCAGTGTATAAGAAAAGTTGATAAAAGTTAATGATTTATGCATTAATTCTATTTCTGTCCAATGGTGATATAGAATTAGTGTGTAAGAACAGATGTGAAAGTTAATGATTTATGCATTAATTCTATTTCTGCCCAACGGTGATATAGAATTAGTGTATAAGAATAGTTGTATGTTTTAATTTTGACTAACGTTGGAATCAAGGCATGCAAATGGTGTTATTTTATGTTAAGAAAAGTTTTGACCTGATTTTCATCTTGTGTAAGGTGGACTGGGTAGTCACCTCACCGTGTTCCACTGAGATTGTGGCACCGGTGAGGGAGACAAAAGTGAATGATGCCACTTGGGCAACTAAAGAAAGGGATTTTGAATCCCAAAAGATATCCTATGGCTTTTGAGCATAGGAAGTGGGTTACTGCAAACAAGAAATGTTTGGCGGTGATAAAGAACATGATTGAACCTGTAATTGTGGGCTCAATCCCAGAATGTGACACGGTCACCGAATACCTCGATAGAATAAAGAGTCAGTTCACTGGCTCTTCAAAGACATATGCCACTTAGCTGATAAAGCAGTTGGTCACAGAGTGTTACTCTGGAAATGGTGGCATAAGAGAGCTCACGATGCGTTATCGAAATTATGGCACTGTCGTTTAGGCCATATTTCGAGGGGGAGAATAGAAAGACAAGTTAAGAATGATATTCTTCCTCCATTAGAGCTCTCAGATTTAGAACAATGCAGAGAATGTATAAAAGAAAAGTATGTAAAGAAGATTAAAAAAGATGTCAAATGAAGTGCAGGAGTTTTATAGATTATTCACACAGACATCTGTGGTCAGTTTTCCTGTAAAGAGTGTGGATGGTAATGATTCGTTCATAACATTCACATATGAGTACTTCCATTATGGCTATATTTATCCAATCAAAGAAAGAAAAGATGTATTGGATAAATTTAAGATATTAAAGATTAAGATAGTCAGGTCTGACCGTGGAGGAGTACTACGGTCAGCATACCCTAAAAGAATGGCATAGTAGCCTAGTATTCTATACCGGGCAAACCTCAGCAGAATAGAGTAGCTAAAAGAATCAATCGTACCCTGATGGATATGGTGGGCAGTATGATAAGTTACTCCACCTTACAGTTGAGCCTGTGAATGGAGGCGTTGAAAACAGCCATTCATATTCTTAATAAAGTATCAAGAAAGTCAGTGCCCAAAACACTGTATGAGTTGTGGACAGAAAGAGTACCCTCACTAAACACTTGAGTGTGTGGGGGAGCTCTGCTGAGGCTAAAGTATTTAACCCAACATTGGAAAACTAGATCCCAAAATAGTAAGTTGCCATTTCATTGGCTACAAAGAAAAGTCAAAAGGTTTTCGTTTTTACTATCCATAGTGACATACAAAGTTTGTGGAAACGAGACACGCTGTCTTCCTAGAGGACAAAAAGATGAGGGGGGCATGGTAGCTCGAGAAATTGTCCTTGAAGTGAAGCGGGTGTATGCGCCCACTCTAATGATTCATGAGCTATTTTTCTCACTACCTGTTGTAGCTACACTGACAGTGCCAGATACTGTGGTGCTAGCACATGTTGTTATCCCACCTGTGGCAACAATGAATGACGATGAGGAACATGTTCTTCAGGATTCTATAGAACCTATTGCCACACATGAGGGGGAGCAACAACAGCCTCAAATAGAAGATGTGCCAAATGTGAAGGCCCCTAGTAGGTCTCAAAGAGTTAGAAAATCAGCTATTTCTACTGATTATGAAGTGTATAACACTAAGGAATTCCAAATGTAAGATGAAATGAAATCGATGAATGTCAATAAAGTTTGGGATTTGAAAATAATTCCTAAAAGAGTCAAAACAGTAGGCTATAAATGGGTCTACAAGACTAAACATGACTCTCAAGGGAATATAGAGACATAAAGTGTGACTTGTGGCAAAAGGCTTTATGCAAAGAGAAGAGATTGATTACAATGAGATCTTTTCTCCAGTCTCATGTAAAGTTTCCTTCAGAATCATAATGACATTAGTGGCACATTACGATTAAGAATTACATCATATGGATGTAAAGACAGCATTTCTCAACAGAGACTTGGAGGAAAATGTTTACATGGCACAATCAAAAAGTTTTGTCATAGAAGGAAAAGAACGAATGGGATACCGTTTAAAGAAATCTATTTATAGATTAAAGCAAGCTTCAAGACAGTGGTACTTGAAGTTTGATCGGTCAATAAAGAATTTTGGGTTTTAAAAGAGAATGTAGAGGACAATTGTGTCTATGCAAAGTTTAAGAATGAAAAGTTTATCTTCCATGTCCTGTATGTAGATGATATCTTACTTGCTAGTAGTGATGTCAGTCTACTATAGGAGGCAAAGAAGTTTTGTCCCCAAAACTTGATATGAAAGATCTTGACGAAGCCTCGTTCGTTCTTGGGATCGAGATTCACCGAGATAGAAGAAAAGGGTATAATGACTGTCACAAAAGGCATACATGGAAAAGATCTTAAAGAAATTCAGTATGCACAAGTGTAGTCCCTCACCTGCTCCTATAGTCAAGAGCGACAGATATGTGGATTTTAAATGCCCTAGGAACCAATATGAGCTCAATCGATAAAGTAAAAGTGGTTCCATATGCTTCAGCTGTCGGAAGCTTGCAACATGCTCAAGTATGTACGCGCCCTGACTTGGCATTTGTTACCGGGTTTTACTTGGCAGATTCTAGAGCAATTTTGGAATAGAACACTAAAATAAGTAAAGAAAGTCTTGCATTATTTGTAAGGAACGAAAGGCCTCATGATGACATATAGAAGATTTGATTCACTCTACATGGTGGGATATTCAGATTCTGATTATGCGAGAGTGAATGCATATCCAGACGTGGATTTTCTATCATCTCGTAAATGGGAGCTATTTCATGGAAAAGCTCAAAGCAAATTGTCACTACATCGTCCACAATATATGATAGTTTGTAGCGTGTTATGAGGCAACGGGCAGGTGAACTAACTAACAAAGTTCATACCCGGTTTGAAGGTGGTTGACGACATCTATAGACCACTAAAGTTATACTGCGATTATAATCTGACAGTAAAGGATGCTCACAACATAAGTCAAGTGGTGCTCCTAAACACATTGACATAGAGTATTATGTTGTGAAAGATAAAGTCCGGGATCAAGTCATAGGTCTTGAGCATATAAGAACAGAAAGGGTGCTCGCGGATCCGCTTACAAAAGGCTTACCACCCAACATGTACAGAGGACATGGTGTTCAGAGAACATGTAGCTAGTTTGGGTTTAAGAGAAAGCCTAAAATATTCTTGGACAAAAGAAGGCCCAAAGATAAGTATCTATTTCAAAACAGAGTAGTGAGTTGTAGCTGTTAAGTCTATCGGCAATGGACCGTGACGATGAGACATGCTCTATGAGCTAATCTGTAATGGAATGAACAAAAGTAAATGATATGAAAGTGAAAGATGGAATGAGATCAAGGGGGAGAATGTTAGTTGATCTCCACCAATAGGCCCAACGGCCTATTGGGCCCTTATCTCTACTCCCTGATCGGGGGAGCCCAACCCTAATCCGGTTGGTGGGTCCCTGTCGCACAGCACACATAAAAGGAAGGTGGGGGTGAGGGCTCGGACTACGAGGTTGAACAGAGCCGCCACACCCACCTAAAGATAACCCTAATCCGATCTAAAGACCGTGCTGCCAGCGACGGGATGTGCCCCACCGACTCCGTCGTCGCCCCTGCAGGATCACTACCGTACCACTACGGTTCACCACAGCGCCACTGGGTCTACACCGGGCCACTGGTGATCGTCTCCACGGCGATGGACGCCTACTACACCGACGGCATCGGTGTCTACCCGCTGAGGTGCATCCACGGAGAAGACGAGGATGCTTACCCGATCCTATGGTCACAGAAAGGTACAGATCGATCCTAACAGTACCTTGTCGTCAACGTAGGCACCCCAGAAGCGAGCAAGGGCGCGCTGGTACGGATCGGTGGGGAGGAGGGACGGGCCAGTGCCGGCGAAGGCCTCATCTTGACGGACGTAACAATGCTGGACGATACGGTGGCTTAGTTTATTTGTTGATTTTTGGGGCGTTGCAAGCATAGGAGATACAGTAAACAACGTTGAATTTGGAAAATGTACAGATTATTGTTCAACTCTTCTTGGAGGAGAATCCTAGGAAGTAAACGTCTCATGTCCCTCTCCGCTCTAACAATCTGCTAGCGTACCAGTACCTCTCGATCATGGCCTGGCCCAAGCTGTGAAAATTTTCCTTGAGTACAAGCTTAGAAAGTGGTAAACAAAACCATATAGTAAACAAAACGTACGTAGAGGCAGTACAAACTCCTTGGGTGTATTTGATTTTCCCTTGTTACACAGATATCAAAATATTTCTCGGTATTGACTGCCTCAATACCACGACACGTTCGGTTCAGTTGTTTCCGGCAGCAGCTGCAACCTCGGCCTCCCTCATCTTGGCGTGCTCTACGAACCGGTCGATGTCCGGCAGGACAGCCACGACCTCGTCCAGCTTGCCGAAGCGCTCCACCCACTTCTCCAGCAGCGGACTCCTGGAGGCATCGAAGAGCCTGAGACCGTGACGCACCTCGGCGGTGTGCATCCACGCTACCAGGGTCCCGAGCGCGATGTCCAGGTAGCCGACGCTGTCGCCTCCGAAGAAGGGCTTTCCCTTGGAGCACTCCTTGAACGCCCCTTCCAAGGTTTCTACGGCCGCGAACGTCAGTTTCAGCCCTTCCGCCCTCTCCTCCTCCGTCTTGCCCCTTCCTGCCTTTAACCACGACGCCATGAACTGAAACACACGCGCGCGGGCACATTGATCAGCATACTAATTTCTTGCAAATACTGGATGATTTAGGGGTACGGTACTGACCTTTTCGTCAATGAAGGAGGCCCAGAAGCGCGCCATGGCGCGTTCGTAAGGGTCGACGGGGAGGAAGGAGGGGCCTGTTGCGCTGTAGACTTCGTCGAGGTACTGCACGATGACCTGCGGCTCACAGACGGGCTTGCCGTTATGGATGAGGACGGGCACCTTCTTGTGCACTGGGTTTGAGCTGAGCAAGAGGCCGCTCTTGTTGCGGAGGTCCTCCTCTACGTACTCGTAGCTCAGGCCCTTGAAGCTGAGCGCGAGCTTCACCCGTAGGACGAACGGGCTCGCCCACATGCCCAGCAGCTTCAGCTCATCACCTCCTCCTGCCATTTTCTGGATGGAAGTATTGCTTAGCTTCTGTTTCCACTCTGCTAGCTCTTGGTTGAGCCAGAGAACTATATACTTGTGATGTGATATGATTGCAGTTATATAGGTTTGGAGCCATCGCCCATCGATGCATCATCCGTGACGCTAGCAATCCATTGATGATAGAATATTTCACGAGTATCAATTTAATTAAAGTTGGTCACATGCTTGTCTGCAAATGCAATCCATCTCTCATTTCAGTCTCCTACTCCCACGTGGTATGTATTGACCGTTGACGATCTAGATGACTTTATCAAGCTCTAAGTCGGTGCATTGGTCTGCCCAATCAAATTGGGGAACAAGTAACTGGCAGTTACCTGTTATCAAGCTCTTACCCAACTCTTATCCTGTCCTGCATCCATGCAAATAAATGTCTCAGCCCAATATTCAACATGTTTGTTACATGTTATATTCCACCGCAAAGTAGCATAAACAAGAAGATGGGCATCGTTCAGTGTTTTTTACCGGTAGATATTTGGTTATTGGGGAACCCCGCTTGGTAAAAAAAAAATCACAGATGAAGACGAGATTTATACTGGTTCGGTGCCCCCGGAAAAGCGGGTAAAAGTCCTACGTCCATTTGCTACTTGTTTGTATTGCTTGTATTCGGCGAGATTACGATTACAATATGGCTACGCCTATGAAAGAGTTGATGATTACAACAGGGAGAATTGCTAGCTATTTATATTCGGGACCAACTTGCCCTACAAGCTAAGGAGTCGTGCCCTAGTTGGACTCTTAGCGCAATCCGGAGATATCCTTCCTTGAATAGGGTCATCATGGGCCTTTGGGTCGTCTCTGATCCGGAGTAGGTAGTCGGCAATATGGAAGTCGGGGTAACCGGGGGTATGGCATCGACAAAAGCTCCCAAGCTTGTTTGTCAAACGCAACTCGACCATCTGTGTGTAGTCGGGATTGTCTTAGTCAGTTGGCTTGAGATCCGGGTGGTTAGACGCCACCCAAAATTGCCAGTCGCAACTGCGCTATTAGGAGATGAGCTTGTTCTAGTGCCATCCCCGGGTCATCGTGTCTTGTCAATCCCATTTCACACGCAAGCCAGGGGACGCGTAGTCGTCTATCAGTCGAAGCGCTGCGTCGGCTCGATTCCCCATGAGTACGCGTGGTAGAGATTTAATTCCTTTTTAATTGAGATGGCGGTTGAGATTCCTAGAAAGACGGCTTGGTCCTATTTAATTAGGCCCGCTCTGATGAATCTGCAACCTCCATTTCCAAATCTTGTAGCAAAGATGAGGAAGAAAACCGCTGGTCGCAAACGTCCTCACAAGGCGTCGTCGTCGAGTAGTACGTCATCACCTCCGGTGTCCGCTCCCGCGTCTCCATCCCCGACGTCATATGGAGCCCCAGCCGCGGCAGCAGCATTGCCGCTAGCAATGACGCCGGTGGTTCTAGCCCCAGCGGTCCCTGGAGAGGAACGTGAGGTCAATGAAGTCACTTCACCGGGATTTCCAGTCGGGCCTGCAACTCAGCCGGTGCCATCGGCGCCGGAGGTAGTGATCGAGCTCTCCGACGAGGACGAGCCGGAAGGCTCAATCCCGTCGGCGGGTGCTGCTCCCATTGCTCCAGTCTCCACCGCCGCTCCTGCCTCCGTTGCCTCCACCGCCCTCGACGTCCCCGGGCCCTCCACTCCTTGCGCCGCTGGCTCGCCGGACACGAGCCGTGACGAAGAGATCGCGAGGAAGCTCGTTGTTGAGCTAAACCGTGAAGCCATCAGCATTCCGGGAGACGGCGGCCTAGTGATCCTCAGCAGCGACAGTGAGGAAGAGGTCACCGAGGAGGAGGAGGAGGAGGAGAACGAGCCCGTGGGTGGTGGGTCACCGTCGAGGAGCTAGACTGCTCCATCCCGTCAGCCAGCCCTCTAAGGAGCTTGGTGACAAGCGGTGGAAGTGCCTACTCCTTCTATCTTAGATTAGGATCCCAGTTTAATCATTTGTAAATACGTGTTAACGAATTATATCAATGAAATGACTAGTTCCCAATGAGTATCTTGCTGTTGATCTGCATTTCTTCACACTGTTCCGTGTTCGAGTCGACGCGGTCAGAGCCACGACACGCTTTACATGCGGACACAATCCGAAATCGGGATAACATTAGCAGTGTCGTCCCAGTTACTGAGTTGATTCATAGCCCCGAGCTACAGGCCAATTGGGATGCTCTAGTCAGGTCAGAACTTTACTCACAACTCGGGTACAAAGTGCTTGTAAATTATTGAATAAAAAAACGATAGTTTGCTTTGTGAATAACTTACATTGCGGCCATATTTAAGACTTGAATAGACTAACAACGCTGAGCCTGTCAATTTGTGGTGAGGAAAAAATGGAAACATTTACCTGTTCCGGCAATATTGTAAGATTGTTAAACTACTTTGTTAGTCTTGCACAGTTCTTCTTTCTTTTGTTATTTGAATCATTCGTTATGCAAACATTTAAACTTATAGTAGCTAAACATGAGCGGTTTGTGTACTGCAAGTCAATGTCGTTTGAATGATTTAGGCTTAGTATGATTGAGAATTTTTGCAGACTAGTGAATAGCAGTATGATAGCCCCCGACTATTTATTTGGGTACGAGTAGCTTACCTGAATAAATAGTAGAAGACTAATCTGAGAAAAGATAGCTATAATTGAACAGCCCCAGGCCCCGAGCGTATATACTCGAGAAAACTACTACTAACAGAGAAATAAAATTAAACAACAAATGAAACACTTATCTAGGTTGTATGCTGAGAAATAGATCAGGAACGCAGTTTATTATGTATAAAAGCGTTGTAGCTGATCCATGTTCCACGTATTCGGGAGTATATCCCCATCTATCTCTGCTAGTCGGTATGTGCCTGGTCGAGCTATATCAACTACAATGTATGAACCCTGCAAAGTGGGTGTTAACTTAGTTTTATCCTTTGAGCATTGTTCTCGTTTGAGTACCAAATCATCGACGTTAAGTGCCCGGGCGTGTATACACTGGCTATGATATCTCCGGAGGGCTTGCTGGTATTTCACGACTCAGAATGCAGCTATATCACGCTTTTTTTGAGGAGTTCTAGGTCGGTGTAACGACGGTCAGCTTGCTCTTCTTCGGAAAACATCGATACTCGGGGCGAGTTTAGTCGGACTTCGGGGGGAAGGACAGCTTCAACCCCATAACTAGGAAAAATGGCGTTTCACCCGTTGCTCGATTAGCTATAGTACGCACTGCCCGTAAAAATGTGGGGAGTTTTTCGACTCATTTTCTATCATAGACACTCAGGCTATCGAAAATTCGGGTCTTGATCCCTTGTAGAATTATGCTGTTAGGACGCTCTATTTTACCGTTGGTCATCGGGTGGTAGACTGATGACGGATAATGCTTAATGGCATGTCTTTCATAAAAATTCTCAATTTTTTTGCTGGTAAATTATGTACCATTATTCGAGAGTATTTGGTGCGGTACGCCAAAACGCAATACAATGCTCTGCAAAAATTTGAATGTATTTTCTTTGGTTATCCGGCCTACTGGCTCAGCTTCAACCCACTTTATGAAAGTATCGATCGCTACAATAAAAATCTGTAACCACCCTGGGCTCTTAGGAAAGGACCCAGGATGTCAATGCTCCATGAGGCAAATGGCCAAGACAAGGGATCGTATTTAGCGCTTGAGCAGGCTAGTGAATCTGCCGTTTAAAAAACTGACAAGCTTCACATGTTCTAACCAGCTCAGTGGCATCTTCGAGCGCTGTAGGCCAGTAAAATCCTTGTCGAAAGGCTTTCCCGACCAGCGTTCTGTGAGAGGCATGGGACCCATAGATTTCTCCGTGGATGTCGTGGAGCAAACTAATGCCCTTGGCCTGGGTGATACACTTGAGAAGAACCCCATTTCGCCCTCGCTTGTAGAGGGTACCGTCTACCATTTGATAGCCCATGGCTTTACGGCTAGTTCATTCTATATTCGTATCATCGACCAGAGTAGCCTGGTTTGTGAGGTACGCCCGGATTAGATCCATCCAGTTCTCCCCGTTTCCAACTAGAGTGGCAGCACGAGCCGTATCGCCCAGCATAGACTTCCCAAGAAATTCGCTGAGTATTGCCAATTCGCTTGACGGATCAAGCGTGGGGTTTGGACCCAACTTTGACATCGGGATAGAGGGTTTAGCTAGCAGTTCGACCAGGACGTCTCCCGGTAGGTGCTGTTGTTTAGCTGCCCGGGTAGCAAGCGTGTCAGCATCCGAGTTTAGTTTTCTCGGGTTGTATTGGACCTCGAGTCCATCAAATTCAGATTCCAATTGTCTATATGCCAGTAAATATGCGGCCATGTTCTTGTTTGTTACTCGATAATCCTTGCTGGTCTGTTTAGCGACTACTTCTGGATCCCCTTTCACAAGTAGTCATTTAATACCCAAGGATATGGCAATTCATAAACCAGTTAACATGCCCTCATATTTGGCAATATTGTTAGTTGGAGTAGGATGTGTAAAATCAATTTGAATTGCATACCTCATGGCATCCCCTTCCGAAGAGATTAAGACGACGCCAGCCCCTGCGCCATTCTTGCATTTTGCTCCATCGTAGAACATTAGCCAGTGCTCAGGGTTTTGAGCCACCTCCTCGGGTTCAGGATTTGTCCATTCTGCAACAAAATCAGCTAGAGCCTACGATTTGATCACAGTTCTAGGTACAAATTCTATATCGTATTGGCCTAACTCAACTGACCATTGAGCGATTCTACCAACGACATCTCAATTATGAACAATGGTACCGAGTGGGTACGAAGAAACCACTTTGATCTTGTGACTTAAGAAATAATGCTTAAGCTTTCGAGAAGACATCAATACGGCATAGATTAGTTTTTGAATGTTTGGTTACCTGGATTGGGCTTCTTGTAGCACTTCGCTCACAAAATACACGGGGTGTTGTTTTGTTGACTTCTCGTCTTGACGCTCGACCACCAGGACTGCGCTGACAACTGTGGGAGTTGCAGCTACATAAAGGAGCATGGCTTCGCTATCTTTGGGAGAAACAAGTATAGGTAACTGTTTCAAGTATTGCTTGAACACCTGAAATGCTTCATCGGCCTGTTCACTCCAAAGAAAACCGTCATGCTTTTTTAATAACTTATAAAATGGCATACCTCGTTCACCTGACTTGGATACGAATCGACATAGGGCTGCCATCATGCCAGCTAACTCCAGGACTTCTTTTTCGTTACGTGGAGATTGCATATCATCGATAGCCTTGACCTTTTTTTGGGTTAGCTTCGATGCCCCGATGAGACAACAAATACCCGAGGAAACGCCAAAAGAACATTTATCGGGGTTTAGCATCATTCTGTTCTTATGTAAGTTATTAAAAGTTTCTTCTAGGTCAGCGATCAGATCGCCTCGGAATTTGCTTTTGACAACAATATCATCAATATATGCTTCCACATGGCGGCCGATTTGGCCTTCAAGAACAATATGAACACATTTTTTATATGTAGAACCAGCATTCTTAAGGCCAAAAGGCATCTTAATATAACAGTACACACCGAAAGGAGTTACAAATGCAGTTTTTCCTCATCATCTATGCACATGCTAATTTGGTGATACCCCGAATAGGCATCTAGAAAACATAGCAATTCGCATCCGGAGGTTGAATCTACAATTTGATCTATCCTCGGAAGAGGATATTCATCCTTAGGGCATGCTTTATTAAGTTCGATATAGTCCACGCACATCCACCATGTGCCGTTAGGCTTCTTGACCATGACGAAGTTTGCTAACCACTCTAGGAAGGGGACCTCTCGTACAAAACCGGCCTTCAGTAGTCGGTAGATTTCATCTCGTATGGCGGCTCGCTTCTCGGGTGTGTAGCGTCTTTGTTTTTGTCTGACTGGTCAAGCGCCAGTTGGTAGACCTAATTTGTGCTCTCTTACCTCCCTGGGGATTCTGAGCATGTCTGATGGTTCCCAAGCAAACACATTCTTATTTGTCTGGAGGAAAGCAATGAGCTTGAGTCCCTATTGAGGAGGAAGGTTGGTCTCGATATTGGTGGTCTGGTCCCCAGTTGCGACCTCCTTAGATTGAGGAGTGTCATCTGGCTTGTCCATGACCGCCACTAGTTCAGAGTTGACCATGTTGATCTTCAGCGTCTGAGACTGTGGGAATTCTAGAGTCTGGGATTGCGAGATCATTGGGATCAGAACTTCAGAGGGCATTGGAGCCTGAGGTGGAGGCAGTGCCAAGATTTGATTCTGTGGCTAGATAGGCGCCTTGGACCTGAATTCAGTCGCTTTAGAGCTCTCGACCTCTGGGATTGACGGCTTAGACACAACCAGGGCTGCTACGACAGGCGCAGGTAGTGTAGCTGCTAGCGTTGTCATAATAGTTGGGTCTGTGGTCTTTTGCTGCTTTGACGGTGGCTCAGCCGGGTCTATGAGAACCTACCTAAACTACTTGATCAGGTCGAGAGTTTTCAAGTCGCAGGCGACTACACCTTTCTGGTCACTGTATATAGTGAGGGGACCATGGGGCCTAGGCACCTTCAGCACCGAGTAGGCGAAGTGAGCGACAGCCATGAATTTCTTCAGGAACGGTCGCCCCAGAATGCAGTTATAGGCTGACTCAAAATCAGCTACCTCGAAAGTCAGGATTTCGGACCTTAGGTTCTCACCTTCTTGCAGGGTAACCTGAATGTTGATCCTTCTGAGTGGATAGGCTGACATGCCTGGCATTATTCCATAGAAGGGTTCCTTGCCTGGAATTAGAGCCTTCCTGGGCAACGCGAGGTTGTCATATGTATTGGCAAAAAGCAGATTGAGCGCATTGCCACTATCGATTAAGGTTCATCTGACCTTGTAATTCCTAATGTATGGTTTAATAACCAATGGGAGCAGTGAGCCATCGTATAGGTTCAGGGGATGATCCCTGAGGTCGAACATGATGGGGACTTCTGACCACTTGAGCCTTCTTTTCTGATGGCTGGGTACTGTTCACCTGCCGCTGGACTTGTTTCAGCTTGGTCTTGGAAGCCGGGGTGGCCATGCCACCATAGATGGTGAGTATTTCGTTCTCGGGCAAGATGACTTCTTCGTCCTCTTCTGTCATGTGAACGTTCTGATCGGGCCGTTGCTAACGGCCAGGTGCTTCGGGCCTGCGCTGCTGTTCCTCTTCCTGTTTCTGCTTCTTATACAATGAGCACTCCGTGAAGGAGTGCTTGGTGGAACGATGAACAGGACAGTAAACTGGGAGGTCATTGGGTTTACCTTGGCGTTGGGGCGGAGCTTTTCCCTTTTCGGCGGCAAGGATTTTGGCATCTTCGTTCTTGCGCATCTTTTCCTTGCCTCTCTTCTTATCCTCCGCTGATCGAGAGGCATCAAGTTGTCCGTACACTCATGCTCGGGCATCAGCTGCCTTGGCCGTTGCCTCGATGATCTGGTAAAGCTCAACCACCGTTTTAGGGTTTTTAGTGGCCAGCTTTTCGGTGGTCTTTCCATCCTTGCAGCCCGCTTGAAGGCTACGAGCACCCAATCTTCAATCATGTCAGGAATCGTATTGCGGATATCGCTAAACCATCGAATGAAATCCCAAAGAGATTAATCGGGTCTCCGGATGCATGCGAACAGATCATCCTCCTAACGGGACAGGTGTATGTTGCATGGAAGTTGGCCTCGAACATCGGCATAGATGAGCCCAGGACTGAAACAGTACCTTCGGGTAGGTTCATCAACCATGTTCGGGCCGAGACCAGAGGGACGATCGGGAGGTGATTGGCTTTGACAAAATCATCACCGTATGCTTCCTCGATGACCATAGAGTAGATGCTGATCCACTCCTTTGGGTTGGTGGTGCCGGCATACTTCTCGATCGGGCCAGGTTTAAGCTTACGAGGCCAAACAACCTTCCGCAGATTCTTGGCGAATGCGCGGTAGTCGCCATCAAACTCGTGGATTGGTGCCGTAATGTTGAGCCCGATTTGCATCAAGCGTCGTTCGGGCACTCCCGACCTCTGCGGTTCGCATCCAACTAGGGCTTGAGGTCTCCACCACCAGGCGGAGCATTGTACCGGTTGCCCACTGATCGGTTAGATCTCTCAGGGCGTGGATTCCAGTTGCGCGATTGGGATCTGGCCTATTTAGAAGGTGCGGCCGCCTTTGCTTCCAAGCGTTGCTTAGCCTGATTGGCCAGGTCTTGTGCCTGTTTGATGATGGTCGCCAATGGCATTCCTTTTTGTGCCAGGGTCCCCATAGTTCCTAGGAGCGTCCTGATCTGAATGTTGTCTTCTGCGCTTGTGAAGTCGAATTTAGATTCCTTGGGTGCAGGGTAGACTCCATCACAGCCCGTGGCGGAATTGTGTTGATCCTTGGAGCGTTGCTGGGACGAGGCGGTGGGCGTGATGCTGATGACCCAACCTCAGTCGCAGCTTGCGTATTGTCTCGTGTAGCCATGTAAACGTTGCGGCCCTCGTAAGGGTCTACTTCCTCATCTGAGCCGTCGTAGTCAAGATCAAGACGGGCGGCAGAGTCGGCTAGATCCTCAGGAATATGGCCGAATGACGTGAATACTTCGCGGCCAGCACAAGTCAAGTCGGGATCATAGATCCCTGTCAGCTGTAGATTGAAATCTCTCTGGTGTTCGAATACCAAACTCCCAAAGTGGATAGTTAGTGACACATCGTGGGATGGAGAATTGATTTGTGAATATGTGTAATAGTTGCCCATAATCGCAGATCTGACAGAGAACGGTGCCACAGCGGCGTCGGAATGCGCCAGATCTAGGTACCAAACCTTGTTGATGATCGGCATGATCGGTCTTCGCGCAAGATCCCCCTGCCTGGTGCGCCTCTGTCGGTGTTTTTTACCGGCAGATATTTGGTTCTTGGAGAACTCCGCTTGGTGCGAAGAACAATTACAGATGGAGACGAGATTTATACTGGTTCGGTGCCCCCGGGAAGCGGGTAAGCGTCCTACGTCCAGTTGCTACTTGTTTGTATTGCTTGTACTCGGCGAGATTGCAATTACAATGTGGCTAGGCCTATGAAAGAGTCGATAATTACAACAGGGAGAATTGCTAGCTATTTATATCCGGGACCAACTTGCCCTACAAGCTAAGGAGTCGTGCCCTAGTCAGAGTCTTGGCGCAATCCGGAGATATCATTCATTGAATAGGGTCATCGTGGGCCTTCGGGTCGTCTCTGATCCGGAGTAGATAGCCGGCAATATGGAAGACGGGTACTGGAGGTATGTCATCGACAGGCCTATTATGAGATTAAAATGTCCAGCGGTAGATGTCATCTGTCACAAACGTAAAGACATGAAGGCTGTTTAATCACTTAAATTTAAGTTGTTCTCTGGGTAATTATGCTGGCAATTGGACACATTACTGGGATGGAGGGCCCGAGCTGAACAGAGGTATATTTTTTATTTTTCCATTTCAATGGAAATTCAACTTTTTGGGGAAGTTATTTTGTTCCCCAGATTTTCTATAAGAGTTACATGCGTAAACTGTGGTAGTTTAGTTCTTTTACTGGAATCATTTACTAACAAGAGAGAGAACACGATCATGACGTGATACAGTGATACTTTAATTTAGATGGAGGCAGATTAACTCTTATATAGCAAAGAATGGTCAAACAAGGCGAGCTCATTCAGGAAGGAAGATAAGGCTTTCAGACTTGGCGAGAGGAAGCGACGAAATTGCATACTAAATCTCCGGGTCGACAATGACATCCGAACGTCGCATCAGGACATGGAGGAGGCACTGACCGTCCACTTCACCTCAGTGCTCGGGCAACCTGGTGAAGGTGGATTCGCCGTCGACTATGACAGCCTCGGCTTGGCCCCAGTGGACCTCTCGGCGCTCGATACACCGGTCTCCATGGATGAAGTCTGGGCCGCTATTAAGGACATGCCGCCAGACCGAGCGCCGGGCCGGACGGCTTCACCGGCGCGTTCTACTGATCCACTTGGGAGGTCATCAAGGAGGACATAATGGCATGGATAAACTGCGTGCTTTACGGGGACAGCAGGGCGTTCCACCTGCTCAACAACCAAAAAGCCCGACGCAGCGACGCCGGCCGACTACCGGCCAATCACCATGATCCATAGCTTCAGCAAGTTCGTCTCCAAGCTATTGGCCACATGACTGGCGCAGCACCTAGCAGAACTTGTGTCGGCAAACCAAAACACCTTCATCCGGGGACGAACGATACATGATAACTTCAAGTACGTGCAGCGGGCGGCTGTATACTTGCGAAAGAACAAAATTCCAAAGGTGGTGCTCAAGCTGGACATCTACAAGGCGTTCGACAGTCTCATTGCCATTCCTGCTGAACACCCTGAGGGCCTTTGGCTTCAGCGCATAGTGGCGACGCTGGATGGCACTACTACTCTCCACCGCCTCGTCACGCATACTGTTGAACGGCCAGCCTGGACAGCCGATCAAACACAAGCGCGGAGTTCGGCAGGGGGTTCCTTGTCTCCAATGCTGTTCATCCTGGCGATGGAGGTGCTCGGCAGGCTATTTTGTGCAGCAAGAAATGAGGGTCTCATCCGGCCACTCGAGACGCAGGCCATCAAGCATCACTGCAGTATTTACAAGGACGACGTCATCCTGTTTGTGCACCCAGATGTGGCAGAGGCCAGAGTGGTAAAGGCCGTCCTCGGCATCTTCGGCGACGCCTTAGGCCTAAAAACCAACCTCGGCAAATGCTCTATCACGCCGATCTTCGCCGCGGAGGAATTTTTGCCAGAGTTGCAGCAGAACTTGGGCCGCCAGCTAGCGGAATTCCCCATCCGTTACCTTGGATTGCCGCTGAGCACGAAAAAGCTTCCCAAGAACTGTATGCAGGCTACGGTGGACGCCGTCGCAAGGAAGCTGCCGGCCAGCCATGGCCCGCTCATGGCAAGGAGCGGCCGTCTCATCTGGATCATGTCCGTCCTCACGGCAGTACCCATCTATTGCATGCTCGTGGACGGCCTCCCACCCTGGGTGAGACACGAGATTGATGCCATCCGTTGGAAAGCTCGGTTTCCAACGATTGAGACAAAGAAGGACAACGAAAGCCTTCGCCTAGCCTTGTTCCCTGGGCGAAGGTACGAGTAATGAAAGATGCGCCCTAGCCAGATTAGGGTTTCATAAATGTATATCCCCCTTGAACAGAGTTTGAGTCCCCTTTTATAGGGCACTGTTTGCTAGAGCTACACTTTACATTTCCTATCCCTTGTCGGTTACAGCATATTTCCGGAATATTCCTATGCTAATACGAGCCCCCTAGGGCAGTTTGGGCATCCTCTTCCTCTACCGCCTTTGCCTGTTGGGCCATCGTCGATGACCCGTCATCGGCCCACAGCCCAGTAATGCCGCCGAGTGGGTGCTTTCCCTGGTTCCGGGGCCTCTGTCCGAGAAGCCTTCGCCAGAGCTTCCCGACTTTCGCTTCTGACGTCCGAGCCATAGCCTTCGCTCATAACGCGAGAGCCTCCGCCCCCGACCGCGTCCTGATGCCTTCGCCGCAGCTTCCCGGCCTTCGCCTCACGCGATCGCCCGAGCGGAGGCCTCTGCTTCCTTTCCCTGCACACTATTCATAAAATCCATTAGCCGTTAGTTCTTATTGTTGTTGCGAACTTTGTTCTCCATGACTCATCACCGTGTCCCAACAGTTCCCCCTTGAGGGCTTGGTCTGATGCTGGCGGGCCTTACTCTCAAAACTTAGTCATCAGGCTCTAAGGCGTGGAGGCATCCCTCCTGGCAGGCCTTGCCCTCAAAACCTAGCCCTCAGGCTCTGAGGCGTAGAGGCTCTTGCGCACGCGGAGGCTTTTCCCCCATTCCCCCCTAGGACGCCTGGATCAGACCGCTGCGTTGGTGACGTGTTGCTATTTGATTCACAGCGGTGGCTGTGGAACCGACATGTTTTTGAACGGACGTGACCGTTGGCCCCAGAAGTCGAAGCGACGTGGCGGGGGCTATATAAGGGTCGGTAGGTGAAGGCTCCCCCCGTCCCTATCTGAGCCATCGCTTTCGCTGCTGTTGCTTTCTACACTATTCCTTTGTGCCTAGTTTTTGCTTAGTTGGTGTTTGCCTTCTCTCCCTTTGGGTTGTTGCTGAGTCTTAGAAGTGGCTACGCCTGCCAGTCCTGCTCTGCGCCGGGCTTCCTTGTTTGGGCCATACCATCACCTTCTCGGTGTTAGGTCTAGTGGGTGGTCTATGCGGTTTGGGGAGTGTATGATTATCAGTGCGGAGGTGTTAGGGCATGAGGAGGATCTTTCTAGAGTTGAGGCCTCCGTTGCTGATTTGATAACCGCTGAGGAGGCAGGAGCATGGCTGGCTCATCCAGGACGTGGGATTTTGGACCTTCGCTTATGACGAAGGACATGATCAAGGAGTTCTTGACAGTTGGGCTGCTTTGGTAATGGTAAGGTGAAACCTCCGGGGGAGACAATTCCTAAACGAAGTCCCATTGATGCCGTGGTTTTCGTGGATTTTTTCCTTTATGGTCTTTGCTTCCCAAAGGGCGCATTTCCTTCGCCAAGTTCTGGAAGCATTCGAGGTACAACTACATCATCTTACCCCCAATGGTATTGTTACTCTGAGTAAGTTCTGCTGGGCCTACTTGTCTTATGGCGCGGAGCCCAACGTTGGTACTTTCTCTTAGTACTACGAGCTCCAGCGCCAGCCTAAATGAGATGGCAAAGGCCAGATGGTGGCGCGGTATGGAAGATGCACTTTTATGCCACGGAGGAACCAAAAAAGGCAAGAAGTTGGAGATCTCCTTCGCTCAGAAGAACAAGTGGTTGAAGGATTGAATGCAATACTGGTTCTACGTGAGGACCGGTGGCATGACATCTACCCGCTCAGACAAGAAGAACAATACCCGCTATCCGACTCCAATGAGGCCTCTGACTCAAGGGATCCTAGGTCCGGGGATTGATGAGGGTCGTGAAGCCTGTGATGAGGCTTTTTCTCTGGCCTGCTGGTACTCCAGAGGCTGTGATTTGGTTGAGGAGATGGTGGTGGCTAACTACTAGCCCTTTGGTAGGAACAGGCCTGCCATGAACATTGAGATGGTCAATCTGCCTATTTTTGGCAAAGGTGTTGGGGTTCCGTTTCCCTGCTTTGGTTTTGAGAAGGAGGGTCGGGCTGCTAAGAAATTGGTGAAGTCCACTGAGGCAGGGGCGCATGAGATACTGAACGAAATGTCTGACAGGGAGTATCTGGCGCACTGAGCCATCGCCGGTACAATTCCACGGCTCAACAGAGTTTTGGAGGAGTTCGGGGTCCACCACAAGGAACATGACATTCCTGCGAAGGTGAACAAGTCCGTAGAGGACAAGGCAAGGAAGGCCACCGCCAAGAATGCGACTGCTACGGCGGAGGCGAAGAAAAGAAAAGGGGTTGTTGTGCCCAAGGTCGTCACCAAAAGGTGGATGACTATGGCTGCTTCTGCTGCCGCCTCCGTCGATGCATCCGCGGCCGCCTCTGCCAATGATGAGGAGGAGGTTGCTAAAAATGTTGGCGGAGGTTCTGGCTTCGTTGCTGTCGGAACAGGAGGCGAGCGCTCGGAGGCTGTGTGTGGTGCTGCTGGGGCACGATCTTTGTTAGCTACGGAGGCGCTGGCTCTGAAGGCTCCATCTCTTGCTGCCGAGGTCCCGAAGTCCCGAGAGCCTACACCTGCTCCTCCTGACCCAGAGGTGTAGTGTCTAGGTTTTAGCTAGTTTTTTAGGCTTGGTCGAAGGTGATGTGCTACAGACGCCCGTCCTTTTATATATATAGGTCTAAATTGTGAACTTGTCCAACGCAAGTCTCCTTCGCTGGGACTGTGCAGGACATGTCCCCTGTTACTATGTACCAAGACGAAATTTATGTTAGTGGTGAACTATGGCAATATTGGCGGGAAGCTTTTCCCCGGCATTCTGTTCATGACATGTTTGCTTTTGTGAAGTATGATATTGATAATGAACGTGTGGAGTTTACTAGGTCACTACCTTGGCGAGGGCTTCAACCTTAGTTTTATACTAATTTGTTTGACCGGCCTTCGCGCCTTTGTAGTTGTTACTTGAAAGGCCTTAATGCCTCTTCTTTTTTTCCTTTGCCCTATTATTACCTTTGGGCTTTTGTACTATTGCGCTTCTAATGCACTGTTGTTGTAATCATAACTGCTTTTGTAATGAACCTTCTCTTGATTGTCTATCTGTGCGGTTCTTTTTACAAAGGATTCTTACTATGAGTTTTGGCTAGACCGAAGGGTTACATTTTATGTGCCTTACTCTCTCTCTTGCTTCTGCTTCTCTCTTCTTTGGTCGACGTTGAGTACAAGTATGTGTTCTTGTGCGGAGAAGTTGAGAGTTGTTGGTCTTTGACCTTGAGTGCCTTGTGGAGGCTTCGGTGCTTGTCTTGTTGCTCTGGCCTCCGTCTTTGTGCTTGCTTGAAGTTGACAGGGAAGCTCTAGCATGTCGCAGTGGAGAAACTAAAGTGCTCGTATTTGATCTTGCTAATGTTGCGAAGGCTTTGGCACAATTTGAGCATTCATCGAAGGTGCTAGTTTTTATTCTTGATGCTTCTCTAGAGACCACATAGCAATTTGAGCAAGCAACGGAGGTCGAAGAAGCATTTCTTGGACATTGTCGCTTGCGCCTGGATTGTTTTGTTTTTGTCTTCGGCTATGCTGGAGCAGCTGTGCTTCCATCAAACATAGTTGATGCCGGGTTGCGCCAGATGGTGTCTTCGGTTGCGGGGGGATGTTACGAGCCTTCGTGTGATACCCTCCTGCAACCTCTGACACGGACTATTTGCTGCTGGGCTATGGTCATTCAACGTCCCGTGGAGGCTATATGACACCAAGTGGAGGATGCGTACAACCTCAACGTGGCCTTCGCTGAGCTATGCGAGCTGCTAGATTTACGAGTCTTCGCACGATGCCTTCTGGTCTCTCGTTTCTAAGGAAACTCCGACTTCCATTTTTCTTTGGGTTGGCTCTATAGTGCACTGGCTTTTGGTTGGTTTGGCTTCCCCCCTAGCGCTTTTCTGGAGGTAGGGGTATGAAAATGCACTAACTAGGGCTATTGCTGTGGTAGGGCTATTGCTGGATTTTATAGCCTACTACTTGTACGTTTTAATAAATCTTGGTGCTTGGCCGGTGTTTATTGCTTAGATACGTTTTTAAGTCATGATGCGCATCAGATTTTTTCTGTACCTGGCATATCTTTTGGTCTTTATTCATGTTGTACCTTAGCTATTAATTCCTAATAGTTATCTAGAGCTTGATGATGACAAGCCTTTTCCCGATGCCTACAGTGAAGGTAGGTCTTTGTTGGGTTTGTTTTGGCCTTTTTTGGCCGTTTTGATAAATCCTTGATGCCTGAATGTGGACAGGGCTTTCTCAAGGTTATAGGATAATTTAGCCATGGAGGTCGTTCCATGCTTTAGAGCCTTCATCTAAAGCATTGGAAGATCCTCTTTGTCATAATGTTGTCGTCGAATGTTTTGGCTCTGTTGCTAGCCACTTTCGACCTTCGCTTTTCATGGTATTCTTGGGGGATTCCTCTTTATATTTTTAGAGGTTTTACATGGAACCTGCCTTGTTAAAAACCTCACCTCCGCTAGGAGCCCCCTTTGTGAGGAAAAGAGCGCAGACCCTTTTGCATGAAATATAAAGAAAATGTGAACTAGGAGAAGCTTGGTGACCTTCGCTTATAGTTCCGCGGAGGCCACCCTTTTTACATTTAGTTGTAGAACCTACGCAAAGTGTCAATGTTCCAGGTGTGAGTTGTTTTGCCTTCACCGTCAGTCAGGTAGAATGACCTGGGTCTTCCGGTGGCCTTCGCCATGTATGGGCCTTCCCATTTTGGTTGAAGCTTTCCAACATTTTTAGCAATAGGTTTCCTTCTGAGGACTAGGTCTCCATCTTGTATGAGTTTTCTAATTACTTGGCTGTCTCTCCCTTTTTGGTTTGATCTTGGTGTTTTGTAATGTTTTCTACTCCTTCCAATCTTGTGCCTTTGATTGTTTCCTTGGAGTAGTCTTCCTCTTCTGCCAGTGCTTGTTTTATGACGCGAAGGCTCTGGTGCCTGGCTTCTTCAGGCAGCATTGCTTCTTCGCCATATAAGAGTTTGAACGGTGTAAAACCTGTTGTTCTAGAGGCTATAGTGTTATGGGACCACACTACCCTCGGTAGTTCCTCTACTCATTTGCCCTTGAAAAGGTTGAATAGAGTCTGCTATTGCTGAGAAAATTACTTTATTAGCTCTTTTCACCGCTCCATTTGATTCTAGGTGGTAGACTGAGGTGAAGGCTACCTTGGTACCTATACTCTTGTAGAATTCTTTGAAGTTGTCCGAGTCGAATTGCTTTTCATTGTCAACTGTTAGGGTTCTTGGTACTCCGAATCTACAAATTATGTTTTGCCAAAAGAACTTTTTTACTGTCTCTGATATGATTGTTGCAAGTGGTTTGGCCTCAATCCATCTTGTGAAATATTCTATGGCTAGTACTGCGAACTTGTTCCCCCCTTGTGATGGTGGTAGCGGCCCAACTAGATCCATGCCCCATCTTTGCAGGGGCCAAGTGGGTGGGATGAGTTGTACAACAGCCGAAGGTTTTGATTGGTGTGGGGAGGTGCTCTGGCATGCTTGGCATGTCTTGACAATCTCTTTTGTGTCTTTGATGTGCGTAGGCCAATAGAATCCTTGCCTGATGGCCTTTGCAGACAGTGCCCATGGACCACTGTGTGAGCCGCATAAACCTGAGTGGATTTCCTATAGAAGGTTTTTGCCTTTGCTCTGAGGTATGCACTTGAGTAGCAGTTGGACCACCCCTTTCTTCTACATTATTCCATCTATTAGTGTATAGCTTCTTGCTCTTGATGTCATTCTTGCTATGCTCGCTTCATCCTCTGTGTGATGCACATTGTTCAGGCAATCTATGATCAGCTGCCTTCAGTCTTCAGACTTGGTAACTAAGACTATTTTGAATGCCTTCGTTGTGACCAACATTGCCGGTGCATGCAGCACTTGGTAAAAGGCTTCATTTGGTATGGGCAAGTTGTTTGCTGTTGCCTTTGCCAGCTTGTCCGCTTCTGCATTTTCTGCTCTTGGTATGTACTACAGGGTGAATCCCTGAAACCTTCGCTCAAGAGCCCTTACTATGGCCAGGTATTTGACCAGTTCTGGTTCCTGTGCCATATATTCTTTTTTGACTTATCCTGCTATGACTTGGAAGTCTATTTTTGCTAGTAATGTTTTTGCTCTGAGTGCCTTTGCCTTGTTGAGGCCTAGTATGAGGTCTTCATATTCTGCTATATTGTTTGTTGCCTTGAGTTCTATCCTTGCTGCATACTTCGTGCGGAGGCCAGATGGTGCTATCAAGATGGCGGAGGCCCTAGCGCCTAGATGTCCCCAAGCCCCGTCTGTGTAGAGTGTCTAGATTTGGGGCTAAGGTTGTGGGGCTTGGTGTGCCGAAGATGTGGCAGAACCGCCCAAGTTATATGGCCCACATGTGCCTGTCATTGTCCTTCAAACTTCTGACTGCTGCACATGGGAGCCAGACAACTCTGGTAGTCTATTGGGTGTCTTTGGGGAAAACCCAAAGCATCCATGTTTACCTTTCCGAGCAGGATACATCATAGGAAGCATTGTGGTATTACAACAGTTGTACAAATATACAAATATATTACATTAGAGTAAGTGGCAAAAGTCTTACAAATGATAAGTTTACAAACCATAAGTTTTAGCCATTCAGGCAGTGGGGTAACAAAACAGTACCACTTATGTTACACTCAAAAGAAGTTCATCCTACCCAAGGGTGCACAACAACTGTTCTACTGTTGGGACTTCTTCTCCAAAACCGCCATGCAGCAGGGGCAAAAGCCTAACTGCTCATGAGGCTCACCTGCAAGAAGGGTTTAGCAAACCATGAGTACAAAAGCACTCAACAAGACTTAACCGACGAAAAGGAAAGACTCCAAGGATATGCAGGCATACGGGGAATCAAGGTAAGTCTATAGTAAGAACCAAAATTACTTTTGCATAAACGCTTACTAATGTTGATCCTTACTTTCAATGTTTTAGCTTTGTATTAGGTCATTATTGGTAACCAGTTTGCACCTGATCTAAATCATTCACTTATGTAATCAGCCCATCTCATCTCATCTTATCTCATAACCATAAGTAACCATGTTTCATTGATTAACTATGATGATGGTGCGAGTATCATGTCTCCTGTTCAGAGAGCAAATGGCAATTCAATCGCTTTGGCCTAGCTGGGGTTTCCTTACCACATGACATTTGTAGGTCTAGGACCGGTCCCAAACCTACATATATCAACCCTCACTCAGATCCTTCAAAACATGAATGGGTCCAAGCGCTACCCGAGAGCACAGTACTCCACCTCCTTGCGCCACTCCTGGTGGATTCATAGGATGTGTACACACTACTCTCGCCATCTCTCCAGTCCTAGTGCACACATGGCCTTTCACATAATGGAATAGCCGAGGTATTAGACTTACCGAAATATGTGGCCAGTACTACAAAATCTTGATTCAAGGGCCAACAACGAACGGTCCTTAATCGACTCAGGTGGGGCACTACGTCAAGACTCAAACTTGACGTAAGCAAAGAATCCGCTCGATCTCAGATTAATTCACTAATATCATTAAGTCTTAGGGTTTCCCCTGGTTATAAATCCATTGTATCATAAACTTTTAAACCAAACAAAGCATTATAAAACTACTATAACTAGCAGGGTGACAAGGAAGGATATGAAAATATCAAGGAAGGCATGCAGCAGTTGGTATACGAACAACTCCTATTTTACTTAAATGCATCATTCATAAAACTTAAGTGAATAACTTTTATAAAACTCAAGGAAAAGGGTTATGCTTTGGGGCTTGCCTTCGATGTCGGGGTTGTCGGATATTTCCCAACTTCCATAGAGTGAAAACCCTCGTCTAGGACTTGCTCAACACTAGGGTCACCACTCGCGTTCACTAAACGTAAATAAATATGCATGCTTTAGGATGATGAAGTGCTTCTCATGTATCATGATGATCAACAAGATTAATTTAGCTTGAGTACAACTTTCCTTCACTAAACAATTGGATTAATTACTCACTAAACAATATTGTTATTTATTATTAACATGTTAATTATAAGAACACAATCATGTAAGTAATTGCCATGGAACAGGAAGGTGTTAGGGTTCCAAGTAACACAATCAACCCCAAAGTTCACTCAATTCATTCTAATGATTTAAGGAAATCATTTTTGTATTTTTATTAATTCATAAAAGGCATCCAAATTAAGTGAGCAAATTATTTTCATCAAAATAGGACTAAACTTTTTGTGGAGGTTGATTTTAGTATGTAAAACATATACACCAAATTTCAAGATTTTTGGATAATTATTTTAACCTATAAAAATCATAGAAGGTTTATTTATTAATTAAATGAGGAAATTTTTAGACCTAGCAAAAGTACTGATTTCCACCAACTCATATTTTTCTCTAATCAACCTCAAGAAAACAAGCTTACACAAAAATTTTCATAATTTTATCAGCTTTAATTGTTTAGTTATGAATTAGTCAAGTTTCAGCTCTTTTTAATATTTTCTGGAAAAACCAAAAAGACTAAAATCCTTTTCTTACTCCCCCTCTCTCACTCACTCTCACTGACAGGGGGGCTCGAACCCCCGCCCGCGCTGACGACGGTGCTAGTCCCGTTGACCGGCGGGTACCTCATCGACGGAGAGCTCTCCGGCGACGAGACCTACCTCTATCGATTCCCCTCATCCCTGTGCATCTCCTGGTACTACCCGATGAATCTCTACTGCACGGCGGTGAGCACGACGACTGCTCCGATGGCCCGGTGATGATCTGGCGAGACAACTTTGGTCGTCGGCAGCGACTTTGGTGAAACGAGCTGGCCTAACGCATCCCTCCCGATCTCCCGAACACGTTCGCGGTGATGATTGACTAGCTCAGGCGTGGCAGCATGCCGCCGGTGGAGAAACTTCGACGAGATGGCTATGTGCAACAGTGAGCTCTCCAGCTGCGCAAGCTACCCGTACACCTTCTTCTCGTCCTTGCAATCCTAACCAAGAGATCGATCGGGCGAAATTGCGCCAACAGCGTAGCTGCCTATGACCACGGCGACCTGGTGGCGCTCTAGCAAGGTGGCGGTGCCCATTGGTAAGGTCACCGGTGACACTAAGCTTGGAAAGACACTCAGATGCTCTAGCAAACATGCCCAAGGTGTTTGTTGAGCGTGCACGGCCTAGCTACTCACGTGACCGTGGCTGTGGTGACTTGGCAAAATAGAGCACGTCGGCACAACGATACTCCGACCACTAGGGCCCAATAAAGGTTAGACGGGAGACATGCTTAGACTTAGGAGCTCACCGCGACATCAAAATGTCAGTTGGTTGGGCAAGGGATGCGGCGGAGCTAGGTCATCGATGTTGGGGACAATGGCGGTGGCACGAACCCGCAACAGCGTCAGCATTCCGCCTGATCCTGTATGGTAGAGATAAAACAGGTGAGCCGATGAGCAATAGGGCATCACGGCGAAGCTAGAACATGAGAGGCGAGGGATCAAGGGTAACCCGAGTGGCCTCGCCATGGTGAGGTGGTCGCGACGGCGCTCGGCGAACGTCGAGGGGGAAGATGGCATCGCACGGGCAACTCTGACGGGTAGAGCTGGCGCTGGCAGGTCGAGCAGATGCGCTACGTAGCTCAAGCAGGAGCTGGCAACCGCTCCTATGTTGACCTCGTCGTCATAGCCTGAGCCAGAAGCCATTCTCTTCCTTCCCTCTCTACTCCGCTATCATCGATCTTTCACTGTGCCGTCGATTCCTCCGCCATCGCTCGCCTCTGCCCAATTCACCTCGCTCAAATCTTTGCCTACGTAGGCGATCCGCTCGACCACGCCGCGCCGCCTCTACCCGTCGAGTTGCCGTGCGGCGACGCCATCTTCCCCCTCGACGTTCGCCGAGCACCGCCGCGACCACCTCACCGTGGCGAGGCCACTCGGGTTACCCTTGATCCCTCGCTCTCATGTTCTAGCTTCGCCGTGATGCCCTATTGCTCATCGGCTCACCTGTTTTATCTCTACCATACAGGATCGTGCGAATCGTCGACGATATTGCTATGGGTTCGTGTCCGCCGCCATTGTCCCCAACATCGATGACCTAGCTCCGCCGCATCCCTTGCCCAACCAATCGACATTTTGACGTCGCGGTGAGCTCCTAAGTCTAAGCATGTCTCCGCCTAACCTTTATTGGGCCCTAGTGGTCGGAGTATCACAGTGCGACGCGTTTCTATTTTGCCAAGTCACCACGGCCCACGGTCACGTGAGTAGCTAGGCCGTGCACGCTCAACAAACACCTTGGGCATGTTTGCTAGAGCATCTGAGTGTCTTGCCAAGCTTAGTGTCACCGGTGACCTTACCAATGGGCACCGCCACCTTGCTAGAGCGCCACCAGGTCGCCGTGGTCATAGGCAGCTACGCTGTTGGCGCAATTTCGCCCGATCGATCTCTTGGTTAGGATTGCAAGGACGAGAAGAAGGTGTACGGGTAGCTTGCGCAGCTAGAGAGCTCACTGTTGCACATAGCCATCTCATCGAAGTTTCTCCACCGGCGGCATGCTGCCACGCCTGAGCTAGTCAATCGTCACCGCGAACGTGTTCGGGAGATCGGGAGGGATGCGTTAGGCCAGCTCGTTTCACCAAAGTCGCTGCCGACGACCAAAGTTGTCTCGCCGGATCATCACTGGGCCATCGGAGCCATCGTCGTGCTCACCGCCGTGCAGTAGAGATTCATCGGGTAGTACCAGGAGATGCACAGGGATGAGGGGAATCGATAGAGGTAGGTCTCGTCGCCGGAGAGCTCTCCGTCGATGAGGTACCCGCCGGTCAACGGGACTAGCACCGTGTCGGCCATGGCGGGGTTCGAGCCCCTGCAGCAAGGAGAGTGAGTGAGAGAGGGGAGTAAGAAAAGGATTTTAGTCTTTTTGGTTTTTCCAGAAAATATTAAAAAGAGCTGAAACTTGACTAATTCATAACTAAACAATTAAAGCTGATAAAATTATGAAAATTTTTGTGTAAGCTTGTTTTCTTGAGGTTGATTAGAGAAAAATATGAGTTGGTGGAAATCAGTACTTTTGCTAGGTCTAAAAATTTCCTCATTTAATTAATAAATAAACCTTCTATGATTTTTATAGGTTAAAATAATTATCCAAAAATCTTGAAATTTGGTGTATATGTTTTACATACTAAAATCAACCTCCACAAAAAGTTTAGTCCTATTTTGATGAAAATAATTTGGTCACTTAATTATCCAAACAGGTGTGTGTCCCCATGCACTTAGGCTGCATTGAAGGGCGTCGACGTCGGCCTCTCAAGCGGTGAGCAAAGTGCAGACCTGACCGCTCCCAAATGATGAACAATACCATCTAAAACTCCTCCTTCTTCTCTATTTTTCTACATATTCCATTAAGCAACATGAAAATCTTCAAGAATAAAAGTTGTTCCCATTCATGTCGACTTCAACTTTGCTTTAAGGATCGAACACTAATTCTAACTGGTTAAGAAGATCCAAGCCCAAGAACAAGGATAGATAGAAACTGCTCTCTGAAGTTTTCAGCTAGGGTTTTGAAAATCTAGTTAAGTTAGTTAGATTGGTGAATTAATTAGTGATTAATTAATGATCAAACAAAGACAACTAAAAAGCATGATTCCAAAGTACAAACTTCATACTTTGAATTGATGCAATTGTTTGCTACAACTTTATTTGAAAAATTCATTTCAATAAATCCCTCAAATTTGAATTCAACATCAAATCCCAAGATAACCAAACCTGCCTAAGTGTTGGAATTCAATTCTGTTTTCAAATTTGGAGCTCAAGTTTTAATGGGTTGGACTTGAATTCATACCCGACACTTGACACTAGTGTAAAGTACACACTTTACACCTCAAAGTTTATTAAGACACAATTTCAAATATTTTGGTGAAATTCAAAATTAAAAGGTCACAAAGTACCTTAAAATGGTTTTTGATTTAAGCTCAACACATCACATATGCAATGCATTACTAGCAAGTAAATATTAATTTTAGCGAATGCAAGGCATGGTTAGCTACCATTAATGCTTAACATGCACGATGATGACATGATCAAGTTTTAGTGATGCTTAACACCTAGGGTGTTACAGAAGGTGTCCAATCGGCCATAAAATCTGCTAGCGCTTGTGATTTGATTGCTGTTCTTGATACATAGTTGAGTTTAAACTGGGATAGCTCTGTTGCCCATTTCCCTCTTCTTTCAGAGGCTTCTTTGTTGCTAAGTATGTCCCTGAGTGGTTGCGAAGAGGGTACTATGATTTTGTGTGCCTAGAAATAGTGATTCAATTTCCTTGAAGAGATCAACACTGCGTATGCTATTTTTTCTATCTCTATATAGTTTAACTTTGCTCCTGACAGGGCTTCTGAAATGTAGTAGATAGACTGTTGAATGACCTTCAACTCTTCTTTTTTCTTTTGGACAAGCACCCCACTGACTGCATAGTCGGAGGCTACAACATATAACAGCAATGGAGCCTCTGGATTCGGCACTGTCACCATGAGTCTGGTAGCCAAATAATTTTTGAGTTGTTAGAAGGCCTTCGACCGTTCTTACCCCCATTCCACCTTATCTCCGCCTCTCAAAGCTTTCAAGAATGGGAGGTCGTGCTCTTCGACTTTTGAAATGAATCTGCATTCAGTCATTTGCTATTCTTCGAGTGAGTTTTTGGACTTCCTTTTTGGTTGATGGTTCCACCATTGAGATTATGGCCTTTGTTTTGTCTGGGTTGGCTCTCATTCCTTTGGGTCCTATGATGTACCCGAGCATTTTACCTCTGCTCACGCTGAATACACACTTTTCTATATTGAGTTTTAGCCTGACTTCTCTTAGATTGGCGAAGGTTTCCTTTAAATCTGCTATGTGATCTCCTTCATTCTTGTTCATCACCACAATATCATCAACATAAGCTATAATGTTTTTTCTGAGTTGTGGGCCAAGGACCGCCTTCGTCATTCTGGCGAAGGTTGATCCTGCATTCTTTAATCCTTCGGGCATTCTTGTGTAACAATAAGTTCCGAAGAGGATAGTGAAACTTGTCTTCTCTTCATCTTCTTTGTTGAGCCAAATCTGGTGGTATCCTGAAAAACAATCCAGGAGAGAGAAGCGTTTACATCCTACCACCTTGTCGACGGAGGTGTCTATTATTGGCAGTGGAAATGGGTCTTTCTTGCATGCTTTGTTTAGATCTGTGAAGTCTATGCACATTCTCATCTTTCCATTTTTCTTTGATACTAGTACTATATTTGCTAGCCATTCTGAGTACTTGACTTCTCTGAGACATTTGTGTTTAACAATCTCTGAACTTTGGCTTTTGATGCCAAGATTTTCTCCTCCGACATTTTCCTTTGTCGTTGTTTCTTTGGCTTTATTCTGGGGTTGATGTCAAGGGATTGTTGTATGATATCCCTACTAACCCCTTTCTGGTCGGAGGCTAACCAAGCGAAGACGTCTTTGTTCTTGGCTAAGGTTTCTATGAGTTCTGCTTCTTCTTGTTTCAACAGGTTGCCTCCGATCATGACCTTTCTGTCTGGGACTACATCTTCCAATGGGGCTGTCTTTGTTTCTTTTTGATCCTTGAGATCTGTTTTTCCCTTCGGCATGTCCAGAGGCTTCGGTGAGTTTGTTTTGGTTGCTTCGACAGAGTTGATATTGCGCCACGATTTATATATGGCTCTTTCTATGTTTCTTGCCTCCTTTTGACTGATGTGGACTGTAATGGTTCCGTGTAGGGCTAGCATTTTCATATACAGGTAGCCCATATGGAAGGCTACATTGAACTTGTTTCCGAACCCTCTTCCGAAGATGGTGTTGTAGGGGTAGTAGAGATCTACTATGTCAAAGGTCACATATTCTGTTCTTGTGTTTTCCTAACCTCTGAAGGAGACTGGCAGATATATTTTTCCTAATGCATCGATCCTCTTTCCTCCAAAACCAATTAATGGTGAGTCCGAAGGCTGCAACTGACTCTTGTTTAGCTTTATCTGGTCGAAGGCATTGACAAAGATAATATCAGCAGAGCTTCCGGAGTCTATGAGAACCCTATTGATTTCCCATCATGCAATGTTAGCCTTGATTACCATAGCGTCGGTATGAGGGTAGCTTTCTAGCTGCAAATCTTGTTCTAAGAAGGTGATTGGCGTCTTCGACCAATTTATGTAGCGCACTGGGCCTTGAACTGCTATGTTGTTTATCAACCTAAGGTGATCTTTTTTCTGTTTCTTTGTCTAGAACTCCAACGAAGAGCCTCCGACTATAGGTAGTATCATGCCGATGGTGGATAGGGGTGTGTGAGGGTTGAGTTAGTTTTCCGGGTTAGGTTCGTTTTTGGGTGTTGCCGGCTGCGTTGGTGGAGGCGGAGGCAATGCCTCTAGCTATCTATTGTGTACTTGAGATGGCTGGTTGGCCTCAATGAATGTTATGTGCGGATGCCTCGGGTTTATATAGGTGAGGTTGGCTTTTGCCCGTTGGTTGCTAGTTAGCCCATGCTGCTGAGTACTTGGTCTCCATGCGGGTAGGAAGTTTGGGTAATAGGCAACGGCTAAAGTGGATGGGTGAATTTGGGTGGAGTCTAGGCTTGGGTAAAATGGGCAGTATTGCTGCTGAGATGCTGCGAAGGTATGGTTCACTTCTCTTGTAGGTTGTTGTGGCAGAGGTGGCACATTTGCTTTGCTTTTGATCCTTTCTTGGGTCTCCTTGGCATCTGGGCGATCCCTGGTGATATGCCCTTTGTTTTCTTCATAGAAGAAACAATATTGTCTTTGCTGCCTTTGGTTTTGGTTTCTATTCCAGTTCCTACCTTGGCTATTTCCCTTGTCTTCGGATTGTTTCCGAGGCGCGCTGTTTGGGCCTGCCTTCGTCGGTTGCTGCCACTACTGGCTGTTTTCTTGATATTCTATGTTGAAGACTTGTTGGCTTTGCCCTTGATGTGGCTGCGGCTGGCCTTGGCTTCTGTTGCCCTTCTATGCATTTCTGTTGTTGTCCTAGAACTGCTTGCTCTAGTTTTGTTCTTCTAGCCTTATGCGGAGGTCATTGTCAGATCTGTAATACTTTTCAAATTCACTGTAAAGGTCTTTGATGGACCTTGGCTTTTCCCCAGCTAGATGAGCTAGAAAGGGTACTATGCGAAGGCCTTTGATTGCTGCTTCGATAGCAATGTCCTCCGGGACATTGGGTGCTTTTGCTTTCATTTGCACGAATTTTTGGAAGTAGTCTTTTAAGGCTTCTCCTTGATTCTGCTTGCATCGAAATAGATCCATGGAAGTCAAGAATTCACTTGTGAACCCCTTGAAATTTGCAAACATCTTGTCACGAAGGTCTTCCCATGAATAGACAGAACTTGCCTTCAGCATCGAATACTAGGCTAGCGTGTCTCCTTCAGCTGCGATGATGAAAGATTTGGCTGCACCGCTTCATTTCCACCAGTGGAAGCTACTACTGCCTCAAAGCTCATGATGAATTGTCGTGGGTCTGATCTTCCATTGAATTTGGGCAAGGTGATGGGTTTGTAGGAGGGAGGCCAGGGTGAGCTCTGGATGCCTTCGGATAGTGGTGATTTGGAATCAATGGTTCTATGGGTTTGCGACAAAGTGTAGGGTGTGCCGAAGGTTAGTTGGGCTATGGTACGTGGTGGGGGGCTAGGTTGGCTTTGATTTGCTGAGTGGAGCTGGTTGGACGTATTGAAGTTAGATTGCAAAGGCTGCATACTTTGTATCTTGGCCAATAGGATGGCTAGCTGCTGCATGATCTCCACTGCCTGAGCTGATGTTTGGGCTGCCCGTTGATTTGCGGTGAAGGCTACTGCGACCCTATCTCTTTCTTATCGCATGCTCTGCAACTGAGCCTGTAGTTGTTGAAGCTCTTGTTCCGGAGTGGGATTTGAGGCTTGTTGCTCCTCGGATGCCGAAGGTTGGTCTTCGATCGTGGGCCCTTCTTCGACTTGATCTTTTGGGGCGCTAGCGTAGGTGCTGCGGGCACTACGCCTAGGTTGTCCTCTCATTGAGGGCTCTGCGGGAATCCTAGCGGAGGCTGCTCTCTTTCTTGCCATCGTGGGTCTTGCTTGGCCAACACACGGTGGGTGCCAATGTTGGAAAGATGAGTTTCCAACGATTGAGACAAAGAAGGACAACGAAGGCCTTCGCCCAGCCTTGTGCCCTAGGCAAAAGTATGAGTAATGAAAGGTGGTGTAACACCCTCGGTGTTTGGCTTCTACTAATTGCATTTCGTCTCATAAACATGTGCATCATCTATCTCATCATGTCATTTTCCCTGAAACATACATATGAAACATTCGCATATTCTGTTTGTTTCATACTGGATTGCTTGTGAATGGTAGTAGTGCAACATATGAATGCAACATGAATTTCTCATATCTTGAAGCATGGCAACATGGTAGTAATGTGACAAGTATAGGATAACAACAAGGTCATGCAACATGTGAAACATTGTATTGAAACATATGTATGAATTGCTTGTTTTACTTTCTTTATCACATGTGATCAGTAGAAGTGGTATAACAACTTTGTAAAATGGGTGATCATGGTCTAATACACCTTAACTATACTTAGTTTACTTGTTGGAACATTGTTCATGTAGACCAAAATGACCAAAATGTCCTCAAGTGCAAGTTTGACTTAAATTGACCCATGGAGTGTCATCGTTTGACTGATTCAAAAGTCCAACTTAGAAGCTTTGCATGACTGTGCACTCTTTACAAAAGTTGTAGCTAATTTATCAAGGAACAAAAGTTGTTTTATGACCAACTCATGAAAATGACTAGAACATGCTCAAACATGGCCCACAAGTCAGATGTACATGCTGATTTCATACTTAGCAAATTTTTCTAAGTCCCAAGCAGATTTCAGTTTCATGAGCTGATGTTTGGAGCACTGTATCTCACTGACCAAGCCAAACTAGCTCGAGCTCCAATTAGAAAACTTGTAGTACTCATGTAGATCTCCAACTTTGTTAACTATGACTTAACCTGGATCGCCACGGTTTAAGAGATCCAACGTGTCGAATACGTGCTGTCAGTCACCTTTGCTAAACACTGAATCGCGTTGTTTTCAGAAATCGGTCAGTCGCCGTGGCCGACCGGCTCAGAGTCTTGACGCCGCGTGGCGCCACCCGTCGCCGCTCGCCTGAGCGCGCAGGCCACGCGCCGTGGACGTCCTGGCGTCGCAGCCGCGTCCTGAAGCCACCCCGGTACCTGCCCACCGAGTCGCCGTCCCATTTCGCATTTCCCCTCCTTCCTCCGCGCGCACGGCGACCGGAACACCGAAGCACCGCCGAGCAAATTCCACCCAAACCCGAGCGCCATTGTTCGATTCTCTCGAACCACAGCTCCTTCGTGAGTCTCTCCACGTCCCCGACCCCACCGCCACTCCATTTTCGCCTCAGGTAGTTCTCACCGTGAGCGCGGCTCCACCGGGTCGCCATGACCGCCGCCGGCCGAGCTCGCTCGTGGCCGTGCCGCTCAAGCCCCTTATCGCCCCTTCTCTTCCTTGCGCTAGCTTCTGTATGTGACGCTGCAGCTCATTGAGTGAGCCACGAGGGCCGTGACGTCGTAGCTTCGCCGGAGCCGGCCGTGCCGTGGCCGAGCGCCGCCGTGGCCATCGCCACCCCTCCTTGTCACGTCAATAGCTACGAATGAGGGTTCCCCTAGGTCCGCTAGGTTGAGGCGAACCCGTAGGCACCGTTGGTCTCGCCGGAGAAGCCACCGACGGCGAGTCCCGCCGTTGTCTTCCTCCGCCTCCCTGTCATCTCCACGACAAGCGGGTCCGCTTTGTCACCGGGCCGAGGCTCAAAGGGAGTCCAGCTCGGGCCACGCTGCTGGCTTGGGTGCTTTGTCAGCGCGCTGTGGGCGCATGCTTCCTTGGGCCAGCCCACCAAGAGTGTGTTAGGTTTTTATTTTGTTTTGTTTAACTGATTTTCACAGCTTTTGGTGCACCATTTCAAAAAATAGGTAACTCAAGTTTGATAGATCCAAATGATGTGGTTCTAATTTTGTTGGGTTCCTGGTCATGTCTAGTATTTAACAAAAATATTATATGAGCACCTGTTTTAGAAATTTTGATGAATTAATTAGGACTTTGAAAATGTGTTTTGGATACATGCAAACTTGTTTGAATTTTATCTTGAGTTTCTGTGGTCCAAAATTATGAAATTTTGTGGGCAGTCTGTTATTGCTTATTAGAAGCTCTGGTAAAAATTTTAGAACTAATGCATATGTAGTTTTTAAGTTATAGAATTTCCTTTTATTAATGGGTGGATCTTGTGTGAATTTTCATAATTTTTCTATAGATCCAGTGTAGGTGAAATTTGATAGGTGCTATTCTTATGCTAGAAATATGCTAGGAAAAATGGGAAATCTGTTGCTTGACACTTGTTAATAAGGTTTCCTAATTATGCTAAAATTGGACATGCCACCTGTTATTTTGGATACAGCAAGTTATGTTTGCCCAATGGCTTTGAAATTTTTATGGTAGTCTATGTGCAGCATGAGATAGCTACTGTAATTTTTGTAGATTTTTATGAATAGTTTTACTATATATTGCTTAAATCACCTAATTAACTAAATAAATGGGAAAATGATATTAAATAATTTATTTAGAAGTTAGCACTATACTTTCTGATGTTTTTTAGGTATGAAAAACAAGTTGGTAAACTTGGTTTGGTCAAATTAGGCTTTTGCGCCATCATTAAATAATTAAGTTAGCAACCCTGTCATTGCGGGACAGATTCTAGGTCTACTGGAATTTGATTTGGTTAACTTCAGAATCATGCTTTGATGTTTACAAATGAATTGTAGAGAATTTCATAAGCTTTCCAGAATATCCTCTTGCAAGTCATTTGGAGTTATAGAACTCTGGTTATGATAGAATTAAGTTACTACTTGTTGCATATGAAGCTTTAACTGTTATTTTAAGTATGTCTTTACTATTCTAAGTTCATGGTACTGTTCCTAGGTGTTAGGCCTTGAACTGAAGATGAGCATCTTTATCTTAGGTTATGCAAGTTAGGTAAGTTGCTCTTGTTATTTAAGTTAAGTTGGATACATGCTTAAAGTGATTTGAATAGAGCTAATTACTGCAGTAAACGAGTGTCCAAAGTGATGTTTTCGTAAACACCCATTGTGATTCATTCATCGTGAGCATCATGTCATTCCTTATGCATCCATGATATTTATCTTGTGCATCGGCATGCAATAGGTGTACCGGAAGGAGTAACCTGCTGGAATTTGAGGAATCTGAACGAGCAAAGCAGAAATGACACCGGAGATTCAGGAGGAGCAACTTTCAGAGAAGTGCTAGACGAGGTAGGTCGCTGTTGAGTGCCCACGACCACCGTCCTTGCAACTTTGTGAAAGGCAAGCCCCGGAGCATATTAAGCCTCCTATTTTCCGAACTGCAGATATGATTATTATTATATATATATATTGTTGCATTAAGTTTAGGTGTTGAATGCAAACACTTGTTGCATTGGTTACCCATTCCTTGTCCGGATATTGTTACCCTAAATCCTATGTAGCTCAGCTCGAGTAGTGCTTAGCCTCGCTTAAACGCTGGTAGAAGTCGGGTGATTTCTGCCACCGCGAGATATAGGATGATACATGTGGCACGGTTGGCTATATTTGCTATCGTGGAAAAGAACCAGTCTTAATTTGAAATGATGACCGGATGGAGGCTTGCCGGTTTGCAGTGACTCCGTCTGTGTCGCTTAAGAACTGATTCTTAGAGCCTTTCCTGCTCATGTTGAACGATGCCTCTCTCTTAGTTGGTCGGCACCGAAGACCGACCCATGAAGCCGAGTAGCTCACCTCAGCCGGAGTCGAGCAGTATAAAGTGCGCCCGGAAGGAGCCGAGGCGTGAGTCCAAGGCAGGTGATTTAAAAGTCCCGATCGTCCCGGCGTAAGGGTAATCCCCGAGAGTGTCGGGCGTTGATCGAACCCGCGAATTTGGTTCCCTGAGATGTTCCAAAGGTGACCCACGGCTACCCTTGCAAAGTATGCTGTGGTGAGAGTTAGAATACCCCTCACCTGAGTTGTAATTCGATTCGAATCGCCGTCTCTCCGGTTAGTGAGAACTTGACGGGCTTATCTCCAATGTAGATACACTTAATAACTTAATGGTTCGGAAATGATGATATGATGATGACAGCCTTATTATACCTGCTATGGTTAATATTGTTTGCTCCTAATAAGTGAGTGCTCTAGTACAGGTGCTAATCTAGTGGACAGGTAAGTAATGATAAGCTTGATAATAAGTTTAAATTGGTTACTATAATCATAAGCTCTTTTATGCAACTGTGTCAAGCTAGCCCACCTGAAAAGCCTTGCATGATCCTTGGTGTCTTTTATTTCTGATTTTTGTCGGGTAAGTCTAGCTGAGTACCTTCTCGTACTCGTGGTTTATTTTCCACCTGTTGCAGATGACCAGTTCTTCTTTGGTTGTTGCAAAGCACGCTTTCTCCCCTTTGGGGATGAAGACTAGACCGCTGGGCACGGTCTCTACTAGTTCTCGTACTGATAATGCTTTTGTGGGACATGACTACGATCCGGCAATGTATTTGAAACTATGGAGTTAAGTACTAAACTATGTTGCTTCCGCAAGCATTCAAACTTGGTTTGTAATATTTTATTTGAACTCGATGGATGTAATCCGAATGCTACTTGTGAAATGTTGTAACGAATGATGTGTTGTGTTGAATCATTACGATCTTGGTTTGTATGTCGAGAGTTGGTTGAAATCCTTCGTGATTTCCGGACTCACCGGGATTATGGGAGCTTAAGTATGTGAATTTGATCGCCGGTGATTGTTTTTGTACTTACGTTCTTATGATTTGGTCGGATTACATTACGGTGGCATCGAGCAAGATTTGACACTAAACACGTCATTTGTGTATTTAAAACAAAAGTATTTGTGAAAATCCTAAATTAAATACTAAGTATTGCCAGTGGTCATATCCCTTATGCCCAAATAAGGACTCTTAGGTGGCTTATTAAAGTACTAACTTGGGGGTTCCTACTTGTTCCTGTTTTCATCGTCCATATGGCGTGCTATTGTATGGATGCCATCCACTTGGGTGGTAATGTTTGGATCAAATACCTCTACGCTCGGTAAGTGGGAGTTAGAGAGCATGACCGCCCAATCGTCGGTCTAGGGAGAGAAGTTGTGGTTGCTCGCATATTTACATGTTCAATCATGTATCTATGAGAGTACTTAAATGTGGGTATCTCTGACGGGTAGCTGTGATACTAGAGTATGTGCATCAGGGGATGTATGTATGAAAGTATTTAGTTATTGCCGCTTTTATGCATTTTGGGAAATTATTGGGCTGAAATAAAATTTTCTCAGGTACACTAACAACGATCGTTGTAGATCGACTAGCTACCGATATACGAGAGAACGTATGTATGCCACCATATATTTCGCTAGCCTTTAAATTTTTCTAGGATGGTGAGGACGTACGGATCGTGCATGCATCATGTTCAAGCATACATGGCATTTCTTGCATTACTCCCTCCTTTAAAATATGATTGTCCCGACTAATTAAATTCGTATCCCTTAAATGATTCTCCCTTACGTTGTAACTTTTTGCTACTGAGATGGCGCAAGACGAAGCTCACATCGCTCGCAAGTCGATGGAGGCGGGCGCCTGTCATCGTTTAGCTCCTCGTGAGCCCGCCCCGAGCCTACTTGAGGAGGAAAGGCTGAGGACAGAGCTAGCTCGGGTGATCTTTGAGAGGAATGCGGCTCAAGACCGCTTGGAGCGAGTAACACAGAAAGGGACCAAGAGACCCTTGAGGTTCGAGAGGTTGACAGATTGCTCACCGCAACTATGAACGCATGTTGATTCACGTGATGAACCAACGGAATGAAGCTCGCACGAAGAGAATGTGTTGAGAGCGCGATGTAGAGCTAGAGCAACAAGTGGCAATTCTTTGAGGAGTACAATGACAATCTCCATGAGGAGGTTCACCTGTTACACAATCAACTTCACCTCTCCCGCCACCGAGGATGAGGATGAGATGGTTCGGTGTCATCATGGCTGAAGGTGATGATGACATGGAGGTCAATGGACTCGAGGACATTCCACCGATGAGGAGGAAGATGAGGAGTTAGAGCTCGCTAGTGATGAAGATGGAGGAGAGATCTTCGACATCGACTCCGAGGACGCGAGGCGTGTAGTTTAGCTTACTACTTAGCTAATGCGCAAGAGCTAGTCTTTTGTTAATCCTCATGCATGAACGAGTAGCTTTGGAATAAGTGATCGTTGGGATGTAATATCGAACCATAAATTATCTTTGGATGTAAGTTTGGAACCACTATGGTTTGGATGTAACCTATCGAACGTATTATGCTCCACGTATGTGAGCCTCTGATAAATTCCGTCTTTGCGGTCTATGGATCACGTTGTTGGTTAAGTTCATCGCATTTATGTGTCCATTGACGCGCTTTGATGAGTTGTGTGGTTGTGATGAATGATTGTGCCTCTGTTGATAATATAAATGCATTCCCTCTAATGGACTCAGTTTGGGCATAATTATACGATTCATCTACAAAAATTTCCACATCGTCGAGGTGCTCATTGGCTATACATTTTGCAGATGGCTCATAACCTTCGTCGTCGCGGTCGTGGCATGGGAAATGAGGAACAACCTCCTCCGCCACCGCCCACACCAAACCGAGCTAATGCGAGATAGGTTGTGGAAAGTCAGCAGATGTTAGCCGAGGCTATGCGTCCGATGGCTAACCGTGAGGATCGTCATGTCCGCCAAGGACCCGAGCCAAACCAAGATGCAGAGCTTTAAGGACTTCATGGATACAAAGCCTCCTATCTTTCGTGGAGGCGGAAGAACCATTACAAGTCGATGAATGGTTGAGCACGATAGAGCAAAGGTTTGGATTGCTCCGTTTGATCAAGGTATGAAGGCCACATATATAGTAGGACACCAGCTCCAAGGCCCCGCAGTATCCGGTGGACGCATCACAAGACCACCTTCCCGCAAACGCCGAGATAGTTTGGGGTCGGGCCAGCAGCTTTCAGAGGACACTTTATCCCTCCTGGTCTCATGGCCATTAAGCATACTGAGTTTATGAAGCTCACCCAAGGCAACAAGAGTCTCAATGAATACCTCCAGGCATTCAACAACCTGGCGAGGTATGCTCCTGAGTTTGTCGATACTGACGCTAAGAGAATAGCTAGCTTCAAGAGGGGACTTTCCCCTAAATTGATGAAGTCAATGGGCAACTACAAGTGTGTCACCTTCAATGAGTTTATTAGTGACACTCTGACTCAAGAGAACAATGATAAGATATATGCCACTTCCAAGAACCACAAAAGAAACTTTGAGGCAGGTGCTTCTCAGTCTAAGGCACCAATAGTATCCAAGGCCCAGTACCGTCCACCCAATGCTAATGTTCGGTACCGCCCACCTCAGAAGAAGAATCAAGCTAAAACTGGTTTTCGCAAGGGGTACACAATTTCCTTGCCAAAGAATACCTCTGGGCAGGGCAGCTCCAATGTCCCACCAGCTAACAGGCCGTGTTGGAACTGTAACCAGCCTGGTCATTGGGCAAATAGGTGTCCCCATCCTCCCAAGAATGCTCAAGGAAACGTCCATCAGGGGCGTGTTCATTACACTACTGTGGAGGAAATTCCTGCTGGTGAAGTGGTCACCGCTGGTAAGTTTCTTGTTAATGATCACCCTACAGTTGTGCTCTTTGATTCGGGTGCTTCACATTCCTTTGTGAGTTCTACTTTTGCATCTAAACATAAGATGAATGTGATTACAATTGTCAAGGGTGGTTATTGTATTAGTGCTGCTGGGAATAATATCATGACTAACCAAGTAGTAAAAGATGTAAAGCTTGAAATTGGGGATCGAGAGTTCCTTACGGATCTTGTAGTGCTACCGGGGGTAGGAATTGATATAATCCTAGGAATGAAGTGGATGAGTGGGAATGGAGTGTTGATCGATACGTCAACCCGTGTGGTAATGTTGAGGGATCCTGTGGATAAGAAGGGTTTTCTAGTGCAGTTACCTCGTGATATCTCTATTCACAATACAGTCAATGCTATCCTAGCCAAAGCCATTGAGGATCTACCAGTTGTCTGTGAGTTTGCAGATGTCTTCCCTGATGACTTGCCTGGATTACCTCCGGACCGCGATGTAGAATTCAAGATAGAACTCATTAAAGATGCACGGCTCCTATATCTCAAGGCCCTATAGAATGCCGCCCAATGAGTTGGCTGAACTAAAGAGTCGCTTGAATGAGCTATTGAAGAAAGGTTTGATTCGCCTAGTTCTTCTCCTTGGGGTTGTCTCGGCTATCTTTGTGAAGAAGAAGGACGAATCTTTGCGCATGTGCATAGATTATCGCCCCTAAATGTGTTACCATCAAGAACAAATACCCTCTTCCTCGCATCGATATTCATTTGATCAGCTCTCTAAAGCTAAGGTATTCTCCAAGATCGATTTGAGGTCTGGTTACCATCAGATCAAAATTCGTCCTGAAGATATACCTAAGACAGCTTTCTCTACCCATTATGATTTGTTCGAGTACCTTGTCATGTCCTTTGGGTTGACAAATGCTCCGGCACACTTTATGTACCTGATGAATTCGGTATTCATGCCAGAATTGGACAAGTTTGTCGTCGTGTTTATTGATGATATCCTAGTATATTCTCAGAATGAAGAAGAGCATGCTGAACATCTGAGAATTGTCTTAACTCGGTTGCGTGATAACCAGCTTTATGCTAAGTTCAGCAAGTGTGAATTCTGGTTGAACAAGATACCTTTTCTAGGTCATGTGTTATCTAGTGATGGAATTTCGGTTGACCCTACGAAGGTGCAAGAAGTCCTTGAGTGGAAGGCACCTACTACGGTCACAGAAGTTCGAAGTTTCTTGGGATTGGCTGGCTATTATCGTCGCTTTATCCCAGATTTCTCAAAAATCGCCAAGCCCATGGCTCGACTACTGCAAAAAGATGAGAAGTTTGTGTGGACTCCGAAGTGTGAAGAGGCTTTCCACACTTTGCGGACCTTGCTAACCTCTGCTCCTGTATTGGCACAACCTGACATCGAAAAGCCTTTTGATGTCTATTGTGATGCATGTGGCACCGGTTTGGGGTGTGTTCTTATGCAGGAAGGCCGAGTAATTGCTTATGCTTCGCGCCAGCTTCGGAAGCATGAAGTCAACTATCCAACCCATGACTTAGAGCTAGCCGCAGTTGTTCATGCCCTAAAGATTTGGAGACATTACTTGCTGGGTAATGTGTGCAACATCTATACTGACCATAAAAGCCTCAAGTACATCTTTAGTCAACCCGAGTTGAACATGCGTCAACGGCGCTGGTTAGAATTGATCAAGGACTACAACCTTCAAGTGCACTACCATCCTGGTAAGGCAAATGTGGTTGCTGATGCCTTAAGCAGAAAGGCCCATTGCAATTCCTTAGTTAGTGAAGACTTTCATCTGTCACACCTCCTTCATCCTGTAGTACTTCACAATATCACTGTGGATTGCTCTCTTAGAAGTCGAATTATCGAACTCCAGAAGACTGATGTGGGTGTGTTTCATATCAAACGGAAAATGAAAGAGAAAGAGACCAAGCACTTTAGGATCGATGACAAAGGAATTCTCTGGTTTAATGATAGACTTGTGGTACCCAAAGATAAAGAACTTAGAAATCAAATTATGGCTGAAGCCCATTCTTCTAAGTTGTCCATCCATCCTGGTAGTAGTAAAATGTATCAAGATCTCAAGCTGTATTATTGGTGGACCAAGATGAAGAAAGAAATCGCAGCTTACGTGGCAAGGTGTGATAACTGTTGCAGAGTCAAGGCTATTCACATAAGGCCCGGACTGTTGCAGCCACTCTCTATTCCTGGCTGGAAGTGGGAAGAAATTAGTATGGATTTTATTGTTGGATTACCCACTACCAACAAGGGTTGTGATTCTATCTGGGTTATCGTAGATCGTCTAACTAAATCTGCTCACTTTATTCCGGTCAAGTCTACCTATCATCCTCACAATTATGCTGAGATTTATTTTCAACAAGTGGTACGTCTCCATGGTGTACCCAAATCCATTGTTTCTGATAGAGGACCTCAGTTCACGGCTCGCTTTTGGGAGTGCTTACATCAGAATCTTGGCACTCATCTAATCCGCAGTTCTGCCTATCATCCGCAAACATCAGGACAGACTGAGCGTGTTAATCAAATTCTAGAGGACATGCTTAGAGCTTGTCTTATTTCTTGCAAAGGCTCTTGGGAAGACTGGTTACCTCTCGCTGAATTCTCTTATAACAACAGTTATCAAGAGAGTATCAAAATGGCTCCTTTTGAAGCTCTTTATGGCCGCAAGTGTAGAACTCCTTTGAACTGGGTGGAACCCGGGGAAAGAAGATTCTATGGTATTGACTTTGTAAAAGAAGCCGAAGAGCAAGTCCGAACTATACAGAAGAATATGACTGCCGCACAGGCTAGACAAAAGAGCTATGCTGACAAGAGAAGGAAACCTATTGAGTTTGAAGTAGGTGATCATGTTTATCTGAAGGTATCCCCTATGAAAGGAGTCAAGCGTTTTGGAATTAAAAGGAAGCTTGAGCCTCGATATGTTGGACCCTACCGCATTATCGAGAAAAGTGGAAGAGTAGCCTATAAACTCGATCTACCCCATGAGATGGGAGCTATATTCCCGGTATTCCATGTGTCCCAGCTAAAGAAGTGTCTCCGTATTCCTGAGGAAAGAATAGCAACCAGAAAAGTCAACTTGAAATCTGATCTTTCTTACGAGGAAAAGCCCGTGCAAGTTCTGGATACACAAGAAAGAGTGACTCGTACACGAGTGGTTAAGTTATACAAGGTAGTTTGGAGTAATCATAGTGAACGGGATGCAACCTGGGAGCGGGAAGATTATTTAAAAGAAAACTATCCAGCTTTCTATATTAAATGGTACGCTTTCCAAATCTCGGGACGAGATTTTTCTAAGGGGGGAGGGCTGTAACACCCTCGGTGTTTGGCTTCTACTAATTGCATTTCGTCTCATAAACATGTGCATCATCTATCTCATCATGTCATTTTCCCTGAAACATACATATGAAACATTCGCATATTCTGTTTGTTTCATACTGGATTGCTTGTGAATGGTAGTAGTGCAACATATGAATGCAACATGAATTTCTCATATCTTGAAGCATGGCAACATGGTAGTAATGTGACAAGTATAGGATAACAACAAGGTCATGCAACATGTGAAACATTGTATTGAAACATATGTATGAATTGCTTGTTTTACTTTCTTTATCACATGTGATCAGTAGAAGTGGTATAACAACTTTGTAAAATGGGTGATCATGGTCTAATACACCTTAACTATACTTAGTTTACTTGTTGGAACATTGTTCATGTAGACCAAAATGACCAAAATGTCCTCAAGTGCAAGTTTGACTTAAATTGACCCATGGAGTGTCATCGTTTGACTGATTCAAAAGTCCAACTTAGAAGCTTTGTATGACTGTGCACTCTTTACAAAAGTTGTAGCTAATTTATCAAGGAACAAAAGTTGTTTTATGACCAACTCATGAAAATGACTAGAACATGCTCAAACATGGCCCACAAGTCAGATGTACATGCTGATTTCATACTTAGCAAATTTTTCTAAGTCCCAAGCAGATTTCAGTTTCATGAGCTGATGTTTGGAGCACTGTATCTCACTGACAAAGCCAAACTAGCTCGAGCTCCAATTAGCAAACTTGTAGTACTCATGTAGATCTCCAACTTTGTTAACTACGACTTAACCTGGATCGCCACGGTTTAAGAGATCCAACGCGTCGAATACGTGCTGTCAGTCACCTTCGCTAAACACTGAATCGCGTTGTTTTCAGAAATCGGTCAGTCGCCGTGGCCGACCGGCTCAGAGTCTTGACGCCGCGTGGCGCCACCCGTCGCCGCTCGCCTGAGCGCGCAGGCCACGCGCCGTGGACGTCCTGGCGTCGCAGCCGCGTCCTGAAGCCACCCCGGTACCTGCCCACCGAGTCGCCGTCCCATTTCGCATTTCCCCTCCTTCCTCCGCGCGCACGGCGACCGGAACACCGAAGCACCGCCGAGCAAATTCCACCCAAACCCGAGCGCCATTGCCCGATTCCTCTGAACCACAGCTCCTTCGTGAGTCTCTCCACGTCCCCGACCCCACCGCCACTCCATTTTCGCCTCAGGTAGCTCTCACCGTGAGCGCGGCTCCACCGGGTCGCCATGACCGCCGCCGGCCGAGCTCGCTCGTGGCCGTGCCGCTCAAGCCCCTTATCGCCCCTTCTCTTCCTTGCGCTAGCTTATGTATGTGACGCTGCAGCTCATTGAGTGAGCCATGAGGGCCGTGACGTCGTAGCTTCGCCGGAGCCGGCCGTGCCGTGGCCGAGCGCCGTCGTGGCCATCGCCACCCCTCCTTGTCATGTCAATAGCTACGAATGAGGGTTCCCCTAGGTCTGCTAGGTTGAGGCGAACCCGTAGGCACCGTTGGTCTCGCCGGAGAAGCCACCGACGGCGAGTCCCGCCGTCGTCTTCCTCCGCCTCCCCTGTCTGTCTCGCTGACAAGCGGGTCCGCCTTGCCAGCCGCTGAGGCTCAGGCGGGAGTCCAGCTCGGGCCGCGCCGTTGGCTTGGGCCGCGCCTGTGCGCTCGTGGGCCGCCGTTCCTTGGGCCAGCCCACCAGTAGCGGTTAGGTTTTTATTTTGTTTTGTTTAACTGATTTTCACAGTTTTGGTGCACCATTTCAAAAATAGGTAACTCAAGTTTGATAGATCCAAATGATGTGGTTCTAATTTTGTTGGGTTCCTGGTCATGTCTAGTATTTAACAAAAATATTATATGAGCACCTGTTTTAGAAATTTTTGATGAATTAATTAGGACTTTGAAATGTGTTTTTGGATACATGCAAACTTGTTTGAATTTTATCTTGAGTTTCTGTGGTCCAAAAATTATGAAATTTTGTGGGCAGTCTGTTATTGCTTATTAGAAGCTCTGGTAAAAATTTTAGAACTAATGCATGTGTAGTTTTTAAGTTATAGAATTTCCTTTTATTAATGGGTGGATCTTGTGTGAATTTTCATAATTTTTCTATAGATCCAGTGTAGGTGAAATTTGATAGGTGCTATTCTTATGCTAGAAATATGCTAGGAAAAATGGGAAATCTGTTGCTTGACACTTGTTAATAAGGTTTCCTAATTATGCTAAAATTGGACATGCCACCTGTTATTTTGGATACAGCAAGTTATGTTTGCCCAATGGCTTTGAAATTTTTATGGTAGTCTATGTGCAGCATGAGATAGCTACTGTAATTTTTGTAGATTTTTATGAATAGTTTTACTATATATTGCTTAAATCACCTAATTAACTAAATAAATGGGAAAATGATATTAAATAATTTATTTAGAAGTTAGCACTATACTTTCTGATGTTTTTTAGGTATGAAAAACAAGTTGGTAAACTTGGTTTGGTCAAATTAGGCTTTTGCGCCATCATTAAATAATTAAGTTAGCAACCCTGTCATTGCGGGACAGATTCTAGGTCTACTGGAATTTGATTTGGTTAACTTCAGAATCATGCTTTGATGTTTACAAATGAATTGTAGAGAATTTCATAAGCTTTCCAGAATATCCTCTTGCAAGTCATTTGGAGTTATAGAACTCTGGTTATGATAGAATTAAGTTACTACTTGTTGCATATGAAGCTTTAACTGTTATTTTAAGTATGTCTTTACTATTCTAAGTTCATGGTACTGTTCCTAGGTGTTAGGCCTTGAACTGAAGATGAGCATCTTTATCTTAGGTTATGCAAGTTAGGTAAGTTGCTCTTGTTATTTAAGTTAAGTTGGATACATGCTTAAAGTGATTTGAATAGAGCTAATTACTCGGTAAACGAGTGTCCAGTGATGTTTTCGTAAACACCCATTGTGATTCATTCATCGTGAGCATCATGTCATTCCTTATGCATCCATGATATTTATCTTGTGCATCGGCATGCAATAGGTGTACCGGAAGGAGTAACCCTGCTGGAATTCGAGGAACTGAACGAGCAGCAGTAGCCGACACCGGAGATTCAGGAGGAGCAGCCTTCAGGAGAAGTGCCAGACGAGGTCGCCGTTGAGTGCCCTGACCACCGTCCTTGCAACTTTGTGAAAGGCAAGCCCCGGAGCATATTAAGCCTCCTATTTTCCGAACTGCAGTTACAGTATTATTATTACATATATATTGTTGCATTAAGTTTAGGTGTTGAATGCAAACACTTGCTGCATTGGTTACCCATTCCTTGTCCAGATATTGTTACCCTAAATCCTATGTAGCTCAGGCTCGAGTAGTGCTTAGCCCTGCTTAAACGCGGTAGAAGTCGGGTGATTTCCTGTCACCTGCGAGATATAGGATGATACATGTGGCACGGTTGGCTATATTTGCTATCGTGGAAAAGAACCAGTCTTAATTTGAAATGAAGACCGGACGGAGGCTTGCCGGTTTGTAGTGACTCCGTCTGTGTCGCTTAAGGACTGATTCTTGGAGCCTTTCCTGTTCATGTTGAACGCATGCCTCTCTCTTAGTTGGCCGGCCTGAAGACCGACCACGAAGCCGAGTAGCTCACCTCAGGCCGGGAGTCGATAAGTATAAAGTGCGCCTCGGAAGGGAGCCGTAGGCGTGAGTCCAAGGGCAGGTGATTTAAAAGTCCTGATCGTCCTGGCAGAAGGGTAATCCCTGAGAGTGCTGGCGCTGATCGAACCCGCGAATTTGGTTCCTGAGATGTTCCAAAGGTGACCCACGGCTACCCTTGCAAAGTATGCCAGGGTGAGAGTTAGGAATACCCCCTCAGCTGAGTTGTAATTCGATTCGAATCACCATCTCTCCCGGTTAGTGAGAACTTGACGGGCTTATCTCCAATGTAGATACACTTAATAACTTAATGGTTCGGAAATGATGATATGATGATGACAGCCTTATTATACCTGCTATGGTTAATATTGTTTGCTCCTAATAAGTGAGTGCTCTAGTACAGGTGCTAATTTAGTGGACAAGTAAATAATGATAAGCTTGATAATAAGTTTAAATTGGTTACTATAATCATAAGCTCTTTTATGCAACTGTGTCAAGCTAGCCCACCTGAAAAGCCTTGCATGATCCTTGGTGTCTTTTATTTCTGATTTTTGTCGGTAAGTCTAGCTGAGTACCTTCTCGTACTCAGGGTTTATTTTCCACCTGTTGCAGATGACCAGTTCTTCTTTGGTTGCTGCAAGTACTGCCTTCTCCCTGCTAGGGATGAAGACTAGACCGTTGGGCGCGGTCTCTACTAGTTTTCGTACCTGATAATGCTTTTGTGGGACATGACTCTGATCTGGCAATGTATTTGAAACTATGGAGTTAAGTACTAAACTATGTTGCTTCCGCGCATTCAAACTTGGTTTGTAATATTTTATTTGAACTCTGATGGATGTAATCCGAATGCTACTTGTGAAATGTTGTAACGAATGATGTGTTGTGTTGAATCATTACGATCTTGGTTTGTATGTCGAGAGTTGGTTGAAATCCTTCGTGATTTCCGGACTACCGGGATTATGGGAGCTTAAGTACAGGAATTTGATCGCTTCGGTGATTGTTTTTGTACTTACGTTCTTATGATTTGGTCGGTTCTGTTACAGGTGGGCCCTAGCCAAATTAGGGTTTCATAAATGTATATCCTCCTTGTATAGAGTTTGAGTCCCCTTTTATAGGGTATTGTTTGCAAGAGCTACTCTTTACATTTCCTACCCCTTGTCGGTTACAGTACATTCCTGGAATATTCCTATGCTAATACAAGCTTCCTAGGGCAGTTTGGGCATCTTCTTCCTCTATCGCCTTTGCCTGTTGGGCCATCGTCGATGACCCGTCATCGACCCACGGCCCAGTAATGCCGCCGAGCGGGGGCTTTCCCTGGTTCCGGGGCCTCCACCGAGAAGCCTTCACTGGAGCTTCCCAACCTTCGCTTCTGAGGCCCGAGCCATGGTCTTCGCTCGTACCGTGAGAGCCTCCGCCCCCGACCGCGTCCTGGTGTCTTCGTCGTAGCTTCCCGGCCTTTACTTCTGACGTCCGAGCCATGGCCTTCACTCATACCGTGACAGCCTCCGCCCCTGACCGTGTCCTGGTGCCTTCGTCGCAGCTTCTCGGCCTTCGCCTCACGCGATCGCCGGAGCGGAGGCCTCTTCTTCCTTTCCATGCACACTGTTTGTAAAACTCGGTAGCCGTTAGTTCTTATTGCTGTTGCGAACTTTGTTCTCCACGACTCATAACCGTGTCCCAACACCATCTACCGTAGGTTTCTTTGGGCTGGCAAAGACGTGTCCATACGAGGAAAATGCATGGTTGCATGGCCAACGGTATGCCGACCAAAGGAACTGGGAGGACTCGGTGTGCCGGACCTGAAGCTCACATCCATTGCACTCCAAACAAAGTGGCTCTGGCTGCAGGACACAGACACACAGCGTGCATGGTCATAGCACCCCATCCAAGCTTCGAAGGAGGTTTCGGCGTTCTTCAACACCTCGACCTACACCATACTCGGGAATGGAGCGACCACATACTTCTAGATAGGAAGATGGCTCAACGGTTGCGCCATCCAGGACCTCGCACCAACACTCTCCAGTCTAGTCGATGGCCGGACCCTTCACTGAGCCACGGTCGCGGAGGCGCTGCCCAACCGAAACTGGGTCAGGCACATAACCGGTGGAATCACCACGCCAGCCATACAGGAGTACTTGGACATCTGGGATTGTGTGTGGGACGTTGAGCTCAGTGACACACAGGACACCTTGGTATGGCGGTGGACAGCAGACGGTGTGTACTAGCTCATCAAGATCGGCTTACAGAGCGCTACACTTGGGATCACACCCCCATCCCGGTTGCGATAGGATCTAGAAAATCTAGGCACCGCTTCGAGTCAAAATCTTCTTATGGCAGGCAGTAAGGCGATGGCACTGGACTGCTGACAGGCGAGCACGCCATGGACTTGAAGCCGCGGAGCACTGCTTCCTTGTGACCAGGAAATGGAGTCAATCAACCACATCATTGCCTCTTGCTCCTACTCCAGACAAATATGATGGCACATCCTGGAGGCACTAGGCGCGGATACCTCCCAGGTTGGAAGAGATGGCCTTCAAGCATGGTGGAATGCATGGCGAGCTCACTGGACAGGAGACGAGAGGAAAGGGGTGGACTCATTGTTCGCTCTAGTCACCTGGGAACTATGGAAGGAGAGGAAGGGAAGGTTCTATCGCCAAGCCTCGTCCACGGTTATATAGGTCCTCATGCACATCAAGCACCTGGTAGACCAATGGATAGACGCCGGGGCGGCGATGTTAGCCTATTGTAATTATAGTATGCAGCCCTTGATTTGTGGCATGTAATTATAGTAGGCTGATGTAATTGTAGTAGGTTGTCCTTGATTGATTGTGCATGTAATCTTACCTGATTGGTTGGCTGCATGCACCCTGGCTATATGTACACCCGTACAAGATATGGATGTTAATTCAATCTAATCACGTTTACATGGTATCGAAGCGTTCTGTTTTTCCATTTTGTTGAGAAGTATATGGACACGATAATTTGGAGAGCACGTCAACGGGGGTGCTACTAGGCTTGCAAGCACTCATCCCGGCCCGCTCCAATATGTCCTGAGTGTACTGCCGCTGAGAGAGAAAGAAGCTGTCATCTGAGCGGGTGACTGAGATGCCAAGAAAGTGATTTTGTTGAGGCCAAGTATGATACTTCACTATTCACATATCATCGAGGATCCGATACTGCATATTTGCTACTGTATGTTGATGATATCGTTCTCACCGCCTTGTCAGCTGGTTTCCTTCACCATATCATTGCCGCTCTCCGGGATGAATTTGCTATGACAAACATGGGCCAACTTCACCACTTTCTTGGCATCTCAGTCACCCGCTTCAGATGACGACTTCTTTCCCTCTCAGCGGCAGTACACTCAGGACATATTGAAGCGGGCGGGATGAGTGCTTGCAAGCCAGCAGCGCCCCCGTTGAAGTGCACTCCAAATTGTCCGCCGATGAGGCAGCAGCAGCAACCTCGGCCTGCTTCATCTTGGCGTAATCGATAAGCCTGTCGGCGTCTGGCAGCACCGCCTTGGCCGCGTCGAGCGCGCCGAACCGCTCCAACCACGCGTTGAGGAGCGGGCTCCTCGCGGCGTCGAAGAGCCTGAAACCATAGAGCTTCTCGCCGGCGTACACCCACGAGCTAGGCCAGGCTGCCTAGCGCCACGTCCACGTACCCAACGCTGTCGCCGCCGAATAAGGGCTTATTACCCTTGGAGCACTCCTTGAAGGCTGCCTCCAGTTGGTCCACCGCCGCAAGCGTCTGCTTCAGCCCCTCCGCCTTCTCCTCGTCCGTCTTGCCCCTGAACGACTGCAGCCACGAGGGCAGGAGCTGCAACGGCACGCCACACATCCGTCATATTTTGGGAGGGAAACATATGCAAGAAGGCATGACGCGTCGCGCTGCATGGCATACCTTGTCGTCGACATAGGCGGCCCAGAAGGGAGCAATAGCACGTTCGTATGGGTCGGCAAGAAGGAGGGAGGGACCGGTGCTTTCGAAGGCCTCTTCGATGTACTGCACGATGATCTGTGACCCGCAGATGGGCTTGCCGTTGTGGATGAGCACGGGAACCTTCTTGTGCACCGGGTTGGAGCTGAGGAGGAGGTTGCTCTTGCTTTGGAGGTCCTCCGCGATGTACTCGTAGCTCAGGCCCTTGAAGCTGAGAGTGAGCTTCACTCTCAGAGCAAATGGGCTCGCCAAGCTGCCGAGCAGCTTCAGCTCATCACCACCTCCACCTCCACCTCCGGCTCCGGCCATTTTCTATTCCTTGTTCTGGCTCTTTTTACTTTGTGTTCCTCTGCTGTGCTCTTGAGACATGCCTATATATATACATGCTGCTTGCCTGCTTGGGGTGAAAAAGGTATCTCATCCGTGCATACTGAGATTCTTACTTTGCATTTGTTGTTGTTTATTTGATGATCAGGATTTCCCGCGCGGCCACTTATTATTCCTGTGGGATAGTGACAATCTGCGACGGCTCTTGGATCATCAGAAAGCAGCTAGCATTAGAAGGAAGCAAATCCTCTGCCTCATCAGTGAATAGTTAATGCAGAGATTAGTGCATCTTGAGCGATGGAGGAGATTAGTGCGGACCAAAGGTGGCCACAGCCTCATGGGCTTTTGGAATTCTCTTAAAGTAAATAATGATTGTTAGGCTTAAATTTTAATTTTCACTTGAGGTTGTAGCAAACATAGACTCAATGCCATGTTTTTTTAGTATTTTTGGTGATTGAGATAACACAGTCAATAAGAATAACAAGTGGTGTAAAGTTCGGAGAAGAAACCAAGTTCAACCATGAAAACACAGAAAAATATGTACTCTGGAGGATCCAAGGGTGGCAAAATCGAATGCATACATAGGACAATCAACTATTTGTCCAGTGATCATAGTGACTGCGAACAGTGTGTAGTTGTGAATACCGAATAGTCCTATGAAGGGAGGAGAAGATCACTGCACAATTATACTTTATCAGACGAGGAACAGAGGCTGCGAATTTAGGAGCACAGTGCACTGGATAATACGTTGGTGAAAAAGTTGAGAGCACTAAACAATTGATTGATTGTCCCGTGGCTGCACATAGCAGAAGCACTATGCAAAATAAAGCACCTTTGACTAACAAATTTCCACCATAGACTTACTTATTACTGTATTTATAAAGTGTGGGTACAAATATCAAATAGATTGTTACTCTTACATCCATTAGCAAAGCTAAAATCTAATGGTACACCGGTTACACTACTATAGATTGTGTTTCCACTGCCTGAACTTTCACCGTCGATTCAAAGGCAGGCAAGGCGTAGTGGGGTGACAAACTCGCGGTGATAAATGTTTTCACTGCCGAATTGGCGTATGATCTGGCAGTGAAGACCGCTGTAAACCAGCGGTGAAAACAAGGAGTTGACACGTGCCTAGTGACATGTCATATCTGATGTAGTAGATGACATGGCAGGTGACGTTGTATATACATCAATTAATAATAAAAGTAATAATCGTCATAAATTTGGATTTGGTGGAGCTGATCCATGACGGTTGCTTTCTACAATTGTAGTTGTGGGCAAAGCCCCTTTGTCACATGGACAAAACACGCATATTTAAACAATTGTAGTTGTGGGCCAAGCCCCTTTGTCACATGGACAAAACACGCATATTTAAACAATCATAAAGAAACAAATTATTATGGCTAATGAATGGCTAATTTAAGGCCCATTTCACGTACATACCAATTACAAGCCCATTTGACAAGATTGAAAATCAAAACAAGGAGCACGTTAATAGCCTGTTAACATTGAGGCATCAGTACACTTACATGATCAGTCAGCAGTAGTAACAAAGCACTTCATAGGAAAAAAAAAATTGAACTTCACTATACAATCTGCTATCACATGACACCGTTGCAGCTAACCCACCAGCTCGATCCGCTTCTTGTAGCTCTATCAAGTTCAACTTGCAACACTATCAAGTTCAACAATAAAGAACAATATTAATATCAGCATCATAAAAACAGTATTAGTCACGTGCAAATTGACATCATTGGATACAACACGTACTATTCATAGAAACATTTTCGAAAACAGAAATATGAGTAGGTAAACTACTTTATCTAGCGCAAGATTGTCACATTGTGTCACCCTGGTCGCTTCTCTTATAATCCGTCTTTTTCAGCTTATTTTTTCAGCCGGAATAGTGTTTTTCTCTTACAACAAATCAGCCAGAACAGTGTTTCGACTTGTTTTTTCAGCGAAACGAACGGGGCCATATACATGTCGAAGTGCTAGTAAATAAAAAACTAGGTTGCTACCCAAACCCATTTTGGAATAAAAGTGCTTGTTAATTGTGAATAATCAGTATGAATTTAGCAATCATCTGAAAATAATACAAGAAAATTATATGCACACCTCGTTCCTGTTGTTAGCACGATTAGCACACACAAGTGAAGGGGCAACAGGAGCAATTGTCTTAGTTTCTACCAGTTCTTGTTGATGTTGGATTTCTTTGGAATAGAAGTGCTTGTTACATATACATGAATATTCAAATATATTATTCCATCCTTATGTAAGTAGGTGCGAAACATCTGAAGGTTATATACCAAAATTTAAAATATTAGGTGCATAGCTAACAGCATAAAAAAGTATTCCTAGGTGCCATATGGATACTCGGAGTATTTCTATTAGTACAGAATCCTATTTCACAACATCAGAATATTTTCAGATAGAGAAGTTAGGCAGGTTCCCAATTAATTAGAGATGACATGGTTTCAGTTTGTGCATCAATTTTTAGATGATCTCATGTGGTAGAAAACTTAAACATTGAAAAAAAATACGACATATAAGATAAAATATGTATGATCTAGCTTGTAAGAATTAACAAAAAAATCATACCGATGATGAAAATACGGTTCAGAACTGAGACAAACCAAATATCTAACAACATTGGCCTCCTCAGCTTCCTTCATCAAATCGGCTCTGCGACATTAATCAACCTTGCAACTGCATCAACGTTTGCCGATTGGTATTCAGATTACATTGGAGACAAAAAATATGTACTAGGCCATCACTCAGTTTGCTTCATCATCCTTGAAACAAATATCAAGTATCTGAGATGCTCACATTAAATATGATACGTAATTAACATGTATGAAAATTTAATTTTCATCTAACAGTTAGGAACAAAATTTCTGCTTTTTCTTTGCATTACTGAAATTAAATCAGATATGTACTAGTGCTTAGTTATCTATATATTGCTTTTAACATGATCTCTATGTGCCCCAACATAATTTCAATATGAACTAGACTACCTAAACAGAAGCGATTTGCTATTTTCTAAGGTTTAAATTATTTTTTTTGCACGGTCTTAAAAATAAATCCAACTTGAACAACATGTTATGCCAACCAATATCCAAAAATTAGACAAAAATATATACAAGAATACAGGTTTGATTTGACCTCACATCCTGAAAATTGATGGAAATAAAGTGTTTCGTTAGGATTACTCGAACTTGTATTTTGGTGGCTCCGACGGAAAAAAAGTAATAATATCCTAAAGTGGTCCAAAAATCCTAAAAATTAGTATGTGGGCATACTATGAGTGTATAAGCTCGTTATAAAAATTTCAAAACATTTTAATAAAGTAGGGTTGTACATTGTTCACAAATTTATATATCTCTCACATAGTTACTTATAACTATGTGAGAGATGTGTGCATTTGTGAACAATGTGCAATACTATTTTCTTAAAATTATTTGAAATTTTTATGGGACGATTGTACATCAAAATAATCTTGTCATGCAAGTTTGTAGAATTTTCTAACCAATTTTAGATATTATTACATTTATTCTATGGTAATTCAACAAATAATTACAATGATAATTAAATTTGGTTAGAAAATTCTTCAAATTGACACACCAACATATTTTAGGTCCATAAGTATTCCATAAAAACTTTAGGCAATTTTAATAAAGTGAGACTATACATCTTTCACAATTATAACCATCTTTCACTTAGTCATATAACAAAGTATTAGATTATCTATTTTGACATAGTAAACAACTTCGGGATAGTAAACAATTTTAAATGAAAAATTAGTCAACAACAAAGTTATAGAACTCATCGAGTCTACAGCTTTTGTTTTAGCCATTTCTCCATCAAACATTTTTTGAACAATTCAAAATTAAAATTTCAAAATTTGAGAACTTCGAACATAATTTTAGGCTAGTAAATGATTTGAAATAAAAAAAGTCATCAACAACAAAGTTGTAAAACTCATCGGGTTATATAACTTTTATTTTGGCCATTTCTCCATCCTACTTTATTTGAACTATTTGAAATTTAAATTTCAAGATATGAGAACTTTGAACATAATTTTTGGATAGTAAGTGTTTTCAAATGGAAACATTGTCAACAACAAAGTTATAGAACTTATTGAGATCTACAAATGAGTTCTACAACTTTTGTTTTTGTCATTTTTGCATCCGGCTTTGTTTGAATAGTTTAAAATTTAAATTTAAAAATATAAAAATTTCAAACAAAATTTTGGTATAGTAACTAATTTCAAATAAAAATGTCATAAACAACAAAGTTGTAGAACTCATTGAGATCTACAACTTTTGTTTTCGTTATTTTTCAAAAAATCGTTTGAACTTTCACAATGTGCCTTCTTTATTCACTTGATAATGGAAAAAATGAAGTGGGTCACAAATGAGAATGGGACCATGATTAGAATAGGCCCAGAATCTGGTCCAATAATTTGAAATTGTGAACTTCAAAATATGAGAAATTCAAGCAAAAATTTAGAATATCAAATGAACTCAAATGAAAAATTCGTCAACAACAAAGTTGTAGAAATCATCAAGATCTAGAACTTTTATTTTGGTCATTTCTCCATCAGACTTTGTTTAAATAATTCAAAATTTGAATTTTCAAAACACGAGAACTTTGAGCAGAATCTTAGGATACTAAATGATTTCAAATGAAAAAGTCATCAACAACAGAGTGTAGAACTCATTGACATATACAACTTTTATTTTAGTCATTTCTCCATTCGATTTTGTTTGGACAATTCAAAATTTGAATTTCTAAAATATGAGAACATCGGACATAATTTTCAGATATTAAATGATTTCAAATGAAAAGTTCAACAACAAAGTTGTATAACTCATCGGGATCTACAATTTTTGTTTTGGTCATTTCTCTACCCAACTTCGTTTGAACAATTCAAAATTTAAATTTAAAAATATGAGAACTCCGAACAAAATTCTAGGATAGTAAATGATTTCAAATAAAAAGTTATCAAAAACAAAGTTGCAGAGCTTATCGGGATCTACAACTTTGGTTTTGATCATTTCTTCATCCGAGTTCGTTTGAGTAATTCAAAATTTGAATTTCAGAATATGAGAATTTTAAAAGGAATTTTGGGACAGTAAATGATTTCAAATGAAAAAGTTGTCAACAACAAAGTGGTAGAACTCATCGAGATCTACAAATATTGTTTTGGTAATGTTTCTATCCAAGTTTGTTTGAGTAATTTGATAATTTGAATTCAAACTATAAGAACTTTAAACAGGATTTTGGGACTATGACAGTCAAACATGTATCATAGAAGGAAGCTGTGATGACTTTGAGCTGACATTTATGACCAAAACATGACTCTGTCATAAGCATCTGTCATCTCCAACAAAGTCATCATAAATAGGACTTGTTTGTGATAGATAAGTTGCTCTGTCATCTGACAATTGTCATAGAAGCCCAGATTTCTTGTAGTGCTTATAAAAGGCCCAAATTATAAGGGCTAGGGACCCATATTATAATTCATAAACCAAAGGGCGTTGGGAGGAAGATGGCTCCGTTCACCATCCCCTATAAATAGAGCTAGGCATTTTGCCCACTTATATATACCAAAACTCGATCTCTTATTCCCCTTCCCCCTCTCTCTCTCCTGTGTGGGTCTTGGTACCTTAGCTTGACCTTCACCCGATGAAGGTATAAGCAAAGTTCTAGAATCCAACAGTTGGTCATGCCTTAATTCATATATTAAAGGAATTCATGAAACATTGTTATAGTTTTATTCATGCTTAGTCCTTGTTGTGTGCCAATTCTTCGTAGCTTGCAGTTTTTTACGGTATGTGTATATTCCTCAACTGAAGTAATAAAAAATGTTTTTGTGTATAGATGCAAATCCTATTCTGAACAATACTTGCTCACTTATGGTATAGATGCATTAAAAACTAACAGGCGTAAACTTAGATTTTTCGTCTGGAAAGAGGTCGAACCAATTTATGATGGAAATTTAATTGTACAAGCTAAATGCACTCACTATTTGGATATCTACAAACTGAGAGACTCGTAAAAGCACTTGTTGTAGGCATCAATACAAAATGTGGGTTGCTTGTGTGTTAAATGTCACTTCAGTGATAATGATTCGAAATTACAGAAAATAATTAAAAGTTTTGGTCTTATTTCTTCATCCCATGATGTGTTTACAATGTTTAGTGTTTTATTGAAGAGCTTACAGGATTGAAATTAGAGCATAAGCTTTTTTAGTATCACATTAGCTAGACAATGCAAAGAACAATAGCAAAATGGTTGTTTATTTGTGAGAAAATCTTGATAGTGTGCATCACATGTTCTGAATCTTATTGTCCAAGATGGATTTATTATACTTGATAGTGTTAGTGAACATTCGAGACAGTGCGAAGTATATTAGAAGCTCACAAGCTCATAAGCAGTGATTTGAGGAGATCATTGCATAAATTGATATATCGTGTGAGAAGTGTCCTCTTGATGTATAAACACGTTGGAATTCAACTTACCTAATACTAAAGTCCGCAATAGATTATTACAAGACAATATTTGAATGTTTGAACTCACATGATCTAAGTTACATTATAGATATACCATCTATTCTAGAATGGGAAATGACATATCTACTTTGTATCATATCCATGATTTTCTATGCTGACACAAATGCAGTTTCAGGTTCATTGTTCCCAACATCAAACCTCTATTCCATGTCCTCTAGAAGGTCAAAGAAAGGATAGTAAAGGAGGTTTCATATAAAGGTCCTTCTATTGTAGCTATGCTGGTTAAGATGAAAGAGAAGTTTCAGAAGTAATGGAACCTATCTTTGCTGCAAATTTGTGTTCCAATTGTAATAGATCTTAGGTTCAAGTTCAATTTTGTAGTGTTTCTATTGGATGTTGGTTTTGTTGATAAAGGTCTCATATGTATTGAAAAAGTGAAGACAACAATGAAGGATTTGTTCTCTACATATTCACCAATGCTGCCTGATGTAAACAACAATTCTCAGTCAAGGCGAACTAATGAGATTGCTTATGACAAAGATGACTAGACAAAAAGGGAACAACACCTTACACAACAAAAAAGGAGGAAATTGAAAAATGATCTTGATGTGTATTATCAAAGAGCTTTGAAAAATTCTCAGCCAAGACAAAATGATATTTTCCCTCGGTAAAAGAGCTTCGATGTTTTGTAATGGCGGATGATGCATTCTACCAAATACCCTACAATTTCACGCATGGCAATAGATGTACTTCCTGTAGCGGCTTCAACTATATCATCAGAAGCTGCATTCTCTACTACTTGGATAATTGTTAGTGAGTATAGGAAAGAATGTAGAAGCCTTGTCATGTCTCCATGGGTTTAGAGCCAAAAGGTGTGTTTTCTGTCAACTATGCTTAACTGACCCTTCTGGTTCAGCCAGCAACACCAAAACTAACTATCTAGCACAAAGAAAATAGTAGGCATTTATGTTCATTGCTACCTGTTATCTCAGGATATATCAACTTCAAGACTACAGATGACATAGGTGATGGTGATGATCAGTTAGAATAAGACCTAATATGTATATGGACTAGCTAGCTACTTTAGCCTAGATCTATTGGGATTTCATATTGCTTTGTGACGAGAGCCTAGCATTGGGGAGTATGCTAAGTCCCCAAAAAGGAAGCGATAGTCCGAATGACCCCGGTCGACTCTCTGAATGTATAGGAAGGAAAAACAGGATTAGAGCATCTCCAGCAGCACTAACCAATAGACCATCTATGTAACAGATAGGCACCTAAAAATTAGATCGACGGTTTCTGCCCATTCGTGAATGCCTGCGTTGCTACCTCCCCTGCTGCCGCAATGTCTGCCGCCACCGCACACCTCCCACACCGTCATCAAACCCATCCCCGCAGCTGGATCTAGGTGCGCCGGCCTGGCCGTGCCTCCACAGCCGCCGCTGGCACTTCTCCACCCCGTGAGACACCTCCCTCTGCGGGACCGCTAACCGCCAGTGGCCCCTTCTCCACCACTGGTGCCTCCATGTCCAGCGAGCCTAGATGCGACCGGCCCTCGCCGGCTCCTCCTCAACACTCACTAGAGCTCCCTCCCTGTCGGCCCTTTCATTGTGGTCTCCCTTCATGCATGACACGCATAGCTTAGTTGATAGAGCGAGGAAGAATAATTGGAGAATGGAAAGTGGGTCCCACATGATAGTGTCTATTAAGATAAATTTGATAGTCATGTGAAAACAAGCCCTTTGAAAGTAGGTGGCTACTCAAACAGAAAAATAGGAACCATGTTTTAGATAGTAGTATTGGAGATATTTTTATGTTGTTGGAATTTGATCTCGAAAACGATTGGAAGAGCCTAAGAATTCCTACGTTTTCATTTTTGCAGCTATCAGTATGACGAGTTCAGCTTTCAAATCTATATCTATATCTATCTATTATCTATTATTCTATTATCGAGGCAAAATTTCTGCCACTAAAATTTTTCAGAAAGGCTAATGATCAACCGGTTGATTTGCCGGTTGTTATCAACCGTTTTTTGGGCCGTGCGATGCGGAAGCGTCGGCCTCCCCCCGCCTGCGATCATGCTGGCGCGTGCGTGCGATGCGTCCCTGTGCATGTATCCGCTCGGCTTCAGCGTCAAGCAAGCAATCATGCTGGTGCCTGTGTCCCTGCCTGACACACACGAACGCGAGTACGGAACACCCTGCGATAATCTCTCCTCTCTCACCTCCTTGTGTGGATTTTGTTTTTTTTTATTTCTGAAGAATTTGTGAATAATTTGATATATATTTCTCTGATGTCTGGAATTCAGAGAAATAATTTATAAATCTTTTTGAAAAATTTAGCATATATTTGTGTTATTCTCAAATTACATCACTCTTTCCAATAAATTACACGGAAGAAATCATTGTAAATATAGTAATAATGCAGTGTAAATATAGTTATAAGACAGTGTAAGTGTATGAGAAAAATTTGGTTGATGGGAGGGGCTAAAACAAACTGTTGTTGTTTAGACATTTCCAAATTTTTTCGTCCAACTTTCCACCGCTCGGTAACCTATGATTATTTTTTGTGCGCCTGTTTTTCCCGTGTCTGTTCGGAGCTGTTTTTTCTTTTCTATTTCGGCTGGGATTACCTTTTCTGTTCATCGTTTCACCACGTACCCATTCAGGTTTGTTTTCCGCGTTTGTTCTGTTTCTTTCTGTTCGGCGTTTGTTTCCAGTTCCCATTCTGTTTTTTTTTTTTTTAATTTTTGTTTTCTCATTCTTTTTTTTTCTTATCTTTTGGAGGAATATCTTGAGTCTCTTTCGTGTCCTTTTTGTTAAATTTTTCAATACATTTTTACTGCATCATCTCCAATAATATAATATAATATTATCAGTCTTTGAATCCTTATTAACCCTTCTCTATCTTTAATAAACAAATATTCTCACCACTAGATTCTTGATATAGTTTTGATTAGAAATAAAACTTAATTTTATCACAACTTAGATCAATCAATGGTACTAATGAAGCTGTAAACTGAAATCTTGAGCAGTTCGTTGTCCGCAGTTCGTTGTCCGGTCTAATTTATATCTATATTCTACATCTACATACTTGATATTAGAGAGCAAAGGATTCTTCCAACTGCCTTTTTTTTACTTCTTACAATACCCTTGCGCTTCTCTTTGTCCCATCCGTGATTTGAACTCATGCCCATATGAGTTAGAACAACAACTGTCCAGCACCGATATGGAATTTCTGTCCCGTATGTGACTTGTACTCACGAGCCATGCTCACGTAAGTTAGAACAACACGCATCCATGATGATATAGTGTCTGACTACAAGATGCGTCCAACAATGCTATGGCGTCCGACACCAACATGCATTGGGATAGATGGCGCAATCCTTAAATAAATCACAGAGCCGCAAGTCGTTGACTGCACCATAAACCGTAAGTTCCGTTGCAAGGATCAAACTCGATTGCTATAAATATAATATTTATGACTCTTTGAACCTTGATCTTTCTCTAATAAACAAGTATTAGGTATAGATATTTTCATGGGTCCTTAAAGAAAATCGTGAAACTTGATATTTAACTCTACTGACACATTGATAGTAAGGAAACTAAAGTTATGTTATATTAGCGAGTAAATATTTATGTACTTCATAACAGAGAAACAATCTGTCAAAAATATTTTTTAAGGGAAAATTGGGGTTGTACCACTAAAAGATGCAAACTTTAGAAAAATACCATTTAAAGATTAAGCTTTAGAAACATAGCATTTAAAGATGCCTCCATTATAGTTTTGTTAACTCCCCGCTAACACATTCACCACCCAACTCGCAATAACAGAACACACACGCAGCAAAAGGGAGGAGGAAGTGACTACACGCACGCAGCAGCATAAGGGTGTGCGAGGACCATTGGCAGGCTCCTCGCCTGGGACACTAGCTTCTCGAACCTCTCGTACATGGTGCGTGCACCTCCTCTACCCTTTACTTCTCAGCGTCCCAGTAGCCGGAGAGGAAACCAGGCTGAAGATGCGCAGGCCAAGGTGGCGGAGGAGGACTGTTACGGCTGCATGGGTGCTTATTGTCATCTCCTCTTCCCCGTGCTACACGCCGCGCCACTCCTTATCCACGCAGCTCTTGCTCCATGGCCGGCGGCTATGGAGCATCCATCGGCTACCCGTTGAAGTCGAAGGAGCAGCCCCCTGAGGAAATCTTAGCGGAGACGCAGAGCAGGAAAGCTCTATGCCGTGATGGACCTAGATGACGAGGACTAGACACAGGCGAAGGCCCCCTTGGGGTTCATGGGAACGTATGTCATTCGCAGCACCATTATTGGGGCGGTGGTGGTCACAGTGCAGCGCAGCATTCCAATTAACGTCAATTTAACGGAAATGGTAGAAGGCAACATCAGAGCAATATTTTGATGCTAAATTGCTCAAGCTGAATCTTTGGATGCTATTTTTCTAAACTCCGGTTCTTTCATGGTACAAATCCAATTTTCCCATTTTAATTTGATATGGATTTAATGGAGCATTGTCATATTATTACCAATATTAATTTACATAAAATAAATTATAAATTTATAATATAAAAATATATCAATACACGTATCTTTTGATAGTATTTTTCTTCCATTGCAACCCATGCGCATGTCTTGCTAGTTAAATACAATTCCTTATTTGCGAACTGATCATAGATCAGTTGGTCGGGTCATTTTTTGTGGAACCTACCCATCTGGGTTAAGTCATTGATTTGGCACGGATGTTCATATTTTACTGAATTTATTCTAGGATTTAACGGCGCTATACTTTCAGTGGTAGGCGATGTCCCCATCGACAGCAGGCGCATGTGGTGACTTCGTGAATCTCGAGATCTGTCGGCAGTCCTTCGAAGGTGCTCATAGAGGTAGTGTTTTTGTACATGTGTTCATACGGATGAGTGTGCGTGCATTGTGGGTGTTGTATAATTTAAAAAAAAATACAATTCCTTATTCAATGAATAATTACTAAACCAAACGGATATTTTCCGAAGTTACAGGTCAAACGGCAAAATCCGAATTGCAAACTTCCCCCGCACAAATTTCAACACTAGCTGAACGCCTGAAAGGCTGAAACACATGGGAAATCTGGATCGATAGAACAAGCACTTTCAGTTGCTTGCACCAGCCGCCGCAGCCGCTTCACGGGCCAGCACCATCTTGCCCAAGTCGACCAGCCTGCTCACGTCGGGCATCAGAGGCTCGACGGTTTCCAGTGCGCCGAAGCGCTCCGACCACGCCACCAGGAGCGGAGTCCGTTGGGGATCCAAGGACCTGATGCCGAACGCCTCCTCGTTTGCGTGCACCCACCCAAGTAGGCCGCCGAGCACGACGTCCACGTACCCGACGCTGTCGCCGCCGAAGAAGGGCTTCCCTTTGCCGCAGTCCCTCAGCGCTCCCTCTAGCGTCTCAACCGCGACGGACCACTGTTTTTTCCCCTCAGCCTTGTCCTCCTCCGTCTTGCCCCTCGACCCCTGCGTCCAAGCGGCCAGAATCTGCAAGACAACATCACGCATGGCATGCCCCATCTATCAACGAAACAGGCAATGTCGCAGTCAATTGATGCGATCGATTGGAAGACGGGGTTTTCTTTTCATACCTTGTCATCGATGTAGGCGGCCCAGAAGCGAGCAACGGCGCGTTCGTAGGGGTCAGAAGGGAGGAGGGACGGGCCAGTGCCGGCAAAGGCCTCGTCGATGTATTGCAGGATGATCAGCGATTCGCAGACGGGCTTCCCGTTGTGGATGAGCACGGGTACCTTGTTGTGCACCGGGTTGGACTTGAGGAGCAGCTCGCTCTTGCCGCGGACGATGTCCTCCTCTACATACTCGTAGCTCAGGCCCTTGAAGCTGAGCGCGAGCTTCACCCGGAGGACGAACGGGCTCGCCCACATGCCCAGCAGCTTCAGGTCGCCTCCTCCGGCCATTGCTGGTGTCGCAAGGTCTGAACAAAATTCCACCTTCTTTTGATGTGTTTCCGTCGGGTTAATTCTTGTGGAAGTGCTGGCCCCGTGCCCCCGTCTATATAGAGTCAGGCCGAGATAACTTTCAGAGGCACAGCCTCCACAAGATGGTAGCGACAGCTACTGTATTTTGTTTGTTTGACTGTCTCACTTCATTTTCTCTGATTGTTGAACATCCCGCCGTCGGATGGTAAGCATGCAGTGACTTTCAATGAAATAAAAAAAAGTTATAACTCCTAACTAAACATCCAAATTAAATTCCGATTACAACATCAGATTTGTTGCAATAAAATCTTCAAAACAAGATCCCACATAGATATATTTAGATAAAATTTTAATAACGAACATTTATCTTATGAAGATAGAACATTTTTGTATTGAGCAGAGACGATGTTCTAGTTTCAGAGAACAATGTTCCATCTCTGTAAGAAAACATTCTCGGTTTAGAAGATCAGTATTCTAATTTTAGATTCGTGAAATTGATATTATAATATACATAAAAATAAATAAATAAATACATACATAACATAAATAAAAATAATAAAATCTGAGCAAAATGTAAGGAGATCAAACTGGACTGGAAAACTGGAAGCAGCAGCAGCTGCTGCTGCACTAGAATCGTCGCTTCTCCAGATCCGGTAACGACGACACGTACTACTACAGCGTAACAGAGCAAGTCTACGCCATCATTGCCTCGCGAAGTCGCCCCTATCTATGTTTGAGTTTTGACTAAAGCAAGACCCTACTGGTGCTTGGCAGACTTGAAGTCGCACCAACGACCAACGAGCACATAGATAAGAGAGAAGAGGAAATGGAAATGACAAGGAGAACTTCTAGAGGAGAGGAGTACTACCTCCCCTGCTCCTGTCCTGGCATCTTCAATCTTTTCAACTGGCTGTATAAAGTCAGGCAGAAAAAACACGTAATGAAGAAAAATTTAAAAGAACATCGTATAGATATTTTTTAGACATCCTAAAATACAATATAAAACATCACATGTATACTGAGTGAACATCATTAAATACATCATAGAACACCACTAAAAATATTATAGAACATTACGTATATATTACATGAACATCACTAAATATACCATAGAAGATCACATGTATACTGCGTGAACATAAAAAAAAACATCATAAAACATCGTCTGTATACTACGAGAACATCAAACATCATACAACACCACCTATATACTATGAGAACATCACATGTATACTAAGCGAACATCACAAAAAAATCATAGAACATCGCATGTACGTGAACATAAACAAAAACATCATAGAACATCACATATATAACACGTGAACATAAAAAAAATCATAGAACATCACATGCATAATACATGAACATCACATAATACATCATAGAACATCATTATATACTACACGAACATCACAAAAATCATTATACATAAAAAAACATCATAGAACATAAAAAAAATCATAGAGCATCACATGTATATTGCATGAGCATCACAAAAAACATCATAGAACATCGTTTGTATACTACGAGAACATCAAACATCATAGAACAACACCTATATACTACGAGAACATCAAATGTATACTATATGGACATAAAAAAATATTATAGAATATCACATGCATACCACATGAACATAAAAAAACATCACAAAACATCACATATATAGCACGTGAACATAAAAAAACATAGAACATCACATGTATACACAAGAACATCACAAAAATAACATAGAACATCATAAAAATTAATAAGAAAAAAAAAAGAAAATAAAAAAGAAATAAAAGAAAGGTAAAAATATAAAAATTGAAAATAAAAATAAACACATAAAACATAAAAATAAATAAAAAAATGGATAATGCATGAAAAGAAAAAAAGAAAAGAAAAGAAAAAAATAAAGAAAGATTAAAATATAAAAAAACATGAATCAAAGAAAACATAATTATAAAAGAAACAAATAAAAAAGAAATCAAAAGGAAAGATGAAAGATAAAAATAGAACATTTTGTCTACAACACGCGAACATAAAAAATTATTAGAAAAGAGAAAAAATAAAAAGAAATAAAAAATAAAAGAATCATAAAATATAAAAATTAAAATAATAATAATAAACACATAAAAAAAAGAAATAAAAATAGAAAATGAAGCATGAAAAGAAAAAATAGAAAGAAAAAAGAAATAAAATAAGAAAAAAAGAAAAGAAAAAGGAAAAGAAAAGAAAAATAGAAGAGAAACTAACGTACACGGACACGGGATCGGCTGTTGCGTCGGTCTTGGATCTCCAGCGAACTTTTCGGCGGGAAACATGGATCTCTAGCGAACCTTTTCGGTGGGAAACATTGGGCGGGAGGACTGTTTGGCGCGTGCATCCGGTCCGACCGTTCAGACCACAAGGTTTTCGGACATTGGATCTGTTCGTTTGAACTTATCAGTTATAGTATAATATTTTTTTTTCATAACAAATCAATGAACAGCTACTGTATTTTGTTTGACTGTCCCACTTCATTTTTTCTGATTGTTGAAACAACCTAGAATCCGTTTATTACTAGGACAAGGACCCAAGTAAATCGTGAGCAAACATCCCGTGCCCGTTCCAGTCCGTCATCGTCGATGTATTTCTTCATGACTTCTTGTCACTGTGTAGGCACTGCGGCACAATCAGTGACGTCAGCAAGTCCTGACCAAAGGAGAGTGACAGTCCACCTTCCCTCAAACAAATAGTGTAATTTTAGGTTTTCCAAAGCTTAACAAAATTTATAGAAAAACAGAGTCACCATTGATGTTTCCAAATAGATTTATCATGAAAAATATATTCAGTATTATAAATATTAGTACTTTTAGTATAGATTTGTCAAACTTGATTAACTGACTTAAAAAAAGAAGACTAGAATTTGACTTTTGTTCGGATGGATGGTGGCGTAGGCCGCTCGAGCATCCACGTGCGAAATGGAAGCAGGGGCGGAGTTCAGCACTGCCACATGCCCACGAGTCAGATGCGTGTGTTTGGTCTGCACTTGGGCACTCTTTGGTCCAAAAACCTTTTAACAATCTATTCTCTCTGTTCTTAGATAAATAGGTTCTTATTTTAAGTCAAAATTTTTAAACTTTGTTTAAATTTCTAGAAAAAAAACTTTCAAAATTTATGACATCAAATTAGTATCAGATGTACCATAGAATATATTTGTTATAATATGTTTATTTTATGTTATAGATGTTGTTACCCTTTTTATAAAGTTAGTCAAATTTAAGATAGTTAGACTTGTCTGGATTTTAGGAATTGATTTGTTTAGGGACGGAGCAGTATACTATTATAATGAATTCTTCAATATCTGTGTCCCACATATTATCCAGCGGTCTTGGATGCTTTCGGAAGTCTACGAGCACAATCGCAAACATGAGCCCACGAAACATATAGTTTCTCTTCGGAATGATAGTGCAATTCGATATGAGATCTCAAACTTCAATTTGATTCCCTCAAAATTATCCACCACTAGTCTATCAAACTATGCACCAGCCTTGAATAGAGAAATACCAGACCATACTCCTTTACTTCTAAATTCTGGAAGTGGGGCTCATACCATTAAGCACCCCGCTATTCAAGTTTGAATTAGGGTGGCTGCTTTGGGACGGTTTTCATGAGTTGGTGACGAAGGTGTGGAATAAGGAGAAACGAGGTAGCTAGGAAACCGCTACGAAGATGGCAATTCAGAATTCAAAGACAGACAATTCCTTAGGGATTGGGCGCAAAATACAAGTGATACGTATAAAAAAAGAAAAGGAACAGATAATAAAAAAGGTGGATGTGAGTTAGATAAAAAAACTGAGAGTCAACCACTAAGTACTATAGAAATTGATTTCAAACATTGTTTAAAAGAACGGTTAGCTCAGCTGCTACGAGAGGAGAAGACAAATTGGTATCGAAGAGCCCAGACAACTAAGTTATTACAAGGCGATGTAATACCAAATATTTCCAACTGGTCGCAAATGGGAAGCATACGAAGACAAGGATCTTCCAACTTAAACAAGAGAATGGGGACATAGAAGGTGATGAAAACTTAAAACGTTACATCACTAACTATTATAAAAGACTCTTTGGCGCAGAGGGGAATAATTTCACTATAATAGAATCAAATAGAGAGGATATTGTTCAAATCTCCAGGGAAGAGAATGATATCCTCAATGTGGTGAAGAAGGCCATGGGACCAGATGATTTCCCTACGGAGTTTTATCAAGCTTTCTTGGAACTTATCAAAGGGGACCTAGTGGCCCTTTTTTCGAGTTTCACAAAGGTACTCTACCACTCTTCAACCTCAATTTTGGTATTATCACACTAGTACCAAAACAAAAAGAAGCTAAACAAATTTAACAATTCCATCCCATTTGTTTACTCAATGTAAGCTTTGAGATTTTCACCAAGGTCATGGCAAATAAGGGTGGCTATAGTGGTCGAAAAGGTTATAAGACCTTCCCAATCCACTTTTATGACTAGTAGAAATATCATGGAAGGTGTGGTCATTTTACATCACTACTACACAATATTTAACTGAGGCGGGCAAAAAGGCTTAACCGAAGTGGCCGTCGAAAGGTCACAGTTAACCCGGCCTTAACGGAGGCGGTTCGTCGCCCGCTGTAACACCCTAGGTGTTAAGCATCACTAAAACTTGAGCATGTCATCATTTTGCATGTAAAGCATTCATGGTAGCTAATCAAGTCTTGTATTCACTAAAATTAATATTGATTTGCTAATAATGCAGTGCATGAGTGATGTGTTGTACTTAAACCAAAAATTTCTTTTAAGGTACTTTGTGACCTCGTATTTTTTAATTTCATTAAAACACTTGAAATTATGCCCTAATAAACTTTGGAATATAAAAAAGTGTACTTAACACTAGTGTCAAGTGTTGGGCATAAATTCAAGTGCAACCCATTAAAATTTGAACTCCAAATTTGAATTCAAACTCAATTTCTAGCACTTAGGCAGAAATGGCTAAGTCATGGAGTTGATTAGAAACTTCAATTTTGGAGGGATTATTAAAATGAATTTCATAAATAACATTGTTCAAACATTAATATCATTTGGTAGTGTAAAGTTTGTACTATACAATGATGCTATTGATTGAAAAGTTTGTTTGATGGTTAATCACCAAATAATTCACCTAAGTAGCTAAGTAATTACTTTGCAAAACCCTAATCTAAAACTCTGTTTTTCAGATATAAACAGTTTCAAAGTACTTAGGTTTGAGCTCAAAAATATTCCAAACTAGAAATCTTTTGATGATAGTCCTTCAATCAAAGTTGTAGACCACGTGTAGATGAACAAGTTTGTTTTTGGAGTTGGGAACATTACTGTTGGAAATAGGGAGAAAAGGAGGGAGAAAGTTGATCTGTCAGTCGTCTGTTTGGGTGGAATTCCATCACCGGCAGGCAGGCAGGCAGCTCGCCAGCTCACCACCGACCACCACCGCCTTAGCGCTGCCTTGCGCGTGCGCGGCACGCAGCTGCTTCGCGTGGCCGCGCTCAAGCAGCTGCTAGCTCGTCCAGATCCTTCGCCTGGTCGTTAAGAGCGCAGCACCGCCGGTCGTCCTTCTTTCCTTTCTCTTCTCTGCCGTGCCGCCGTCGAGCGCCATTGCTTCGCCGGTCAGCACCGCCGCCATCACTTGCCCTTCTCTCAATTCCTCTTGCAGATAGACTCGACACATTCTTGCGCATCGCCTCGACCCGTTCTCGCCATCCAATTCGGCTGGAGTTGGCCGGACATCGCCGACTTCTTCACTATCGTCCCGGAGCGCCGCCGTGGTCGCCTCACCGTGGCCAGGCCACTCCAGTGAGCCGTTCACCTTGCCGTTTGTTTCCCTGAGCTCGCTTGGTGATCGGTCTTCTCTTTTTACCTTTACCGCACAGGCCACGCCGGAACATCGTCGTCCTCCTCAGTTCGCGTCGCCAGAGCCGCCATCACCGTCGACAGCGCCGCCTACTCCGTCTCTGCTTCAACCGTGTAGCCGAGCAAGTCACGGTGAGCACCCCGGACATGTAGAATCCCTTGTTGCAGGTGAGCCTCATAAGCAGTTTGGCATATGCCCCCTGCTGCATGATGGTTCTAGAGGAAGAGTCCCATGAGTAGAAGCTTGTTATGCATCCTTGGGCAGGGTAAAACTCTTTTGTGTGTTGTAATATAAGTGATATTTGTCATGCTACTCCACTGCCTTGATGGCTAAAACGTATGGTTTATAATAACTAAATAAATGGTTTATAAGACTTCTGCTATTTACTCTGATGTAATATAATTGTATATTTGTACAACTATTGTAATACTACAATGATTCCTGTGATGTATCCTGTTCGAAAAAGTAAACGTGGATGATTCGGGGTTTCCCCGAGGACACCTGGTAGACTACCGGAGTTGTCTGACTCCCATGTGTAGCAGTTAGAAGTTTGAAGGACAATGACAGGCACATGTGGGCCCTATGAAAGGTCCTAAGGACTAGAGGAGGGTGAATAGCCTATTAAAAATTTCTACAACAACACTTAACAAACCGGTTAGACAATTATGAGGCGGAGCAAGTGTTGCGCTAGCCTACTAAAATGCAAGCCAACTACCATAATTCTAGTTTCTATGATTTCTATCCACACAATAGCTATGTCACTACACTAAGTTAGTGTGCTCTCAAAACCTAACTAAAGAGCCACACTAACCAAACTAACAAGCTCTCACAACTAGCTACACTAAAGAGCTTGACAACTAGTTTGTGGTAATATAAAGAGAGTGAACAAGAAGGTTATACCGCCGTGTCGAGGAAAGAGCCAATCAATCACAAGAATGAATAACAATGAAGACCAATCACCTCGGAATCAAGTGATGAACACAATGATTTTTTTACCGATGTTCACTTACTTGCCGGCAAGCTACTCCTCGTTGTGGCGATTCACTCACTTGGAGGTTCACACGCTAATTGGCATCACACGCCAAACCCTCAATAGGGTGCCGCACAACCAACACAAGATGAGGATCACACAAGCCACGAGCAATTCACTAGAGTACCTTTTGGCTCTCCGCCGGGGAAAGGTCAAGAACCCCTCACAATCACCACGATCAAAGCCGGAGACAATCACCAACCTCCGCTCGACGATACTCGTTGCTCTAAGTCGTCTAGGTGGCGGCAACCACCAAGAGTAACAAGTGAATCCCACAGCGAAACATGGACACCAAGTGCCTCTAGACGCAAACACTCAAGCAATGCACTTGGATTCTCTCCCAATCTCACAAAGATGATGAATCAATGATGGAGATGAGTGGGAGGGCTTTGGCTAAGCTCACAAGGTTGCTATATCAATACAAATGGCCAAGAGAGTGAGCTTGAGCCGGCCATGGGGTTTAAATAGAAGCCCCCACGAAATAGAGCCGTTGTACCCCTTCACTAGGCATAATACAGGGTGACCGGACACTCCAGTCATATTGACCGGACGCTGGACCTCAGCGTCCGGTCACGCGATGCGTGCCACGTGTCCCCTCTCTTCAAATGTTGATCGCCCAATTTCAACGGTCAAGTGATGACCGGACACAGCAGCTCAAAGTGACCGGACGCTGAACCCCAGCGTCCGATCGTTTTCAGTAAGCATCTAGAGACGACTTTTCACGACCGAACGCGTCCGGTCATGCTCGACCGGACACTCCCAGCGTCCGGTCATACGGCCACTCCCCTGTGCTCTGCCACGTCAGTAGGACCGGACTCAACCCTCCAGCGTCCAGTCACTAAGTGACCCAGCGTCCGATCAGAGACCAACGCCAGCGTCTTTGCTATATCATTGACCGGACACACCGGTCCCACTGAGACCAGTGTCCGGTCACTGCATGACCAGCGTGACTAACTCCTTTTCAACTCTATCTTCTTCACCCTTGCTCAAATGTGCCAACCACCAAGTGTATCTCCTTGTGCACATGTGTTAGCATATTTTCACAAACATTTTCAAGGGTGTTAGCACTCCACTAGATCCTAAATGCATATGCAATGAGTTAGAGCATCTAGTGGCACTTTGATAACCGCATTTCGATATGAGTTTCACCCCTCTTAATAGTATGGCTACCGATCCTAAATGTGATCACACTCACTAAGTGTCTCGATCACCAAAACAAAATGGCTCCTACCATTTATACCTTTGCCTTGAGCATTTTGTTTTTCTCTTTCTTATTTTCAAGTCCAAGCACTTGATCATCACCATGGCATCACTATCATCATGTCATGATCTTCATTTACTTCGCCACTTGGAATGTGCTACCTATGTCATGATCACTTGATAAACTAGGTTAGCACTTAGGGTTTCATCAATTCACCAAAACCAAACTAGAGCTTTCACCCTATAACTTGGGCGGTTCTGCCACACCTACCTCGGTTAATCAAATAAAAAACAAAAAAAATAAGAAAACCCATGGATAGGCTTGTCGAGCCCACCCATGGGCCCATCGAGCCCATCCACGGGCAGCCGTCGTAGCTCGCTGGATCCGTCGTCGGGGTGCGTCCTCCACCGTTGAGTCGGATCCGGCTTCCCCACCGGCAGATCTAGCCTCCCCGACGCCGGATGATGAGGAGCGCCGCCTCAACGCCTGCGCCCGCCCTTGATTTGCCACCGGAAGGTGGGCTCGCTGGCGAGCTCACCAGATCCGCGCACCCCGAGGCCAGATCTGGACCTGTAGGTGGTGGAGATGGTGGATCTCGCCGGACTCCATCGTCGTCGCTGCCGCCTGCTTCACCGCGCCATCGTCGTCGCCGCTCCTAGTCCACTGCCGGTCGCCATCGAGGAGAGGGAGGAGCATGGGAGGGAGGGGCGCCACCGTGCCATGGGGAGGGAGTAGCGCCGCCGTGGCATGGGAGAGAGAGGAGCGGCGCATGGGTGAGGGAGGAGCGGCGCACGGGTGAGGGCGTGCGAAAGAGAGAGGGTCGCGTGGGTGAGGGAGTGAGAGAGAGAGGGTCAGGCGGCTGCGGTGCTGGGGTGAATGTGAGAGATAGGGGGTCGCCCAAACCTAGCTTTCGCATTATATAACGTGAGTAGTTTCCGGGCTGAGATGTGCTGAGATGGGTTTCAAATGAATTCGGCCTTATTAACGGAGGCGGGCCTCTCAAGAGGTCCACTTCCAAAAATTGATTAACCGAGGCGGGCACTATAATATAACTGCCTCGGTTATGCCCGCCTCGGTTAATGATTAACCGAGGCGGTTGCTGGCCCGGTTGCCCTGCCTCGAATAACTAAGGCGGGCGGCGAGGCCATTTTGGAAACGCCTCGTAAAAGATTTTCTGTAGTAGTGCATGAAACCATTCATGAGTTGCACAGGAAAAACTTTGAGAAGGCATATGACAAGGTCAATTGGTCCTTCCTTCAACATGCATTGAGAATGAAAGGATTTACAACGTTCTGCTGTAAATGGATTGACCAAATTGTGAGAGGGGGTAGTGTGAGAATTAAGGTGAACGAGGACATTGGCCACTATTTTTAGACTAAGAAAGGACTTAGACAAGAAGATCCTTTATCTTCTCTTCTTTTCAACTTAGAAGATGATATGTTGGCAGTTCTCATTGAAAGAACCAAGTTTAATGGAGATATCAGGGGGGGGTCATTCCACATTTAGTGGATGATGGACTCTCAATACTCCAATACGCGGATGACACCATCATTTTTATGAAACATGATCTAAATCACACCAAAAATCTTAAACTAGTGTTAAGTACTTTTCAACATTGTCAAGGCTTAAAATAAACTTCTATAAGAGTGAACTCTATTATTATTGCAGGATCAAACACTTTGAAGTTGAGTATGCTCAACTTTTTGGATGCAACACAGGGTTCACTCCTTTTGAATACCTTGGTATTCCCATGCACCATGAAATTATCTAATAGTGATTGGATAATAATTGAAGAGAAATTTTGAAGAAACTTAGTAGTTGGAAACGAAAACTTCTTTCGGTAGGCAGCAGGTCTAGTATGGATTAACTCTGTTTTGACTAGCTTAGCAATGTACATGTCATCCTTAACATCACACAGGTTTGACCAACTCTCAACGTTTTGTTTGTAGCCATAGTGTTGTGAGTTGTGAGCTGCACACTCTGTTGGATAATACCATGTCATACAAGCATGTGACGTGTTTGGACACCTGACAAAGCTCAGCTAACCAAAATAAAATGTTCCACGAATAATCAATGAACCGAACGGGATACATCTGATCTAATAGCACACTGAAGACACATCGACGGCAACACTCACAGCATACAAACTGGCCAACGGCAAGTCGGCAACGTACACCGTGCAGAGCATAAAGCCGCGCGCGTTCCGGTGTGTAGGCATTATTTTCTTTCTCGTCACTAGATGAATGAAAGCCTGAAACACATGGCAAATCTAGACTGATATAACCTGCGCTTTCAGTTTCAGTTGCTTGCAACGACGGCGGCCGCAGCTGCTAGACGTGCCTTCCACATCGTCTTGCCGAACTCAACCACCCTGCTCACCTCGGGCACCACCGGCTCGACGGCTTCCAGTGCGCCGAAACGCTCCGACCACGCCGCCAGGAGCGGAGTCCGTTCAGGGTCGAAGGGCTTGACACCGTGCAGCTCATCCGATGCGCGCACCCACCCGAGCAGGCCGCCGAGCTCGACGTCCACGTACCCGGCGCTGTCGCCGCCGAAGAAGGGCTTCCCTTTGCCGCAGTCCCTCAGCGCTCCCTCTAGGACCTCCGCCGTGGCGAGCGACTGCTTCTTTCCCTCAGCCATCTCCTCCTCCGTCTTGCCCGTCGACGACTTGTTCCAAACGGGCAGCATCTGCACGCATACACGATCGGTCAACGAAACTATCCCAGCCCAACACAACGACACAAGGTGATTGGAAGATTTGAGGCGATGCGTAGGTACCGTGTCATCGATGTAGGCGGCCCAGAAGCGAGCAATGGCGCGTTCGTAGGGATCAGCAGGGAGGAGGGACGGGCCGGTGCCGGCAAAGGCCTCATCGATGTACTGCAGGATGACCCGCGACTCGCAGATGGGCTTCCCGTTGTGGATGAGCACGGGTACCTTTTTGTGGACGGGGTTGTACTTGAGGAGGAGCTCGCCCTTGTTCGTGAGAGCCTCCTCCTCGATGTACTCGTAGGCTCGTAGCTCAGGCCCTTGAGGCTGAGAGCGAGTTGCACCCGCAGCACGAACGGGCTCGACCACAAGCCGAGCAGCTTCAGGTCGTCTCCTCCGGCCATTGCTGGTGCTTCAGGGTCTCACTGGCTAATGTTCGACGAGTAGCTTTTTTTTCTTCGTTGGCTTAATTCTTGGTGATTGGGAAGGGAATAGCCGGGGAGTCTATATATACAAACGCACAGCATCCTCAACTCTTTTGTTTGTCTTGAATTGTAGCATCTCCCACATTAATTTTACTGATTGTTAGAGGCCCGGCCCTTGCTACTTGGACTAGGAGTAGGATCCAAGAAATGATGAGCAACATCCGATGCTGGCAATCAATTTTAATTTTTGGTCAGGTGGCGATGATGATGAGTTCACTACTGACGACAGAGTAATTTGCCATTTCCAACTTCAAAGAGACATTAAAACATCTTCGTCGACGTATTCCTTGACAGTGTGTAAGCAGTAGGCCCTACTGTATTTTGAATTTGTTCCCAGCCATTCAGGGAAATGCTAGTTTTAGAGTGTTCACGAGTAGAGCGCTTGGGCCTGCCCTGCATGCTGGCCTAAACTGTCGGACGCAGCATCGGACGGAAGTCTCCAGAAGGTGGCTGAACGCCCACTTGAACTTTCATTGACATTATGTTCATGGTTGTCAAAATAGCAGGCTCCGGTTCATTTTGTCGGACTCCACGCTGTAGGCGACTGCGAGTCGCGCATCCCTCGCGGGGCGTTCGGTGGGTTTATTCCGCTTATCTCGCTGAATCGCCACGCTAACGCGGAAATACGTGGAAACAAAGGCCCTGAGTTTTTACTCTGGTGCTTCCTCTGCACTTCTCAACGGGGAGCCTGATAAGTTTTTTCACTGTAAATGTGGTGTCTGGCAAGGACATTCCTTGTCACCCCTTTAAGGAGATTCCTTGTCACATGTTTTATTTGTACTGGCAACCGATCTCTTGCAATCGTTGCTTAATTATGCAAGGAATTAAGGCCTGCTCACCTACTGATAGCTTTAAACCATACTTAGGACTTCCCAATTCTTGAGTATGCCGATGATACTCTTATTTTTATGCATGGATGTGCAAGGCAGCTTTTCTTCCTCAAGGCCCTTCTAAATTCTTTTACTGAGTCTACAGGTTTGAAGGTCAATTATGCTAAATCTATGATGATCTCCATCAGTGTACCAAATGAGAAATTATCTTTCACCTCCTAGCCAGCACCTTTGGTTGCTCAGAAGGAAATCTACCTTTTACCTATCTGGGGTTGGCCCTGAGTCTGACCAAGCCTTGTGTTGCTGATTATTAGCTGCTAGTCTCACGTTATGAGCGCCGATTGATGAGCACTTCAACCTTCGTGAGCCAGGCTACCAAGCAAGCTGGTCATTTGGAGCTGACTAATGCAGTTTTCACTGCATTGCCAACTTTCACAATGTGCACCTTCATGCTACCCAAGACTGTTATCAAGCAGATCAACAAGTTCATGAAACATTGCCTCTAGCATGATTCAGACATCGACAATAAGAAACCTCCAAAACAGCCTAGAACTTGGTTGGTTTACCCAAGGAAGGGGGGGGTTAGAGTGCTTAACCTTCAGGTGCAGAATGATAGCTCACTTCTTAAACATCTTCATAAATTTTGCAGCAAGCTTAACATACCTTGGGTGCATTTACTTTGGGAAAAGCTATACACCAATGGCAGATTGCCTTTGCTAGCACGAATAGGCTCCTTTTGGTGGAGAGACATTCTCAAATTGCTACAGTCCTTCAAGGGTATTGCTTCTGTCAACCTGCACTATGGAAGTACCTGTTTCTTTTGGAATGATCTATGGCATGGCAGAATCTTAAGCAAGACTTTTTCAGAGCTTTTTTCATTTGTTAAGAACCCAAACATATCTGTTCAAAGTGCCAGGCTTACCCCTCAACTTCATACTCTATTTCATCTGCCCCTATCTGTTGAAGCTTTTGCACAATTCCATGATTTTTGCTGCATAATTTGTTGTCTCCAAGATACCCCAGAGCAAGATGTTTGGGCCTATATTTGGGGCTCGTCTATTTTTTTCCTCTCGAAAAAGACCTACAAGCAACTCATTGGACATAGACAGGTCCATCATGCCTTCAGTTGGCTTTGGAAATCGGCTTGTCAGAATAAGAGGAAGGTTTTTTTCTAGTTGCTACTCAAAGATGGTTAAAAGGAAAAACATGATGCTGGACGACTATAATTGTATCTTCTGCCATCTTGCAGTTGAGAAAAGCCTCCTCCATCTCTTTCTGGCTTGCCCTTTTGCTGCTCACTGTTGCGCAACTCTTCATCTGCAGGTTGGCAACTTGATTGATCCTTTTGATATTCTGGTAAGCTTCAATAATTAGCTAGCAGTCCCTTTCTTCATGTAAGTGTTGATTTCCATGCATGGCATGGGCCATCTGGACATTACGCAATGACTTCATCTTCAAGAACAGATCGGTGTCTCTTTGGAGATGCAAAGAGATTTTCAGAGAGGAGTTTGCTCGGGTCATACTTCATGCAAAAGAAAAGGATCGTCCCTAACCTAGTTAATCGCAAGAGGCCTTTGTGTAATCGTTTTAATTTTCTTTATTTGTTTCTTTTTTCTCTTAATTTTGTATCTGAGACTCTCAACTTTTGTTTTGAATAAATTCTAGTAGGGGGCAACCCCGCCTGTTTCCCTAAAAAAACTGTATGCAGTAAACACCTAGGTACAGTTTAGTTTCAAGGATTTCGAGGGGCAGGGTTGAATAGACCCTCTTCTGTTGGTGCTTAGAGAGACACTTGGAGTCAGGGATATCCATGTCCAATATTCGCTTGAGACCCAGGGCCACCAAGTCCGTCTTTTTTTGGCGGGCAAGGTCGTCCCACCTAGGTCACAGGCGTGTTCGCATGAAAGAAGAGGCGCCACTGCCAGTGGGGGAGAAGAGGAGAGAAGGTGGTCGCCAGCCTGGTCTGGACTCAATCGAGTGGGCGGGCTTTGTTGCCACCACCGCGTGGGGGGAGCGCATGGGCGAGCTCCGGCCCTGTGAGTGCGCGAGCTTGCTCCGGACCGCCGCCATGTGGGAGGGTGCCCAGGGGAGCTCCGGCCCTGCTACAGCGTGGGCGAGGGCCAGCTCCGCCCCCATCACCGCCTCGCTGTGAACGCTGGAGTCCGTAGGAAAGGAGGAAGGTAGAGGAAGAAGAAAGAAGAAAAAAGAGGCTGACGGGTGGGACCCACATACCAGGCGCTCATCTCCCATATAATGTTCCAAAACCAAACAAAAAAAACGAAGCCATCTCGTTCGTTCTCAACCAAACAACAGACGAGATCATTCTGTCTCTAGAAACTGAGATGTAACAATCTCATCCACAGTGTCTTTCAAACAAACGCTATCTTCCCTGGCTTCATCATAGTATATACCCGGTGGATCCAAACAGGGAGTGATGCATAGATAAAGAATCGTCGGTTGTCTGAAAGAGGCTAAATCTGAAAATAAAATTCGCTTTTGTCTCTAGCACCAACAACCGCATCGTACGCAGCAAACACCAGTTGCCATGTGCTGTTTAGACCTGCCTCATCTTGCTGAGCTCCACCAGCCTCTGCACGTCCGGCATGACCGCCTTGGCCGCGTCGAGCGAGCCGAAACGCTCCAGCCATGCCGCAAGGATCGGGGTCTTGCTGGAATCGAAGTTTTTCAAGCCAGTCATGCGATCGATGATACGCACCCATGCGACGAAGCCTCCAAGCACAACGTCAACGTATCCGACGCTGTCACCTCCGAAGAAAGGTTTCCCCTTTGAGCACTCCTTCAGTGCCCCCTCGAGGGTCTCCACAGCGCCAGACGATTGCTTTCTGCCCTCCGCCTTCTCCTCCTCTGTTTTGCCCATGCTCATCATCATCAACGAGCTCAACAGCTGCACTAGCACATGTTACACATTATTCACTTAATTTGTTGCTTTCTCATGCTCTAAAACTAACGCACAAGTGAAAATAAGAAACATGGGATTTTAAGTTTAAATTTATATAGAAGTGTACCTTGTCATCAATGTAAGCAGCCCAGAAACGAGCCATGGCCCGGTCGTATGGGTCAACAGGGAGGAGAGAAGGACGACCGTTGGCACCATAAACCTCGTCGAGGTACTGCACGATGACCTGGGTCTCGCAGACGGGCTTGCCGTTGTGGATGAGCACGGGAACCTTCTTGTGCACCGGGTTGGACTGGAGAAGGAGCTCGCTCTTGTTCTTGAGATCCTCCTCGACGTACTCGTAGCTCAGACCCTTGAAGCTCAGCGCAAGCCTCGCTCGCAGAACGAACGGGCTCCCCCAAAAGCCCAGCAGCTTCAGCTCATCTCCTCCAGCCATTTGCTGATACCTCAAGCTTCCCGACTAAGATGAGTTGTTGTTTGTGTTTTTGTATATGCAGAGATAATGGAGGTAGTCCCAAATGACTACAAATTTATAGCAACCTCGGCTGAGACGACGACTCCTTTGTTTGCTTAGAGTACGTGTTTGACTGGTTGCATATCACGTTTATTTTTTCTGCAGGTTTAGTATTTTTTTCCCCTCAGTTGCATAATCTGACATTTCAGCAATCTGCAGACCTTTTTACGTGGATATGAATCAAAGAAAAATGCGATGGTTATTCTTCCATGCGGTCAATAATCCCACCCGTCGATAGAGAAGTTTCCAATCGGTTGCAAGAGACGTGTGACTCAGGACGCATTTATTTGTCAGTGTGTATGCAGTGTGGTGCAAGTCATTTGCCTAATTCAATTCTGTCATATTTCCACGAAATATCTGAGAATGGTACAAACTACGGTGACTTCATCGACTCCGTAAAGTTGAAGGAATCGGCGTCACACGATGCCGTCCGTGAAAGGGCGTCGTGTAGACTCCCCCGAGGGAGAAGCTTGCCAAATGCCAATACGGGCGTGTTTAGAACCTTTGCCAAACACTGTAGTCTAGCCAAGTAAGAAATTAGACTTTCTCCACTGCACAACAATCTTAAGGTTACTGCGGTAGTATATTTTTCTTTCAAAAAAAGTACATACAATTATATTATTAATATAGGGCCCTGTTTGGATTGTAGCTAGATTATTATAATCTAGATTATGCATACAATTATTATATTAAAGAATATGAATTATAATAATCGGAGTGTTTGGGCTATGGATTATATGGTGATTGATTATACTTGGTTAAGGTGAGAAACTCCTATCTTTTCCTTTTATACTTTGGCAAGTTGGACAATCAGTTGGAGGGCAAGTTGGACTTCAGCACCCAAAATTCCCTATAATCTAGTCTCATTTGGATTATGTGATTATGGTAATCAAGAGTTTTGGTTATAATAATCCATTGTATAAGCAATCTTGTGTTAGATCAAAATTTGATTATATAATCTGATTATTATAATTAGAGGGTATCCAAACCGGGCAGAGGTATATCACAATGTTTCAATCAAAATGTACAAATTTATTGAAAGTTACAAACTGCACAAATTATTTTCATGGGTTTTATTGATATATGAATCATGAATGGAATATTAATTTTCATGATTACTAAAAATAGTATATTTATTGTTCATGCATGGATACTTGATTGGCATGATGAGATAACATGTATTCTCAGTTAAAGATTACTTTTATGTGCTACTCCATCTGTTTCTAAATTATAAGATGTTTTGACTTTTCTAGTGTTTTAACTATGTATCTAGATATATAGTATATCTAAGTACATAGCAAAATCCATGTATCTAAAAAAGCTAAAACGTCTTATAACTATGAATGGAGGGAGTAATAGAAAAAGTTGGTGATTTAGATTTACATTTTATAAGATATTTTTAGTTTATTTTTAATAGCGGCATAAGTGGGCAATTTAGATGCAAATTTAAAGTGTTATTTTTTTAATAAGGGAACAAAGTTCTGGCCTCTAGTGTGACATCCTAGTGGAGATTAGATTTGGTCCACAGTACTTTCACTTGTACGATAATGTGAGATTGTGGGGTAGTTCCACCTTTGGTTAGTCGTTGAGCATGGACTAGACTACTATATAAGCTTTGTAGAGTCAATGTCATCCGTAACTCTGGGTTAATTTTTTTACAAGAGGTGAAGTTGAAAATGCAAGTGAGTTGATGAAAATGTGTGGTTCATTCAATGTGTAGAACAGACTAGTGCCGGCTTACACTCTAAAGCCTTACACTTAAAATCTCTTTGATTTTTGTAAGAACTTTTAGAAATTATTACTTTATTTAGTGCGTCTTGGTTTGGAAGAGCAATTTCAAAGAGGAGCTTGGACTGGTGTGCACCAAAGCCAAAGCCCAGCAGGGGCCATCTTTTGAAACAGTGGCGAGAGAGTCTAAGATGTATTTCGCTTTTCTTTTGGTCCTAGTAGCCCTTGTAACATGTATATATCTGTAAATTTTTGTACCCTTTATTAATGAAAATGAAAAAAAAATCAGGTAAGGAGCTTCCCTGCTGACTTGTTCAAAAAAAACATATAGCTGTTCTTTCATTCTGAGAGGATGCAGCAACAAATACGTGAGTCCAAGCTAATTCCAACATGGGCGCGGCAGCCACTTCAATTACCTTGGACCACGGCGGCAGCCGCAGCAGCAGCCTGGGCTTGCCTCTTCTTGGAGAACTCGACCAGCTTCATCACGTCCGGCATGACTGCCTGGGTTTCGTTCAATGCACCGAAAGCGCTCCAGCCACGCCGCCAGGAGCCGGGTCTTGTCGGCGTTGAAATGCTTCAAGCCAGACAACAGGTCCCTCGTCTGCACCCACGCGACGAAGCCTCCGAGCGCGATGTCCACGTACCCGCCGCTGTCGCCGCCGAAGAAGGGTCTCCCCTTAGAGCACTCTTTCAGTGCTCCCTCCAAGGTCTCTGCCGGGGCAAACAACTGCTTCGTCCCCTCTGCCTTCTCTTCGTCCGTCTTGCCCATTATCATCGTCATGAACGAGCTGAACAGCTGCCAAAAAAAATCACACACACGTTTACTCTTCTTTGGCAAAAAAAAAAAAAAAAAAAGGAGTGTGCCAATCGCCAAACACACATTGGAAATACACGGAACAGCGGGATTATACAATGGTGGCATATGTACCTTGTCGTCAATGTAGGCGGCCCAAAAGCGAGCCACAGCACGGTCGTAGGGGTCGACGGGGAGGAGAGAAGGACCGGCGCCGCCGTAGATCTCATCGATGGACTGCACGATGACCTGTGACTCGCAGATGGGCTTGCCGTTGTGGGTGAGCACGGGTACCTTCTTGTGGACCGGGTTGGACTTGAGAAGAAGCTCGCTCTTGTTTCCAAAGATCTCCTCCTCGACGTACTCATACTTGAGGCCTTTGAAGCTCAGCGCAAGTCTCGCACGCAGGACGAACGGGCTCGCCCACATGCCCAGCAGCTTCAGCTCCTCTTCCCCAGCCATTTTCTGCTTGGCGTACAGAGGTTTGAGCTTGAGCTCCTTTTCGCGTGTGTTATCAGTTTGTCACTGCTGTTATCAAAGAGGTAACTGTTGTTATGAGAGAGAGAGAGAGAGAGAGAGAGAGGTAACTGTAGTTTATGGTTCCTGGTCGTTGGCTGAGACATGGCTTTTTTTTTTGTATCATCAATACTGCTAGAATCGCTGCATAGACAATTGTGCAATGGCACATGCACATGTTGGAAGGATAAGATCACCAGATACTCCATAACCTTTTACATAAGGAGAACCATTTTAAACGGGTGTCTCTGTTGACCGGCTATTCAACTTTGACCGTATTTTGTTTTTCCAAATATCTGAACAATGGGCAAGATCACTTGTGGATACCTTCTCCATGTTATAGGGAAGGTGTGTACAAATTTTTGTGTCATTTGGACTTTCGAGTTTTGCATTGTTTTCTCTTTGGATTTGACATGCTCAAAATTGTCTGTGCGGACCTCGCTGAACCTCCGCACATGCTGACCTGAAAATTGACTTCATGAGTTTCTCAAGTGTTTCTCTGACTTGTTCTTGCTTTTGCTTGATCTTTGGTCTTTCCTAGCACTGTATCTAATAAATTTTGTAGCCTTGTCATGACTGAGGACTTGATTTTATTAGAGGAGAGAAGTTTTTGGCAAAGTTTGAGATATAGCCCAAGTTCTTAGATAATTTTGATTGGCTCTCATTCACCCCCCCCCCTCCTCTTATCACCGTTTCAGTCCATCATAGAGGATCAAAACAGTTTATTGTTCTGCAAGGCAAATGCCATTGTGTAGGTTGTGTTCTCATGCATTGAGACTAGAGGATTGTAGATCTTGCTAATTGCATGCTAATTTTGATTTTTCATGAACTAGGAGACGTTACGTAGGAGCTTGCAAGCATCAAGCTGACCAAAATGCTAATGGATGCGAGTTTGGGATTTATTTTGGGGACTCATTGGAGATGACATGTTTTGTTGTGTCCAACCAATCTTTTGCAACCTAGTATCTAGCTTGGTTATTGTGAAAAATTTTGAGCTTTTTAGTTTTAGTTTGATGGCTTCCATCCTTCCATGGATAGCTATGTTCATCTAGGATGTGTAATTTAGTATCGAGTGTAATCGATGTTGATTGTGGGATTCTAAAGAGACTTGAACATACATGAATGAGTCAATGATGTGATAAAATTCATAACATGGGTACCAAATTAGTCTTAAATTTTGGGTCTAGTTAGTTTTATTTTTTATCGATTTTAATGATCTTGTCGAACTGTTGGTTGTAAAACATCCTTAGGGAGTTGAACTGTCAGTTGGTAAAACTCTGTTGGTCGATACCAATGCCACTTTCATCGACTTATGTGAGGACCTGTCATTTATATTGACTGACGTTAAGTCAGTACAGCGGCTTTAGCAACTCCAATGTAGTCATTGTTCTTGGGATGATGTGGTGTAGTGCATGGAGACGCTGTGAGGAATTGCCACAGATTCACCACACATGTCCACATTTAAGCATCCAACGTTCATAAATTCAGGAGGAGCAATTAAAAAAACTATTGCATAAATTCAGGTGGACCACAACACAGAACTCGATTGGAGGAGTATTTGGAAATTCCAGCCTGAACCAAAATGTCGCTTCTTCATTTGGCTTCTGCTACAAAGAAAATTGCCGACGGCGGACAGAATAAACAAGCGGGGGGCCAGGCAAACCCAATTTGCAAATTATGCTAACCAGGCATGAATCACACTCACATATGATTGCCAACTGTTCATTCGCGAAACTGATTTGGCAAGGAATGAAAGGCTGGTCTGGAAAACAGGAGCTGCAACTGAACCAAAATGTAACAAAGGTCAGTGACTGGGTGGACTAAGCTGAACCCAGGAAGAGGCAACGCACAAAACCAGCGAGCAACAATCATCATCTACACAGCTTGAAATCTGTGGAAAGAAAGACGCAGAAGAGTGTTTGAGAACAGAGCGCGAACTGCAGAACAGCTGATTGCGGTAATCAGAGAAGACTTTCAGGCAGTTCAGCAGGCATGGGAGGAGTAAGCCACAGATGTGGATATTTTTCTCTCGTCCTCTTTTTCCTCCCTTCCTTTTGTTCGGCTACCTATTTAGCCTGCTTCTTCTGCTATTCTTTTTCCTGTTTACTGTTAAACTCTCTGTACATATTGATACTCCTGTCTACTAAATGAAAAAGGCAGAGCACCTCCCATTGATGCTAAAAAAAAGGAGGACCACAACATCTCAGGCGTTAGATGATTATGCATGGACATGTGTTCCTAACTTTTCTTTCTCTCTCTCTCTTTTGGAAATGGCGGCCAAATAGCTCACACATATATAGATACATCACATGGAACTTCACAAAGAACTATACATACACGATTCACCAGACATAACACGACATTTCCAAAAGTAACAAACCATTCACAGCAAAGGGCATCAAACTACATATGTTTATTTTGGACACCAGACTGAACCCAAAGTTGACTTCAACCTCTTCAATAATCTTGAGCAACGGCGGCGGCGGCGGCGGCGGCGGCAGCAGCAGCAGCAGCTTGGGCTTGCCTCATCTTGGCGAGCTCGACCAGCTTCTCAACGTCCGGCATGACCGCCTTGGCACCATCCAGCTCGCAGAAGCGCTCCAGCCACGCCGCCAGGAGCGGGGTCTTCCCAGCGTCGAACAGCTTCAGTCCATATAGCTTCTCGATGGCGTGAATCCAGGCGACAAACCCTCCAAGCGCGACGTCGACGTACCCGACGGTGTCGCCTCCGAAGAAGGGTTTCCCCTTGGAACTCTCGCTCAGGGATCCCTCCAGCGTTGCCGCCACGGCGAATGACTGCTTCGTGCCCTCGGCCTTCTCCTCATCCGTCTTGCCCCTGAACACCATCATCCACGAGCTGAAGAGGTGCACACGCACAAAAATCACACACGCATCAGGATTTATAACAAATTAATTAGTCAGGGATAATATGAGACTATGATTTGACGTGCTGTGGTGTGGTATGTACCTTCTCGTCAATGTAGGCGGTCCAGAAACGAGCAACAGCGCGTTCGTGGGGCTCAGAAGGGAGGAGGGAGGGTCCGGCGTCAGCAAACGCCTCCTCGAGGTACTGAATGATGATCATGGACTCACATACAGGCTTACCGTTGTGGATGAGTACGGGCACCTTCTTGTGCACAGGGTTGGACTTGAGGAGGAGCTCGCTCTTGTTGTTGTGGAGATCCTTCTCCTCGAGGTAGTCGTAGCTCAAGCCTTTGAAGCTTAGCGCAAGTTTCACTCGCAGCACAAACGGGCTCGCGAACGAGCCTAGAAGCTTCAGCTCATTGCTTTGTCCGGCCATTTCAAGTAGAACTTGTTCTACGCTCGTGTGAAGGATTCGACCTTGGTTTTGTTCCTGTGTTTCCTTGTTCTCGGTGGATGGCAAACGAGGAGAGGTGGTATATATAGAGTTTTTTTCGTGACCATGCATTGGCATGTATATCATAAGTAGAAGTAAGAGTTGTTACAATGATAAACTCCGTTTAGCCTAGGACGCGAGTGGCACACTACGGCCAAACGGAGTTAACCAGGAAACAGGAAGTAAAAACGGTAAGTGGTAAAGGTAAGGCTAAGGCGATATTACATGGCAACAAATGATGTGACGAAGGGGCTGCCGAAGATCAGGCGCCATCAATGGCCACCCAGAGCGCAGCTAGGTGGCTGTTCCCGGCCTGAGACCACCGAACCACCTCTTCCACTACGGAGTCCGCGACCGCGACAACCAACCGGCCGACACCATCGAACACCCTCCAATTTCGCTCCTTCCATAGGCACCACGATCCAAGGATAGTGAGGGAGTCGAAGCCTTTGCAACGTGCCGTCCCCAGCAGAATGCGGCGCGACAGACACCAATCTAGGAAGTTAATCCCAAGCTGTGGCATGAGAAGCTCAAGGCCGATGGGAGCAAGCACCATGTACCACACCTCCCTGGCGAATACACATTCACCCGTAAGGTGCTGCGTCGTCTCCTGTTCCTGATCGCAGAGAGCGCAGACATCCCCGTCCTGCAGCCCTTGATGCTTTCTTCTTACCGCTGTCCACAGGCGATCATGCAACAATAGCCAGAAGAAGAATTTGCACTTAGGCAGTGCCCGAGCCTTCCAGAGTTCCTTTGCGCCCCACAGCGACGTCATACCGATGAAGAAGGCTCTGTAGGCCAAGGAGGCGGAGTACGTCCCATCAGCATTCCAGCGCCAGATGAACCGGTCACTGGTAAGGTCATCAAGGACCATGCCGGCTACCTTCTCCCAAACGACGACGTAGTCACAGAGAACTGTGGCAGTAGGTGCCCCTTGGATGTCCCGGACCCAGCTTCTATTGCTGAGGGCTTCGCGCACCGTCTTGTGGCGTCGACGCCTACCGATGGCGGCGAACAGGTGCGGAGCAAGGCGACAAATTGGCTGGTCCGGAAACCATGAATCGGTCCAGAACCGAGCCGACCGCCCATCGCCAACGGCGACCGTGACGGAAGACTAGAACATGCACTGCACTTCGCGTTCCTTCCGCCTAGGAAGACTGCACCAGCCCAGGTTAGGCCAGGCACGACGCTGCCACTCCCATCGCAGACGTAGGGTGAAGCCTGTGAGATTGAGATCAGAGACGCCGAGCCCGCCGTAGCAAATGGGTGCGTTCACCGTCTGCGAGGCAACCCTACACTTCCCCCCAGCGACGTCCTCTGTCCCCGCCCAGAGAAAGGCGTGGCGCCGCTTTGTCGATGTGTCTGAGAGCCTAGGCGGGGAGGCAGAGGCAATGGAGACGTGGACAGGGATGGCGGAGAGGGTGACCTTGGTGAGTGTTGCACGTCCCGCGTCGTTGAGGAGTCCCGCCTTCCAGGTGGGTATCCTGGCAGCCACCTTGTCGATTAATGGTTGCTCATCGGCACGGCGTGGCTTTAGTAGAGTAAGCGGGATACCTAGGTATTTGCATGGAAAAGGTGCAAGCAGACCCGGGAAAGCAACGAATAGACGAGATAGAGCACTTGTCCATGTTCATGACAAGGCCCGAGGCATTGGCGAAGAGCTGGAGGATGGCCCGTATACACCTCAAATCCCCCGCCGTGGGTGATAGGAAGACGACAAGATCATCGGCAAACAATGAGGCGCGGTTCCTAATTCTTGATGAAGGAAGGGGCAACAGCACGCCATGACCATCCGCGGCCGAGATCATGTTGTTGAGCACCTCCATGACAACAATGAACAACATGGGGGAGAGGGAGTCGCCCTGGCAAAGACCACGAGCATGGCAGATTTTCCTCCCCGGCCTCCCATTCACCACAACTCGAGTGGTGGCCGTAGAGAGGAGAATGGCGATCCATTCCGTCCAGCGCGCCAGAAAGCCAATGAACGTGAGGAGCTGAAGGAGGAATTCCTAGTAGACAGAATCAAATGCCTTGGCGATGTCAATCTTCATCAGGACCGTGGGGCAGCGACTACTGTAAAGCCAGCGACAGGCGAGCTAAACAGACATGAAGTTGTCGTGGATGGATCTGCCTCGGATGAAGGTGCTCTGGTTGTGTCGGATCAGAACCGGTAAGTGCGGCGCCAAGCGAACGGCCAGCGCCTTGGCCACCAACTTCCTGATGCTGTGCATCAAACTGATAGGGCGGTAGTCCTTCAGGCGTGACGGCGCAGCGACCTTGCGAAGCAGCACCATGTTCGTCGTGTTCAGCAGATGGAAGTTCCTTCGGTTAAGCGTCCAGAAGGAGTTAAATACCGCCACGATGTCAACCTTGATTATGGCCCAAGCAGCCTTGTAGAATCTCCCTGTAAAGCCATCAGGCCCCGGGGCTCGGTTGTTTGGGATTTCCTTAATGACGGCCCAGACCTCATCCTCAGTGAACTCGTCAGCTAGGTCGCTGAGATCGAGCTGCGGCATGCCGATTTGAGCCAAGTTGATGTTTCTTGCGCGCGTGAAATAGGTGCGCAGAATGTTGTTGTAGTATTCGAAGATTGCGTCGGCTTTGGCCTCCTCATCCGAGAAGGAATGGCCCTCATGCTGAAAAGTCATAATGTAGCTTTTCTTTTCCAGTGGCACGCTTGCAGATTAAAAAAATTTGGTGTTGGCGTTCCCTTCACGCAGGTAGCGGATGCAGGATCTTTGCCGTGCAATTGTCCTGGACAGTGACGCAAGACCAAGGATGGTGTGCTTTTTTTAGGGAAACAGGAGGGGTTGCCCCCTACTGGATTTTATTAAAATTTAAATGTACAGATCTTCCAAATACAAATCAAGAAACATAAAGGGAGACAAAGAAAATGAACAAAATTACACAAAATTGTCTAGCCATAATTGTAACTGAGTGCCTATATCCCTTTTAGATCTGAGCTTAACCCAGACTAATTCCTAGTTGAAAACCATCTTGCATCTTTGTACAAAATGATGAAGATTTCTAAAGATGACATCATTACGAGCAGACCAGATGGCCCATAACATTACAACAATTACTTCCATGAAGAAAGGCATGTTGATTTGAGCCCTGAAGAGAGGAACCGAGTCAAGCATGCTTCCTTGAATGAGATATGCTAGGCCTAGCAGATTCCAGCAAGTCATAGCAAAAGGACAATCCATGAAGAGATGATGAAGGGACTCCTTAACATCTTGGTGGCAAAGCACACAATTGTAGCTCTGTAGCTCCATTTGTTTTCTTTTCAGAAGTTCTCTGGTACTGAGTCTATCTTTCAAAGCAAGCCAAAAGAAAACTTTCCTTTTTGGAAGACAATTCGAATTCCATAGCCATTTGTATATAGGTGAAACTGGTATAGAACCCAAAAGATGAGTATAAGCTTTGTTTGATGTAAACAGGGATGATCCCCAAATATAATTTCATACATCTTTATTGTGACTAGGTTGAATGTTTTGCAATTCAGTAATCATTTGCTGGTATTGATCATGGGCTTCAAAGGATGGTGTGCTTGAGCTCCCTGCGCAGTGCAAGCTCCTCATTCGAAAGCGTTCTGGTCTCCTGAGCGACATCAAATTGGCCAACAATTAGCCTGGCCATGATAAGCTGAGAGCAAACGCTCCCCACCGACTTGGCGCTCCATGCACGCAAGGCCTTCGTCGTGTTGCGTAGCTTGAAGTCAAGTAGCCGGCACACATCAGCGTTGTGCAGTCTGACCGACCATGCCGAGGCGACCACGTCAGCAAAACCCTCCAAGGACGGCCAGAAGGACTCGAACCGGAATTGGGGCTTAGCCCATGGCATGGCGTTCAGTCTCAGTGACAAAGGCGCGTGGTCGGAGCAGTCGGAGGAGAGACAAGCGAGGTAGTGATTATTGAAGGTGTCAAGCCAGGCAGCCGTGGCGAGGACGTGGTCTAGCCGCTCGAGTCAGCCGACGACGTTCGTTGGACCAAGTGTAGAGGCGCCCATGAAGGTGTACCTTAGCCAGCTGCAGGTCGTCAATGACACGACGAAACCTGCGCATCCAACTACGATGAAGGACGCCCTCGTTCTTGTCTTAAAGTCTCCGCAGATATCGCGACGCCACGCGATCAAGACGACGTATTCACAGCAGGCAAGAAGGGATACTAAACAGGGGCACCGTTGCCCTATGAGAACCGGGCCGGGCCTTTTTGACCCTGTGCTTTGGCCGTGGGATAGACGAGGGGATTTTTTTAACCCTAGCCTAAAATTCGCTCCCACGGGGAGTCAAACTCAGGACCTGAGAAGTGCCGCAGAGGCCACCTAACCAGTTCAGCTAGGCACCCTTTGGTAGCAAGAAGGGATACTCAAAGTTAGTGCCCATCATATCATAGATCCATGCGACAGGGAAATTCGGAACCTTCGTTTCCTGAAGGCAGAGGAGCGACAGTCCTCAAATCAAATCAGAATTGTTTTCAAAGTGAAATGTTGATCCTTTAGTTTTAGTTATTCAATAGAAGGGACCGCTTTCCGCTAAGGGAGGGTGGCGCCTTAGCTGGGGTCAGCTAGTACCTTAACTAGCCAGGAGGTTTTTTGATCCTCGAAGAAATTCTATATCATTGCTTTCCCCATGTACACGTTCGGCCGCAGCCATAACTGATGATTGGTGATTCCTGTCAATCATTAATCTCTCCATTTCCTCGTATATCGCTCTTTGAAATTCCACTACCCTTTCATCGGTTGGGTCCAGACAAAAAGCGTAGGTTTTGATTGGTAATCTTGAGTTGTCATCTTTTGAAAGAGAGTAACTTGCTGGATGGAGAGCAGCTAGGAGAATAAAGTTTATCTTTACCCCATCTTTCATTCCAACTCTATTTTCTTGTGTGCGATCCTTCTTTCTGGTTTGGAATCCAAGAAGCTCAATGGTCCGACAACATTGCGGACTACAGACCGATGGGCTCTCGAGTTCAGCCCGCGTACATTCCAGCACACAAGTTTGTCTTGGTCCATGTGGTTCAGGAATGTGACGTTGAGGCGATCGCTGTTACTCAGCGGCACGCCACGACGTGAACTGCTGCCTCGCCGGGAATAGTTCTCTCATTGCCTCTCTCTTGGAAGAAGACAGGGGGGTCGGCAAAGGTTTCATGAAATCTGCACACCGTGGAATCGTCAGACGCCGGAACCGGCACGCACTTGCCCATTTTCCGGAGCATGACGTTCGTGGCCTGAACCTCCGGATTACTCGCACGTGGCTTCCCAGCGAGTCTTGTGCTACGCCGAGGGACGACGCTGTAGAGACATCCGCAGCTTCGGAGGCGATGGCAACAGCGGCGTGGTGATACGTGAGGAGATGGACGAGATGAAGTCTCCGACGGTGGGTTGCCCTGCTGCCGGGACCATGGATGGTGAAGCCTGGCTCCCAGGGGCAGGCGAGGTTGGCCCATTGTTCCCAGGGATGGACTCACACACCGGATGGGCCACACAGGCAAGCGGCCTAGACAGAGCAACAACTAGCCCGAGCTCGTCGGAGCACAACTGGGCCGCAACATCGCAAGCAGCAACCCCAGACTGAAGCGGACGCCACGACAGGCGGCCCAGGCGACGGTGCATCCTCGACGGACCCAAACTCATTAGACGGATCCCAGGGATTCAGCTGGGCCTCCTCCACGCAAGCAGTGGGCCGGAACTGGAGATCTAGCAAAGCGGCCCGAACCGCGGGCCTGGCGTGCGCACCCCTTCCATCAACGACAGATCGAGGAAGCCGTGCGGCGCGCAGTCCACAGCACGGCGACCAACGAGCGACACGTCGTCATTGCTGGCACGGGAGGCAGAAAGGCTGCCTCAGCAAGCATTGGGTCCGAATCCAACCCCAGGACGACCTCGGTCCTATGGACAGGACAAGCCAGGGCGTCGACCGAGGAATTGTCAGCCAGCTGTGCGTTTTCTGTCGACTGTCCTGAGCGACATTTTTTTACCCATGAGTTAAGTTAAAACTATACCTTTTATTCAAAATTCTCCTTTTAGATTTTATTAAAATTTTGATTCTAGGCACATAGTTACTACAAATAACATAAATCAATGTTTCATCATGTCGAGCAGCTTAAAATGTCAAGTTTCCGCTATCTGAAAACCGTGTTTATAGCTTTTTAAAGAAACTGTAGGTGCGGATATGTTGTATTGTTTAGTCAAAATGTATAAATATCTATAAAATTTCCGACTTACATAATTTATTGTAACATGTACTAATATAATTTAAAAAAATTATTGGTATTTTCGTACATGATTCCTTAAGGGTTACTTAGATTATCTATTGCAATAGCAGATGTGTGTGGTTTTAGATGTTCACTTAGAAAGTTATAATGTCTATGTTATCTTTTCATAGTGGCAGGTGGCAGGTGGCAGGTGTTAGTAATTTAGAGATAGATTCTGGGGTCAATATTTGTTGTTTTGATAATTGTGGAAGAGGGTAGGTTTTTTTATAAGAAGTAATAGATTGTCGATAATGATATGACGAGGACGTCCGGACAGACGGACGGACCCGACTAGCGCTGCGCCTCTACCTTTACCCTGCCCGCGCCAGTACCTAGACCCAACCTGCTCGTGTCTTTATCCTGACCCTGACACGCCTGCACCCGCATGTGTGCCTTATCAGCCATCGCTCCTCTCTCTCTCATGCCTCCAGCGCTACTCCTTCCCTACCTCCTAGGGATGAAAACAAGAAACGGTCGGAAAACCTCTCAACTGTTTTCTACTTTTACATTTGAATAAAAAAATGAAAGCGAAAGCGGTAAAGCCGGAAATAAAAACGAGCACGAACTTACGGAATATCGAGAATTTCAAAAACGAACTAATTCGAGCGAAGTTATGTCGATCACGGTCGGTATATGAAAAATCAATACGAAATATTGACTTGTAGGACCAAGTGCATAACAATTAACAAGTGTATGAGATAAAGTGCATAATAATTAATAAGTCCTACAACTTTCATATAAAAAGTATCTCCATTTGAACCATATAAGAATTAAGAAAGATGATTTTTCTAAGACAACAGGTGCATGTACGTGATTAATATACTGCTGAAACTTTGTTTAATTTTCTTTTTAATATCTTAACAACCTTAAATGAAAAAACTAAAATCTAAAAAGTTGTAGATCTCGTCGAGAGCTATAATTTTCATATAAAAATCATCTTCATCCAAGATCATATAAAAAAGATATAATTTTCCTAAGGCTGGAGTTCTAGTGGGCCAAATTCGGTTTAAACCGTATTTCGAATTCTGGATATTCCGAATTAAAAGTAGAAAATGGTCCAAAAACATCTGAACTGTTTTGGTTCCAATTTTGAATTTGGTGTTCCGTATTTCGAACTAAACTCGAATTTGTCCGAAAATATGACTTCGATTGGGTCAAATGTAGAAAACGATGCAGTTCGGTACGAGATATTTCCGTGCCATTTTTATCCCAACTGCCTCCTCCCTCTCTCTCTCTCTCTCTCTCTCTGCGGTGCGGGCAAGCATCTCGGCACGACACTACAACGGCCTTGGCATGGGCGGACCACGACGAGGAGGCCCGAGCAGCCCTCGACACTGCGGTACAACGGTGCTGGTGGCCCTAGTCACGGGTGGATCAGCACTGTAGGGCCAGCACGAGTGGCTCCCCAACGAATCTGGCTTTCTCTCCTAGTCGTGCAGGCGCTACCTCCTTGTTGCGTCCTCCTTGCCGCATCGCGTAGCCGCTGCCGTCGAACCACTGCCTATGATGAACTCCACACGCCAACGAGCCTCCATTCTCCCAAGCAGCATGGAGATGTTGTGTTGCGCTGAAAGCGCATGTTGCAAGCATATGTTTCAAGTGTTTTAGATCTTAGAGGTATGTTGTAAACGTATGTTTCAAATATTTTAGATATTTCAAATGGATGTTGCAAAAGTAGATCGGGATGTTCCATATGTTGCAAGTGTTTCGTATAAATGTTGCAAGCGTTTTCACAATGTTTCATCTGTTTTAGACATATATTTGCAAATGTTTTGATCTAGATGTTGCATATGTTTCACATATATATGGCAAGAGTATGTTCCAAATGTTTTAGTCTTATATTGCAATAAGTGTTTTCATGTTGCAAGTCGTAAGTGTTTATCTAGAAGCTGCATATATTGCAATGGCTATACATGTATGTTGCAAGTGTATGTTTCAAATGTTTCAACTGTTTTTATAAGTATGTTGTAAGTGTTTTATCTGGATGTTGCATATGTTGCAGTGGCTATATACATATTACAAGCGTATGTTTCATCTGTTTCAGATGTATGTTGCAACAAGTGCTTCTTGTTACAAGTGTTTTCATCAGCCGACACGGGAAGCGAGCGCAGGCAGAGACGGTCCCGCGTGCATGCCCACTACCATGGCATGCATACGCAACAATATGGCATGCGTAGGCACGCAGCAGCAGGCACATCAGGCACGTATAGCAGGAGCATATGGGTGCGTGTAGCAGGAGCTAGCAGGAGCATGCGGGTGCATGCAGCAGTACGCGCAGCAGCCAGGGCAGCATGCGTAGACATGTAGCAGCATGCGCATGCGGGCGCGTGCAGCAGGCGCGGGCGTCCGGACTCTAGCCACGCCAATAGATTAATTCTCTTAAGTGCATCTCGTGAGGTTAAAGTCTCTTTGGACTGGACACTAATTTAATGATGATATGGGTGAGTAATTTAGATGCAAATTTCAGAGGTTACAAACTTACAATACAATGGCAAAGGTGGACAATTTAGATGCAAATTAGGTAAATAGCGGCTACTTTAGATTAGTGGATAATTTAGATGCAGATTTAGGGCTGTTCCTTTAAGTTGTTATTTGCAATCAAAGTAGTAATTCTTAGAAGAAGAATATATACTTTCAACGACTATTATTATTAATTTTTTTAAATGGAAAAGTTCTGGCTTGGGACCTCTTCAGAGAAGACTATATATTATTAATAATAATAATTAGAATCTAACAAATTGACGGTCAATGTTTCATTTTTAGGATTTTTCCTGCTTCGGACCTCTTCATTTTTAGGATTTGTCACTTTTCCTAGCATGTTTAATGAGGATTAACGCTCTTTTAATTAGTAATATATAGTAAGATACTTAATAACTTTTATGTAGGTAGATTTGCGATTCAAGCTAACATTATTATTATATCTAAATGCATTACGTGTTGAACTCATAATTCATTTACTTTGACTTCAGAACTCCCGTAAAAGTCACAATATATTAGATAACAATATCCTGTCATCTGACTACGCAATGGATGCAATGATAGGGTTGCTAAACATTTGCGTGCATGACCTCATTGGTGACATAGTGCGCATGTGACCACATGCGCCTCATAAAGCTATACTTTTGCGCAGGCTAGCATTTTTTTTTTTTTTTGCCTCTTCTTAGTAGAGAACGGACAGATATTCCAAGAGACTTAAGTATTATTAAATTATTAAATCAGAGGAAGCAAAGTTAGATCATCTCCAGTCTCCACCAGATTTTTTATACTCTTCCCTATCTCTTAAATAAAAAATGTAACAGCTGCAGCATCTCCTATCACGTCTCTTCTCGCTATGTTATTTAGGAGATCTCCTTAATTATTCACCATCATCTCTCCTAAAGAAAGGGGAGACATATTCCTCTCCTAAAGCAGGGTGAGGTTTTGGCAATCTGCTAGAGCAAAAATCCCTCATATTCTAAAGTTGCTTTTGAGAGATCTCCTATAACTTATTACAGGAGATAAAGAATAGGAAACATGGTGGAGATGCTCTTACAAGAAGTAAATGAAGAAAAAAAAAAGAGACAAAGAAAATTAAGAGTAGCCTACTAATTACACATTTACACCATAGTTTGTGTCCATTGATCAAAGGGCAGCGAAAGTCTTGACTTGACTTTGTGGGAGATCAACAGAACTTCCTTGAAGAAGAGGCGTCTGCAAGCACTATACTAGGTTGGACTCGTTTGAAAATTAAGTCCTTTCTTGCTATCCAAGTTACCCAACACAGCAGCGCCACTGCTACCATGAAGAATTGTGACTGTCTCTTGGCCTTGAAATGGCTTGTGATTTCAGAGAAGCTCCCATTTGGTGGAATGTCTAGATTGATGAATCTCCAACAATGTTTTGCAAAAATGACAATGGAGGAAAAGGTGTTGCAAAGTTTCTTCAACATCTCAGTTGCACAAGACACAATTAATTGTAAGCATCCAAATCCATGTTGATCCTTCTCAAGATTTTTGTTGTGCTTAGTCTGTCTGAAAGTCTCATGTTTGGTTTTGGTAATTGAATGACAACTAGTAGACTAACATTTTGCCTAAGTGTTGATTAATTTAGGTGAAGTCCACGCCAAGGTGGTGAGGAAGGCTAGGACTTGGATGAAGCATGATCAATGCAAAATGGAACAATCTCACACTTGGAGAGAAGATGAAGAGGTGAAAACAAGCCCAAAGTCAAAGATGTATGTTAAGGTTTTTGTTTTTGCTGGTCGAGACGCAATGGAGTGCGTGGTCAGGTACTCGGGTTTAGGATACATAGTTATACTATTAAGAGGAGCGCTCTAAAGCTACACGGTTATCTAGTGCCACTAGGTGCTGATATACATGCATATGCATTAGACCTAGTGACGCAGTGAGTAGCAAGCGAAAATATATTTTAAAACACTTTGAAAAATACTAACTTAGTGCTCAAATGTTTGGCAAAACATTTTGGAGTTAGCATGCTTGCTTGTGAAGATGAGAGAAAAGCACTTGATAGTGTTGTTTTGCACTCACCGGAGTGCTCCGGTGTGTCACCGCAGTGCTCCCACAATGAACTGACGTGGGCATAGTTTCAGTGTGCACACCTTAATATCCGGTGTGCACTGGAGTCATCTTGGAGAAGGCCTAATGGACCCACTTGCACATGGAGAAGGCTCGCGAGGTCCATGGAGTTACCTGGTCGAGAGCTTGGCTCTTGTGAGCGCATCCTTGCGAGAGGCTCCAATGGGGATTAGAGGGAAGCGTGGGGTTCTCAATACCTCGGTAAAAATCCAAAGTCATCAACGGGAGTTTGCATTTTCTACCCTTAAGCTTCTGCATTTATATTGTGTACTTAAGTTGTGTGCTTTTGTCGGATACCATAAAAAGGGGTACCCTAAGCGAGAACCGAAAAAATTGCTTAGCCCTTGTAAATATCAAAGCCAAGAAACAACGACGAGGCCTCGGCCGATTCTCTGATTCGCCCGAGGCCCGCGCCGCACAGCCTCTGACGAGGTGCCGACTCTCCGCCTCGCTGAGGCCCCCTCGCCCGAGGCCCTGCGCCGTAAGGCCTCGGACGAAGTACCGATTCTCCGCCTCGCTCGGGGCCGGCTCGGCAACGACCCCGTCACTGCTGCCTCGACCGACTTCTCTAACAAAACGTCATGTCCAATTAACGCGTCCAACCACTCCCGCAACGTCAGCCGCGCGTCGGCACAGTACAGCAGAGTGGGCGACGGGATGGGAGTCACATCGACGCCATGCGGTCAGGGACAGGGCGGGGCAGGGGTTACCGGCCGCTGTGCTCGGCACTGTGCCCATGACTGACGCCCGTACTGCACTGTGCTACCTAACTCCTGCTCCGAGGACAGCGCGGCGTGGAGAGTCAGGTCCGGGTCCCTGTAGCCTCGAAATATACGTACAAAGACCAACTGCTCCCTCCGAGCCTCGGCTTCCCGCCTCGACACCCCTATAGCCTCGGGACTCGCGCCCGTCGAGCCCCCCACGACGGTCCAGCCTCTGCACCGACTGGGCCTCGGCTCTGGGCCTCGGCTCTCTACGTTGTCGACACTCTAGGACCGACACATCATCCATAGTACGCACCATACCTTGCGCTGTGCTGCACCCATGTCACGCACAAGGCCAAGCTCCTGTATCCTCGGAGTCAGCACGCCTGCGCCATCGCGTCAGCCCGGCCTCGGCACTCCGCGCCGGTCAAACATGCAGCAACCAGCACGCTTCCGGTAGAGGAAGACGCGCCTGCCACCACAGGAGCTCCCACGTCTCATAGGACCAGGCGTGACCGACACGCCGCTCCAGTGCATCAAGGACAGGACCGATTCATCGACCATGCCGCCACAGTGACAAGCTACAGGGCTCGACATGCCGCCTCCGCTCACAAAACGCCACGTAGCAATCCATGTACCGCCCCTGTGCCTTCCTTCGACTATAAAAGGGAGTGACCGGGGCCGCTTCTAGGATAGAGAGGATAGATCGAAACCACGCTCGCACTCACGCGCAAAACGCACTCACTCAACCCACACACGCTCCCCCGCTGCCTGAGACCAACGTCTCAAGCATCCCACGCCGTTCCACGTAGAGACCTGGGACTAGCTCCCTCTCTCGCCCTGCTTGTAAACCCCTACTACGAGCACCTCGGTGCAAGGAATACAAGATCACTCTCTCAAACTGGACGTAGGGCATCTATTGCCTAAACCAGTATAAACATTGTGTCTCTTTGCATCACCATCTGGGATTAGGGGCACGCAGTTCAAATTCACTAGTTGGTTGAGGACCCCCCTGTCCAAAACACCGACAGTTGGCGCGCCAGGTAGGGGCAATACTGTGTGTTAGCTTAATCATCCCAACAAGTCCTGGATGGCAGACCCCATACGACCACTACGTCTCGGCACGGTGATCTGGTTCGGGAGCCTAGAGTTCATGTCTCTAGGATGTGAGTATGATATGATACTCCTCACGCCCAGAGCCCCACCGACCGACGACGACGTCACGCACCAGCAGCCCAGGCACAGGCGGCGCCCGGGCCGCCTCTCTCGTCGTGCTCGCCAGGCACGACGTGAGCGGGACCACCCCGACACTGCAGGGGCTCAGGGCGATGCGCCGCGCTCCGCCGGTATCCCATGCTCGGCTGTTGGTACAGAGTCCCTGGTTGGGGATCTGTCTAGCTTAAGCCTAGGTAGGGGAAAGACGCCGGTGACGTGCAGCAACGCCCCGTCATCGAGCTCCGCCCCGCCACCTCCTAAGGAGTCAACTCCAGCGGAGCGGAGCCCGGCGATGGCACCATCCCCGTACCCCTTTGGGTTGAGCAACGCCACCGCCGTATTCGCTTCCGCCTACGCTTCCGCTCACATGGAGCCCTCAGGACGCCACCAACGTTTTGCCCTCGACCTCTTCTCCACAATCTCGACCCACACCTACGCTGACTCCTCAGAGGAGGAGGAGGCATGGGCCAGAGCGGACTTCTCCGGGCTTCGTGACCCTGAGGCTATGCGCCGCTTCTTGGCCGTGAGCGACTACTGTTTCGGCTACCCTGACTCCGACGATGAAGGCACTTACGATCCCACTCGAGAGTGCTTCCACATCGGGCTCGGGATGCCAAGGGTGAGCAATGAGAGTGAAGGGGCAGGCAACCGCTCCCCACTCCGCCAAGGGGCAGGCGACGCCATGCCTCCACTCGTCGAGCCCTACGCAGCTCTTGGGGTTCATAGTCTCAGAACGCGGCATCGAGGCCAACCTAGAGAAGGTCTCGGCCGTGACCAACATGGGGCCAATCCGAGACCTCAAGGGAGTGCAGAGGGTTATGGGATGCCTTGTGGCCCTGAGCCGCTTCATCTCGTGCCTTGGCGAAAAAGGCTTACCTCTGTACCGCCTCTTGAGAAAATCTGAACGCTTTTCTTGGACCCCCGAGGCCGAAGAAGCCCTCACCAAGCTCAAGGCACTGCTCACCAACCCTCCCGTCCTGGTACCACCGACCAAGGGCGAGGCTCTCTTACTCTACGTCACCGCAACAACCCAAGTGGTCAGTGCGGCCGTAGTAGTTGAGAGGCAGGAAGAGGGGCATGCTCTACCCATCCAATGACCTGTTTACTTCATCAGCGAGGTGCTCTCCGAGACTAAGACACGCTACCCCCACATCTAGAAGCTGATCTACGCCATAGTCTTGGCTCAACGCAAGCTGCATCACTACTTCGAGTCCCACCCGGTGACCGTGGTGTCGTCTTTCCCTCTGGAAGAGATAATCCATAACCGGGAGGCCTCGGGTAGGATAGCCAAGTGGTCTGTGGAACTCATGGGGGAAAACCTGTCTTTCGCGCCTCGGAAAGCAATTAAATCCTAGGTCTTGGCCGATTTTGTGGCGGAGTGCACCGATACCCAACTGCCACCTGCTCAAATCCAGGCGGAATGCTGGACCATGTACTTTGACGGGTCCCTGATGAAGACCGGGGCGGGCGCGGGTTTGCTCTTCATCTCACCCCTCGGAGTGCACATGCGCTACATGATCCGGCTCCACTTCGCCGCCTCCAACAACGTAGCCGAGTACGAAGCCCTCGTCAACGGCTTGCAGATCGCCATCGAACTTGGAGTGCGGCGTCTCGACGTATGGGGCGATTCACAGCTCGTCGTCGATCAAGTGATGAAGGAGTCAAACTGCCATGACCCCAAAATGGATGTGTACTACAAGTTGGTGCGTCGCCAGAAGATAAGTTCGACGGTCTCGAACTCAACCACATCGCGTGAAAATTCAACGAGGCCGCAGACGAACTGGCAAAGATGGCATCAGCACGGGCCCCAGTCCCCCCGAACATCTTCGCCAGAGACCACCGGTCGAGCCCACCACAGGGCCCGAGGCCCCCTCGGTCACCAAGACCCCTGCTACCGAGCCCAAGGTCATGGAAATCAATGTGGAACCTCTTGAGGCCAACCAGGGCATGGACTGGTGAGTCCCGTTCCTTGATTGCCTCGTTCGAGGAGAGCTTCCTGCGGACAGGACCGAGGCTCGACGGCTTGCGCGACGAGCCAAAGCTTACGTCCTCAGCAACGGCGAGTTGTATAGGTGAAGCCTGTCTGGTGTCCTCCAGCGGTGCATCACCACCGAGGCAGGCCAAGCCCTACTTTGGGACTTACACGCGGGAGCCTACGGGCACCATGCTGCGACTCAGACGCTCGTCGGAAATGCCTTCCGTCAAGGATTCTACTGGCCAACGGCGGTTGCCAACGCCACCAAGCTGGTACGCTCCTGCGAGGGATGTCAGTACTATGTGCGGCAGACGCACCTCCCGGCCCAAGCCCTCCAAACCATCCCCAGTACATGGCCATTCGCCGTATGGGGTCTGGACATGGTTGGGCCTCTGCAGAAGGCCCCCGGGGGCTATACCCATTTGTTGGTAGCAATCGACAAGTTTTTCCAAGTGGATCGAGGCTCGACCAATCACTCGAATCAAATCCGAGCAAGCAGTGTTGTTCTTCACTGATATCATCCACATGTTTGGGGTTCCAAACACCATTATCACTGACAATGGGACACAATTCACCGGCCATAAGTTCCTAACGTTCTGTGATGACAACCACATCCGTGTGGTCTGGTCGGCCGTAGGACACCCTAGGACAAACGGCCAAGTAGAACGTGCCAACGGCATGATCCTACAAGGCCTCAAGCCAAGAATATACAACCAGTTGAAAAAATTTGGCAAGAAATGGCTTGTCGAACTCCCGTCGGTCATCTGGAGCCTGAGGAACACTCCGAGCCGAGCCACGGGGTTCACACCGTTCTTCTTGGTCTATGGAGCCGAGGCCATCCTCCCCACTGACTTGGAGTACGGTTCCCCAAGGCTATAGGCCTACAACGAGCAAAGCAACCGCATTGCCCGCGAGGACGCCCTCGACCAACTAGAGGAAGCCCGAGATGTTGCGCTGCTACATTCGGCCAAGTACCAGCAAGCCCTACGACGCTATCAAGCCCGGCGCATTCGAAGTCGAGACCTAAAGGTGGGCGACCTGGTGCTGAGACTGAGGCAGAACAACAAGGGCCGCCACAAACTGATCCCACCATGGGAAGGGCCGTACATCGTCGCTCAAGTGCTAAAGCCCGGGACCTACAAGCTGGCCAACGAGAAGGGAGAAATCCTCACCAACGCTTGGAACATAGAACAGCTACGTCGTTTCTACCCTTAAATTTCCAAGCATTGTATACATTGTTTCTAGAAATACATTAAAGAAGCGCTCTTTAGTTGTTCTAATTTTTTGAGAACCCCCCCCATCGACGGGGGATCGACGTTACGATAACGCTATAAGGGGGACTCGGCTCTGCCTCTGCAGAACCGAGCCTCCCTCGGGGGCTAGAAGGGGGGAACCCCCCCCTAAGTCCCAGACACCATTTTTTAATCATTTTTTGAATACATTTGTACGCCAAACTCTCTGGCGTGCTCTGATGGATCGATTGCAAAAAACCTAAGGACCGAAAGTCTGTCTCAGGGCCAAAAGGCTGGTCGAGCCGCGAGAACGGCCTACGCCTCCGGGCTACGGCAACTCCCTCACCACCTTTTACCCGAGGGGCAGCTTAGGCTCCGAGGAAGTCTTCTGCAAATGATATGTTCAGAGGCGAGACAGAGGGCAGAGGCTCGGAAATACAATAAAACGATTAAAAAACGTATACACATAAGTACTTTATAAAGGCCTCGATGGCCACAAACGTCATGGTACGATAATAATCCTAATCTGTTTACATGGCCCCTTTGGCCCAGGTCAAGGCTCAGGGTCTCCTGCATCGGCGGTCGGCGCGGGAGGAACCACCTCCTCTTCGAACAGACTGGCCAGCGTCATGTCAGGGGCCACAGCCACCTCCATCAGCTTTGTGACCTCCTCACCGGCCTCCTCGTCATCCTCAGCCAAGACGTAACCGTCGCTGACGGCCTCGAGGTCGACACCGGCGTAGTGTGAGGAGATGACGGCCAAGGTGCGCTTGACGCCCGTGTGCAACGCCCCTCGGAGTCACTCGCGCACTTGGCCACTCAACACAGTCAAGCGGCTCCTACGGGAGCTGCCCGACTCGACCCCTCAACCTCTAGGGCCTCGCAGACGGTATGGGCGGCGCTCTACAGCGCGTTGTTCTCCCCGATCTCGGCCTCGAGCACCGCCTGCACTGCGACAGAGGCCTCAGCCGCTCGGAAGACCTTCTCTAGTTCTGCACCACATCGGGGAGTTAGGGGTCGAACATAAGAAAAACAAATAAAACAAGGGGAACAGGACTCACCCTCGGCCTTTCCCTTCCAAACTAAAGCCTTGGCCCAGGTGGCCTCGGCCACCTTGAGGGCCTCTACTAGGGCGCCTTTCATCTGCAGGTGTGCGCCCTGCTCCGCCCCTAGCTGACCAGCGATGGCCTTGGCAGAGGTCGTTGCTTCTTCAGCTCGGGAACTGAAGGAGTCCCACTCACCGGCCACCCGGGTCAGCTCCTCCTCTAGCTCCTTGATCCGCACCGCCAAAGGGGTGGCCTGCTCCCGAGCTGCGGCCGCCTCAGCCTTCATATCAGCATAGCGAAGGCAATGATCCTCCACCTCCACACTCCGCACCAATAGAAGCTCGTTGGTATTGGCGAGCAAGTCCTTCTGCTACCGGAGCTAGTCCAAGACATCCCTCTCCCGTCAGAGGAACAATGACTTCCCAAGGGACCGGGCCTCGAGCTCCTGGACAGGTAGAACGGACGTCAAGCGCTGCGAGAAGACTCAGGAAAAAGACGACACCACACGAGAAACGAAAGCACGTACCTGGGCAACGCCGGGCAGATCGTCGGCCATGACGGACAGCGCTGTTCACAGCGACCGCACCGCCAGCTGGCGGAATTGCTCAAAGGAGCCCCAGTGCCCCCCTCTGTTGGGTCCTCGAGGGCGAACGGAGGCTCCCCCTCAGGGTTGTCCTGGCTCCGCCACAATACACGCGGGTGATCCCACCCATGGGGCTCGGGTTGTACCCGCACGAGGGCCGAGCTTCCCTCGCCAGAAGTCAGAGCTAGCTGCTCCATGGTGCTGGCCGCCTCGGCATCTGTCGCCTCCTTCCCCCGGGAAGTATCAGCGGAGGAGATCGAATGGACCTCTGCTTCCCGGGCGCTCTCCTGCAACGGCAGCGGGCCTTGGACCGGGGGCGGTACTGAAGCTTGCCCCGCCCCCATATCCGCATCCTGGCCCACTGGCTCCACCATGCCTAAACTGGCCTCCGTCGCCTCGACCTCGGCAACCCAGGGAGCCCCGACGCCCGCCACTATGGCCTCCGAAGCCCTAAGGGCCTCGGCCCCCGTCGCCTTGGCCTCGGAAGTCCTAAGGGCCTCGACTTCGACCTCGGTGGCCTCAGTGACTGAGGGCGCCCTGGCCCTATCTGACTCGTGGGCCTCGACTTCGCGAGGCGTAGGATCTTCCTCCTCCGCTTGCTCCGTGGCTGCCCCGGTAGCCTCTCCCTAGGCGACCGGCTCCTTTGGGTCAGCCCTCGACGACGCCATGCCACGCTACGTGGCAGCTTGCGCCTACACCACCCATTGGGCGGTGGAGCTGGTGCTCACCTTGAGTGCCTTATGTGGCGCCAGGGTAGGCACTTCCGCCTGACGCTTTCGGCTAAAGGCAAATCGTTCACGAGGTCAGCATACGGCCAAAGGACAAGCGGGAGGTGCTGCAAACATTGACAAAACACTTGCCTCAAATGGGGACACAACTGCTTCAGCATGGCGTCCCTCCTCCTCTGCAACGGCGGTGGCGGCGGTAGTGGCACGGCCTCCATGTCCGCCGGTGCCGACCGGCCTCCGCCGGACTCCGGCGCCCCCTCAACCCTCTGCGGAGATGGTTGCGTCGCCCCCACCGTCACCAGCTCCACCTCAGCCATCGAGCCCACCGGGCTGATGGCACGCTTCCCTAACGCCCGTACCTCGGGCGCGTCGGCCTCGGACCCGGGGCGGGCGATCGCCGGCTCCGAAGCGTCCTCTCCTCCTCCCCCTGGAAATGCTGGGCTGATCGCCGACGCCCCGAACGTCGTCCCCCTGATGTCGGGGAGATTGTCTAGGATACCCCGCCCCGCCTCGCTCTCGTCGTCATCGCTCGAAGAATCCGACAACGACGGTGACGGAGATGGCTCCACCGGGAGACCCTCGTGCCTCTGATACCGCCGACATTTCTCCAGCTCTTCGCGCTCAAGGTTCTTCCTCTTGCGCTTTGCCTCCTCGGCATCCTACCACTTCTTTTGCACCTCGGCGTGCGCCTGGTTCACCGCCCGTCGCTCGGTGTCCTTGAGAACGGGCGACGGGGAGGCTCGCACATCCCTCATCCCCTGCAGGAACAGCGAACGCAAATAAGGGAACAGGAAAATGCGAGGCGCAAGGAGCCCTCGGGAGCCGCAGTGGCACGTGACTCACCAGAGAGATGTACCCCCACGACGGGCGCATCCAGAACGGGGATAGACCACAGCTCCTCAGCCGCCCCTCCACCGTCTCTTTCACCCGACGAAGAATCTCCTCGTTGGAGAGGGCGACGGCGGACATCCGGACGCCTTCGATCGACTAGTCCGGTGTCATCTCAAACAGGCGCTGCCGCCGAGCCATCAGCGTCAGTACCCTCCAATAGTGGAAGGCCGCCACGACCACAGCCGCCGTGAGACGGCCGCGTAGCCTCTCCTGCGCCTCTAGGAGCGGCCGCAGCTTGGGCTGATCAGCTATCCGAACACCGTACCTCCACTTCTCTGGCTGGCTCTCCATGATCCGCCCGATGTAGGGGGGAAGTCCACCATCATCATTGCGGAGGTAGAACCAGCTGGTGTACCAGCGGCGATTGGTCGACACGAGCTGGGCCGGGATGTAGAGGAGCTGCCGGTCTTGGCGCACTTGAAGAGTGCAGCCACCGGCCCTCATCGCCTTCCTCGTGCCTGTCGGCTTGGTGGTATGCCCTGCTCGGAAGAGGTGGAGCCACAGCTCCCAGTGGGGGGGCAATGCCCAGATACCCCTCGTAGACGGCGATGAAGATGGCTGCCTGTGCAATAGAGTTGGGGTTGAAGTTATGGAGCTCCACGCCGTAGTAGTGCGAGAGCGCCCGCATGAACTGGTCCACCAGCAGGCCGAGACCGCGCTCGTGGAAGGCCACGAAGCTCACAATGTAGCCATCACGCGGCCTCGGCTCCGGCTCGCTCCCCGGAGCAATCCACTCCGGCCTACTGGGGTCGATGACTGGGCGGAGGAGACCGTCATCGACAAGCGACTGCAGCTCCGCCGTGGACACATCGGACGGAGCCCAAGGATTCGCCTGAAGGACAACAGCGCCGCCGGCCATTGCGCGGTGGAGAATGCGGCAACGGCGATAAGACTCGCTCTCTCCCTCTCTCTCTTCCTCGCCCTTCTCCCTTCTTCTCCCCGGCGCTCTCCGTTCTTAGCAACGGCTTGAAGGCAGAAAAGGTGAATGCAGGCAAGGTAAGGAGGAGAGGGGCGAGGCTCGTCACGTATTTATGCAGGAAGGGGGCGAAATGGACGGGCGACAAAATTGGGGAAGTTACCCTTAGATCTGGTGCAGTTAATCCGGATCCGATTAAACCGCCCACGCGCCCACCTTTTCCTTATTAATCGCACGCATAGTAATGTCCCATCCGCTGACATCGTGTCGCATCCGACCGCAGTGACTATAGGCGCCATTCCATCTCCCCGAGAAACCGCCTCAAAAGGCGCACCTGCCGATTGTCAGCCGATGGGAAGGGAATATTCCTCTCCCGATTCCTTTCAGGCTAAGGAACTGGGCGCCCAGCCCGTTATGGTCCAGGGGTTCGAAGGCTGGGCCCCCGAGGGTCTCGACAGCAGCCCCAGGACAATAGAGTCAGGGATGACTATGGGCGAGCCTGTACATGGCCGAGGCCCATGCAGGCGACTGCTTGGGATGCCCTAAGTCATGTCTAAGACCAGCAGGGAGGTCTCCGAATGGGATCCCACCGTAGGGAGGCATCGAGCCCCTGGGGCCAATCGAACGGCCTTGGGACCCACTGGAGAAGCCCTCTGGTACTTTTGGAGTGCGTCTCTGGACCGCTAGCCGACCCCTATCGAATGGGGCATGGGCCTCCACTCGGACTTACCCGATAATAGCTCACCGGAAGTGTCACCGCTCGCACCCACCGAGGGTAGCCTGGCATATTCCACCCCTCCTTCCAAGCAAAAAGGATGCGCGAGGGTCGCACAAAAAAGACAGGGGAACTCCTGATCACCCTCTTGCTCCGTGCGGAGGCTCGGGGGCTCTTCCTACAACTAAGCTGAGACCCAGCGACCCAGACTCGCACTCGAGGGCTCGGCAAACAACCCCTCCTTCCGAGTGAAAAGGATGCGCGAGGGTCGCACAAAAAAGATAGGGGAACTCCTGATTGCCCTCTCGCTCCGTGCGGAGGCTCGAGGGATCTTCCTGCAACCTCCTTCCAAACGAAAAGGATGCGCGAGGGTCACACTTCCTGCAACCAGGTCGAAGACAAGCAACCCGAACTCGCACTCGGGGGCTCGGCAAAACACAATAAAGGGCATCGAGCCTGTTACGGTCCAGGGGTTCGAAGGCTGGGCCCCTGAGGGTTTCGACAGCCACCCTAGGACAATAGAGTCAGAGATGACTATGGGCGAGCCCGTACGTGGCCGAGGCCCAAGCAGGCGACTGCTTGGGATGCCCTAAGTCGTGTCCGAGACCGGCAGGGAGGTCTCTAAATGGGATCCCACCGTAGAGAGGCATCGAGCCCCTGGGGCCAATCGAACGGCCCTAGGACCCACTAGAGAAGCCCTCTGGTACTTTTGGAGTGTGTCCCTGGACCACCAGCCGACCCCTATCGAATGGGGCACGGGCCTCCACTCGGACTTACCCGATAACAGCTCACCGGAGGTGTCACTGCTCGCGCCCACCGAGGGTAGCCTGACATACTCCACCCCTCCTTCCGAACGAAAAGGATGCATGAGGGCCGCCCAAAAAAGATAGGGAAACTCCTGATCGCCCTCTCGCTCCGTGCAGAGGCTCGAGGGCCCTTCCTGCAACTAAGCCGAGGCCCAGCGACCCGAACTCGCACTCATGGGCTCGACAAATGCGATAAAACTCCTCACTCAACGGGGAAAAAGCCCCTAGAGGAGTAAATCCACCAGAACCACAAGTACAAAACGCAATCCCGACGGGAGCTGCTGCGAGCCAAGTCTCGACAAAACCTCAGGGAGAGTGCTCTCACTCCCCCCGAGGCTCGGGGGCTACTGTCGGATACCATAAAAAGGGGTACCCTAAGCGAGAACCAAAAAAATTGCTTAGCCCTTGTAAATATCAAAGCCAAGAAACAACAACGAGGCCTCGGCCGATTCTTCGATTCGCCTGAGGCCCGCGCCGCACAGCCTCTGATGAGGTGCTGACTCTTCGCCTCGCCGAGGCCCCCTTGCCCGAGGCCCCGCGCCGTAAGGCCTCGAACGAAGTACCAATTCTCCGCCTCGCTCGGGCCGGCTCAGCAACGACCCCATCACCGCTACCTCGACCGACTTCTCTGACAAAACGTCACGTCCAATTAACGCGTCCAACCACTCCCGCAACGTCAGCCGCGCGTCGGCATAGTACAGCAGAGTGGCCGACGGGACGGGAGTCACATCGATGCCATGCGGTCGGGGGATGAGGCGGGCGGGGGTTACCAGCCATGTGTGCTCGGCATCGTGCCCATATGGATCGACGCCCGTCTTGCGCATGTGCTACCTAACTCCTGCTCCGAGGACAGCGCGGCGTGGAGAGTCAGGTCCGGGTCTCTGTAGCCTCGAAATCAACGTACAAAGACCAACTGCTCCCTCCGAGCCTCGACTTCCCGCCTCGACACCCCTATAGCCTCGGGACTCGCGCCCGCCGAGCCCCCCACGACGGTCCAGCCTCTGCACCGACTGGGCCTCGGCTCTGGGCCTCGGCTCTCTACGTTGTCGGCACTCAAGGACCGACAAATCGTCCGCAGTACGCACCATACCCTACGCTTGTCTTGCACCACGTCGCCGCGACAGGCCAAGCTCTTGTATCCTTGAGTCAAGACGCGCCCGCGCCATCGCGTCGCCCAAACCTCAAAGACTCCGCGCCACGGTCAAACATGCAAAGACTCAAAGACGCCGCCGGCAGAGGAAGACGCGCGTCGCCACCACAGAGCTCCCACGTCTCATAGGATCAGCGTGGATCGCACGCCGCTCCAAAGGCACCAAGGACAAGACCGATTCATCGACCATGCCACCACAGTGACAAGCTACAGGGCTCGGCACGCCGCCTTCGCTCACAAAACACCACGTAGCAATCCATGTACCGTCCCCGTGCCTTCCTTCGACTATAAAAGGGAGTGACCGGGGCCGCTTCTAGGATAGAGAGGACAGATCGAAACCACGCTCGCACTCACGCACAAAACGCACTCACTCAACCCACACACGCTCCCCCGCTGCCTGAGAGCAACGTCTCAAGCAGCCCACGCCGTTCCACGCAGAGATCTGGGACTAGCTCCCTCTCTCGCCCTGCTTGTAAACCCCTACTATGAGCACCTCGGTGCAAGGAATACAAGATCGCTCTCTCAGACTGGACGTAGGGCATCTATTGCCTAAACCAGTATAAACATTGTGTCTCTTTGCATCACCATCCGGGATTAGGGGCACGTAGTTCAAATTCACTAGTTGGTTGAGGACCCCCCGGTCCAAAACACCGACAACTTTATATTCCTAGTCTAACTTGTTACATTAGTGATAGGATTGGAACCTAGGTTGAATAACTCTTTTGCGGTTGAGATAGCAACACATTAGAGGTCGTGTTTAGTATTAAGTTGCCTAATTCAAACCCCCCCTTCTTAGGTGTCATGGTTCCTTCAATTTGGAATTAAATTTAAAAAAATTTGAATGATCTCGATGTTGACATGGTCTACACCACATTTTAGTTAGAACTTTGTAGTTGTCAAGTTTTTTATTTAAGTAGTTTAGTTTTTGAAATCTATTTTAAAATTTTCAAAAGACCTCAATTGTTAACATAGTCAATACCCAATTTATAGTGGTCGATGTGATCTTCAACTTTGTAGTAGACAAGTTTTTTATTCAATTCGTTTAGAGTATCAAACATATGTTTTAATTTATCATATTCTTATATTCAAAATTTTGAATTTTTTAAACAATCTCAGTTGTAGAATGTAGTGCTCTAAAACTTTGTAATCGAAACCTTTTTATTTTAGATTATTTAGAGGTCAAAATATTTAATTCAAGATTACAAAATGCTAATACAAAATAGTAACATCCTATACTGCAGTGGGTGGAGACATGTCACATGAGGCAAAAGATCATGGATTTGACTCTTTGGATACACGTGATTTACAGAGATGAGTGGCTAAATACTTGCACTCTGACTAGATTTATAAAAAGATATATGAACATATGTAATACTAGGAGCAAGTCTAGTAGAGCCCCTACTTGAGTCCTCATCCTATTTATGAGGGCTCAGAGACCAAATCTATACTCTAACAGGGTGCCTCCTAGACCCTCAAACTTGAGAGGAGCCTCAAATCCCCTCTGACCCCTCATTCCTAGGGGGTCCTGGGACAAGCCCTCAAATCACTGTTTTTGGTTGTTTCCCACGTTTCCTTTCCTTGTTCGTGCGTCGCCAGTTTCCCCATCCGTGCACCACCCCGCTTTCGACTTCCCCCGTCTGCATGTGCCGTGCACTTCCTTGTCCACATGTAACTGGATCTGAGGGAGAGGTCACACCTCGATCAAGAAAACAACACGGCAGCTCTGGCGGCCACCTCCCCGGCTTCTTCCCTCCCCATGCACGCATCACCCGAGCAGGCATTCGCCAGAGAGGTCATGCCCTGGCTCCTTCCTCTCCTAGTGACTTCCCCGTGTCACCTCTCCCCGCTAGAGCCCCTCCCTAGCTGCGCCACTCTCATCCGGAGCCATGGCTATTCCTCTCCGCATTGGAGCCCTTCCTGATGGCTGCGCCCCCAACATAGCCATGTTCATCAACGGAGAGAAGATAAAGAAAGAAGATAGGAAAGAGGATAACAAGTGGATCATATGGGTCGTTCTCTGTTAGAATGGATTGAGGACATTGTTTTTGAGAGCTACTGTTAGAGTATAGCCTAAAAAATAGGGCCCTCAAAAGTATGGGAGCCCTCAAATAAAAAGTAAGGGACCTGTTTTGTTGGCTATTACTAGGCTTCTCTAAATAAATGTATCATCAAGATGTATTTCAGGTTAGAGTTAATGAAATTACTAATGCTGCGGATACTAGGGTATTTTTCTATAAATTAGTCAAAGTTAGAGGAATTTGATTTGGGGTAAAAGTAAAATGTTTTAAGTATTTTGTATTCCCTCCGTTCCAAATTATAAGTCGCTTTGACTTTTTTTATTCATCTATTTTGCTATGCATCTAGATATAATAATATGTCTAGATATATAGCAAAATGGATGAACCAAAAAATTAAAGTGACTTATAACTTGGAACGGAGGGAGTAACATTTAGCGACAAGCATGGAACACCGCATATCCAGTTCTAGATGATCGATCTGAATGCTGTGTCATGACTTAAACTTAAATTATATATGCAAAAAAAACAAGCTCAGTAATGGTGAAAAAAAAAAGAAAAATGGTAACAGAAAGCAATACGATACAACCGTTCATGAGCATTCCAATCCTGGATAGTAGTGTCTGTCATCCTTCTGGTCTACTCTCTTCCTACAAAAAGTGTCATGGTTACTTTCCAAGAAGTGGAGCACTTTCAACTTGAACAAATATAAGTTGGGATAGTGTTTTTCTCTCAGAAACTGACTTACCCAGAAACCGGCTTGTTTGAATGGGTCGGAAGGGTTAGCTCATAGAAAAGGAGAAAAAAATGTGTCATTATGTGTCACTGTAATTCTTTTTTTTTTATGAAACTGTCACTCTGCAATTGACTGTTCTTTCTCTTACCTCTAAATCAATTCGTTCTATCTTTCTGTCTTTATGGTTAGGAAACGGCTTTTTTTAACCGGAACAGTGTTTTTTTCTCACAACAATTCAGCCAGAACAGTATTTTTCAGCTAGTTTCAGCCAAGTTTCAGCAAGCCGAATGGGGCCATAATACTTATGACACATAATTAGTATCATTAGATAAATCGTTAATTATATTTTATAATAAACTTATTTAGAAATACAAATGGTGATAATATTTTTTTATAAATTTAATCAAACTTAAAAAAATTTGACGAATGGGTCGGAAGGGTTAGCTCATAGAAAAGGAGAAAAAAATGTGTCATTATGTGTCACTGTAATTCTTTTTTTTTATGAAACTGTCACTCTGCAATTGACTGTTCTTTCTCTTACCTCTAAATCAATTCGTTCTATCTTTCTGTCTTTATGGTTAGGAAACGGCTGGCTAATTGGCAAAGTGAAGATCTTTAAAACTGATCGGCCGTATAAAATCCAACACACAGCAGCTTCGATGACGAAAGCGATCACATCAGCTCGAAACTGAAGGTACGACGACTTGACGAGACGCTGAAGAAAGAGGCAGCTGTCCGGAACATGACGCACGCAAGGACGTCTAGATAGCTCGGACAGAGAAAAGGAAAGAAAGAGCTCGCGCTCGTTTTTGTGTATATATATATATATATATATATATATATATATAGACACACAACTATTACATGCAGCAAACTTCTCCTCAGTCACAACTGCACTAGGCCAAGAACTCGAACCACAAAAATGTCAGAGGCAGAGGCCGTGCGTGTGATCGGCCTATGGCCGAGCCCGTTCGTGATCCGCGTCCTGATCGCGCTGAAGCTGAAGGGCGTCAAGTACGAGCTCGTGGAGGAGGAGGTGGGCAAGAAGAGCGAGCTGCTGCTCAGGTCAAACCCGGTGCACAAGAAGGTCCCCGTCCTGCTCCACCACGGCAAGCCCATCTCCGAGTCTCTCATCATCGTCCAGTACATCGACGAGGTCTGGTCCTCCGACGACGCGCCGGCCTTCCTCCCCGCCGACGCTTACACCCGTGCGGTCCAGCGGTTCTGGGCACAGTACGTCGATGACAAGGTAAGGCAAAACTAGCTAGTCGATCGAGCTCTTTCTCTGACCAATTCTGATCAGTTTTCAGTACCAATTTATAATGGTGTTAGAGTGAGACTAATCATGCTCTTCCTGGCTGGTTGACACTCACGCAGCTCCCTCCGGCGATCCGCATACTCAGGGGAATGGATGACGGGGGCAAGGACGAAGCGGTGGAGCAGCTGTCCGCCGCCCTGCAGCTCTTAGAGGAGGCTTTCGTGAAGCTCAGCCAGGGGAAGCACTACTTCGGCGGCGACAGCGTCGGGTACCTGGACATCGCTCTCGTGTCGTATGTCGGCTGGGTGAAGGCGGTGGAGAAGATCGCCGGGGTCACTCTCCTGGACAAGGCGAAGGTTCCGAACCTGGTGGCCTGGGCCGATCGGCTCTGCACCCACCCGGCCGTGGTGGACGCGATCCCTGATGCGGACAAGTTCGTTGAGTTCAGCGTCACCTATGGGTCGTCCTCAAAGCCTACCAATGGTCCCAAGTGAGCAAAAGGGTCTGCTTCGTGATTTTCACTGCGCGTGTGCCGGTAGTGTCACTGTCAATAAGCTGTAGTCTGTGTCCTTCCACTGGAAATAAAGCTTTCTTTATCTTTGAAAAAAGTTTGTGCCCCTCAAAGGGAAATCGACGCGCATACACTGCCTCTGTATTATTCGGTACAAAACTTACTTAACTCGTCCATTGCCTCCTGTTTCAAGGATAAAGTCAAATTTAAGAAGACGGAGGTGCTAACAGCCGGATGTCCGGTCCGACGCCCAAGCAGACTGCCCCAGTTCGCTGTTTTTTTCCCGCTCCGCACGTGCACCCCGCCCAGTCGTAGTGCCATGTGTCTGGAGGACTCGCCTCGTACTCTTAGCCCGCCCATTCTATCTCGATTCGAGGTCATTCGCCCCACCCTGCACTCGCACCATTCTCCGGTGTCTACGCCGTGCCACCATCACTCCCCACCCCCCTTAACTCTCGGAACAACGCGAAAGATGCGCAACATAAAATACTTGAATGCAACATACGCATGCAACAAATAAAACATATGGAACATACACTTACAACATATGTATGAAACATATGCAACATCCAGACAAAACACTTGCAACATGCAACTTGAAAACACTTACTGCAACATAAGACTCAAACAGTTGAAACATATGCAACATCTAGATTACAACGTTTGCTACATACGTTTGGAACAGATGAAATATTTTGAACAAACCTCTGAAACACTTCCAACATGCCTCTAAAACACTTGCAACATATTCAACATGTGCAACATCTCCGATCTACTTTTGCAACATCCATATGAAACAATTGCAACATACCTCTGAAACACTTGAAACATACGCTTGCAACATACGTTTTCATCGCAACATCTCCTTGCTGAGGTTGCACAACGCAGCAACCACAACATCGACAATGACGCGACCTTTCCGGTGGGGAACAATGGCGGTAGCTTTCTCGGCGAGCACCTCTCGCTGCTGGGGATGAAACACGATCTTGTGATAGCAGTAGCGTGTACGCTGTGGCGAGCTGGGAGCGGGCAGGCGGGGAGATGCTGTATGGCGCTAGATGGGGAGTCGCGGCGGTAGCGGAGGGGGTGTGGCGGGGAAGACGGCAGCAACGAGCGCACGACACAGCTACACGCGATGGGTGAGAGTGATGGGAAGATATTTTTTAGAGAGTTGGGGAGACACAGAGAATAAGCAAGCCTATTGAACCGGTACACGTAGACCTAGAAAACAGCGTTCGGACGGATAGATACCCGCTCCTGAACATTACCATTAAGGAAACGACAACACGACGTAGGCCCTTATGTTCTCAAAATAATGTTGTTTTACGCCATCTGTAGGGAGCTGGTGCCCTTTGCAAGGCTGCCCTTTACCTCCCATCTCGCTAACTAGTGATCTAATTGCTCACGGCTCTTGAGATGATGACTCTTGCAGGGAATATTTATATGGTGTTTAGTTTGAGAAACCACTCCATTCTAGATTAGGTGCTGTATTATGAATTGATTCCTCAAATTTAGGAAAATAACTATATTTCTCGTACTAGTATTAATTATTGACTTATGAGAAATAAAGTGATGATACATCATCGTAATTTATTCTACAAACCAAACAAATAAAGTAATGAATGAGTAGATGATGGACTAACTCACCGTCAACTTCTAGATATGCGCCTGTAGCCTCGTCATGATATGTCAAAGGCGGTATATTTGTCTCAGAAAATCCCATGCAAGCAAATCAAATTAAAGTCGCCCCCGAGTGATGAAAGCGAGCATATTAATGGGTGATGTAAAGAGCAGCACAAAAAAGTTACTCCTCCCTCATAAATGACAACGTTTTGGTATTTCTAGATTCATAGTTTTTTCTATAAATCTTGACATAATGTATATCTAGATAAAAGTTATAAGTCTAAAAAAGCAACATACAAAATATATTTTTATGATTAATTTCTTTTATAATTTGTAGCTAATTACGAGAAAACAATATTATTTTAGGGGTCACTTAGAATATAAAATTTGACTAATTATTAGTCACATTTTGTAAATTTTGATTTTTTTTCCCTCTGATCAAATGAGCCAGGAAGGAAGTTAATGTACTCCATATGTGTAATCTCTGAACTTTTCGATGCGTAAATTTTTTGGTGGCCGATTGCTGAAGTCACCTGAGGATGGCAACGGATCGGGTTTGGGGCGGATATCCGCGGGTTTCGGGTTCTGCGGGTTCGGGTTTGGGGATGTTTTTTCACCCACGGTTTTTGGGTTCGGGGCCCCGAAACCAATCGGGTTCGGTTTCGGGTTTGGTTTTCCACCCGTGGATATCCGATGGATATCCGAAATAAATCATTTGGAATTAAAACTCATGTTTTATAATATACTAATAATAATTTGTTTACTTAGATTAATAAATTTATTTAAAGTTGACTTATGAAAATATTTATTATTTGTTGCCTCTTGTTTATACATGTGAATATGTGTATATATATCCGCGGGTTTGGGGTATCCATTCGGGTTTTGGGTATCCGTTCGGGTTTCGGGTATCCGCGGGTTTGGTTTTGGTGATAGATTTCCACCCGAATCGGTTTTCGGGGCGGATTCGGGTTTCAATTTCAGGTTTCGGTTTTGGGTGCACGGAGACTCCACCTGATCCGAACCCGACCCGTTGCCATCCTTACCCCCTCCACCAGCGGCGCCTAAAGTCTCGTTGCCGGTGGAGCTCATCCACCTGAAATGCAAGCGCACCTCTTCAAGGACGCCAGCAGTGACATCAGGAAGAGGCAGAATGTTAAGTGGAGCAAACGTAGAAGCTAAACTAACTAGTACTTCCTCCGGTTCTATAAAACAAGTCGTTTTGGACATCGATACGATCTTTAAGAAACAACTTTGACCGCTACTTTTTGCTATAAAATATTTATAAAATATAGTCAATATATACTTTTATGAAACTACGTTTCGAGATGAATCTACTAACATCACTTTCATATTTTCAAACTCGTCCTAAAAGAAGTTATTTGTAGTCAAAGTTTAAAATGTTTGACTTAAGACAACCTCAAAACGACTTGCTTTAGAGAACCGGAGGGAGTACTCCTGACTGACGGCTACTCACCATACATAAAAAGAAAAGTAAAAAAAATGATGGTCAACCTGTTATCACCGTCCGGTCAAAGAAAACTTCAATAAAGAAGGGAAAACCTTGCTCCTGAAATAATATATAAACAGATTCTCTCTACGTATACAAAGACTACAAATACAGAGCCACACAACGCTGCGACGACGAACTCGCAGATCTACAAGCCCCACGGCACCAATCTGATCGTCGGCAAAAATATAGCAATGGCACCGAACGGCAGCGGTGAAGAAGAAGCGGCGGCGGCGGTGCGCGTGATCGGAGGGTGGGCGAGCCACTACGCCATCCGCGTGTACGTGGCGCTGAAGCTCAAGGGCGTGGAGTACGAGTTCTTGCAGGAGGTGGTCGGCAACAAGAGCGAGCTGCTGCTCCAGTCCAACCCGGTGCACAAGAAGATCCCGGTGCTTCTCCACCACGGCAAGCCCGTCGCCGAGTCCATGATCATACTCCAGTACATCGACGAAGTTTGGGTGTCCAGTAACAGGTCAGCCATCCTTCCCGCCGACCCCTATGAACGTGCTGTCCAGCGGTTTTGGGCACAGTACGTAGATGACAAGGTAACTTACCTGAAATCATACGACTGCTGACTTTGCTAATTTTCTTTCTTTATCTAATAGAAATTACGGCAAAGCTTTTGCCGTTCTTTAAAAAAAAATCTGCAATAATGTCAGTCTTGAGAGGGGTGACCAATAATGTCATTTCCTTTGTAGATTGCCCCTGCATCCGTGGTCTTGAGAGGAGTGACCAGTGGAGACACAGACGAAGCAGCAGCGCAGGCGTCTGCAGCCCTGCAGCATTTGGAGGAGACCTTCGTCAAGTGCAGCCGAGGGAAGAGCTATTTTGGCGGCGACAGCCTGGGCTTCCTCGACATCGTTCTCGGGTCACACTTGGGTTGGCTCAAGGCAGTGGAGAAGATCGCCGGCGTCAAGGTCCTCGACGAATCCAAGTTCCCTGAACTGACAGCATGGGCGGACCGATTCTATGCTCACCACGCTGTCAGAGACGTCATGCCCGAAACGGACAGGCTCGTGCAGTTCAACGCGTACCTCATTGGTGTCTTGAAGGCGAAAGCTTCCCAGAAGTGAAATGCTTTATTACCATTGTATATCCAATAATTTCTTTGCTTTGTAGAAGTGTTTTTCTATTATGCTTTCTTTTAAAATAAATAAATGGATATACAGACCCATGCACGTGTTATCTATAACCGGCTTGCTTGAAAACGAAGTTAAATGAGTTAAATATAGTAATGTAGCCACCATACATGACGACCTTTGGTGGAAACGGACTCTCCATCAGGGCACGTTGTGATCTTAGGGCTTTTGTGGCTATGTGAAGTCTTCCCATACTGTCCATCAGATCTAATAAACTATCCATTTGTTCCACAGTGATCCTAGGGATTTCTTTAGCTAAGTGTTGTGTGTGGCGAACTGTCTCTCCGTGTATAGGAAAACTGTCTATACATGAGTGTCCCAAAATGACCGTCCCTAAAATGGAGAGAGAAAGTGTGTCAGACTAACCGTGACCAGTGACAAACTATCCATGGGTTTAGGTACTGTTACTTTGCCAAAAATGACAAAGTATTCAGCTAATGGACTGTTAGGTGATACACACGGATAGTCCCTGTGAGCTGCGCAGGGACAATTTACCTGTGTTGGGTGGGGTTTGCTCTGGCAGACTGTCCAACCGTAATGGCAGATTGTCCATCAGTGCACCTTAAGCACTCTGAAATCCAAATCTGGGAGTGCCAATTACAGATCAAGTTGGGGGTTTGGTACTGAGGTTTGTCTAGGATGTTCCTAAGATCCTTCGGAGCTAATCTAGCAAGTTGCATTGTGAAGTCCATGCCTAGTTGAAGCTCTATGTCATCAATGGTGTTTTTACTACGTGAGAGCTACATTGGTTCTAGACTACATGGATGATTGGGGTGAGATTTGTCTACCTTATGCCAAGATGTGGCTATGGAGATGAATCTTGATGGATGGCTTGACTCCTCCCTCTTGCTCCTTTCTCCATCTTGCTTCATCACCAATGCAAAGGGGATGAGAGGACAACTTGATCACCCCTAGCAATGGTGATGGACAAAGGGTGGTGCTACAACTTGGGACGCCTTCCAATGTTTTAATATGAGAGAGGGGGGGGGGAGAGGAGGGGAGCTTGGGAGAGTGGGTTTTTTATGCGAACCGAAAGGAAGTGGAACTTGATTTTGGCTACATGTTCCGGCGGACCATCCAATAGAACACAACTCTGACAGATTCTGACAAACTTGGCACTGCTTATGTTGGAGGACTATCTGGGGCAACTATTCGACGGTCCACCACTCACAACAGTGCTAGATTTAATATCATTTGACCTAGAATTTTTGCAATTAGGTTTCATTTTTCATGGATGCAATGTTGGCGATGAACATGGTTTGAAAGTATGCAATGCTTGGATTGTTACATATATACCTTGGTAGCCATCAGTCGCATGTGGCATGAGTGCCACGCAGGTGAGATCAAGTGGAACCATCCTAATTGACCAATGTTAGCCGAGGCACATGCACTTGGCTAGCCCTGTCGCGACGGTAGCCACAGATGCGCCGCACCTAGATTCGTAGGCCTTGACTGTCATCACCATTACTATCGTTGGAAAAAAGATATCGATGCCATTAGCGATGTTTTTCTCGCAAGCAAGCATCAGGGCTCCGCCTTTAGGAACCACAGTGGAACCAGGCTTGCCTCATGAGAGCTTGTTGGTGAGAGGGCCCACGATGGCTCAAAGCAGACGCTGACGCATGGCGGCGTTGGCACTTGCTCGGTGGAAGAAAGGGTAGTCCAAGAGTGTGAGTGAGAGACTAAGGAGTGTTAGGGTTTGAGCGACTGCTTACACTTGATATCAACGCAATTTGAACCACAAATCTCAATTCCAACAGCCAGCAATGGGTGCCCAGTAGAAGGCAGTGACTCGGCCGACGGTGGGCAGCGGCATAGCAAGCCCAGAGCACTATGCGCTTGGTTGAGTTAAGCTCTTGGCGTGGTTTTGGGCGCGTTAGGCTGATTTTTGTTTTAGGGTAGATTTGAAGTTTTCCTTATTTCAAATTAAAGTTTTCTTTTATTATTTTCTTCCGTGGATTATTTTGGTTTGAAGTATATGTAAATTAGTTTGTTTCCCATGTAGAGGTGTTCTATTTCACATAAAAAAAAGTTTGATTCCCAGATTTATTTGATAAAATATTAGTGTTATTTAAGTATGTTTTTGGGAAAAGTTTGCCTACAAAATATTTAGATTTTTGTGCTCTAAGTTTTATAAACCTTAACATTTCAGTACAATTTACTTTATTAATAACTATGCACCGTTTTAAATAAGCTTTAAGTTTTGGATTTTATTTTCAGTTCCAGAATAAGTTCATTTTCTCCTCTGCACTTAACTATTTTGTTTAATTAAGTTTTGAAATAAGTAATGAACTATTAGCCCTTATTAGCTAGTTGTACTTGGATAATTAGTTAACAGCTAATCAAAAGCTTGACTAAGGGCTTGTTTGGATGGACTAAGATTAACAACTAGTTTTATTATTAGCTTATATTTGTGGATTAATGGACTAATAATTAGTCTGTCTGTTTTTAATCCTTAGGGGGCTAAATTTTAGTCAATTACTCCTTCATTTCAAATTATAAGATGTTTTGACTTTTCTAGATACATTTTTTAAATATAGTGTATGTCTAGGTGCATAGGAAAAAAAACTATGTATCTAGAAAAGACAAAACATCTTATAATTTGGAATTGATAGATAGTTGTTAGTTATATGAATCTAAACAAGACCTAATATTAGCCCACACATTAATCCTTTCTGTTTGGATAGGCTAGATCTCACTTTCAGCTGTTAGTTGTTAGCGGTCTAAATAGGCGCTAAGCGTAGCCCGCGTAAGTGAGGGTGGAAAGTGAAAGGAAAATCAATGAAGGCACCGATACACGGAGCTTGTAGATATGGAAGCGATGGTTTCTCTTGCCACTGTGGAGATTTAAGAGGGCCACCAAGTTACTTCCCGCAGAAAATCCCATGCAAACTTGCAGTGACGTAAGTGAGCATGTAATAAGTAGGGATGAAAACGGATCGGATACGGACGGATATCACCGATATTACATTTGTTTTCATATTTCTGTCCGGATTCGGATTCGAATACGGATAGTGTCAACTATGTCGGATAGGATACGATTGGATATCGACATCATAAATATGCGATTTGAATATTCGGATACGGATACGGTATCGGATGTTGGATATCCGGATTCGGATACGGACAGATCTCAACCCCTTTAAACGGATTCGGTTTCGAATACGGTCGGAAAATATCCGTACCGTTTTCATCCCTAGTAATAAGGAACTAGAAAGTGCAGCCTGTATGTATGACGGTTCTCCCCGACATCGAAGACAGGCTGCTAGTTCGTTTGACACTGACACTAATGCTCACTCTACATAAATGAAATCTGATTGGCAAAATGTCCGACGGGAGGAAAGTTTATATTAGCGACGGGTGCTCGTAAGTGCCTACGTCTATACACCTAACTAAAAAAAATAAAAGCAGTAACCTAACCCCTTCATGGCGATTTGCGAGAGAGCCGATCGCCAAGTGACGAGGAAAGTCAGAGAGATGACATCCTGTTCGGACCAATCAGTCAAAACAGTTCAGTAACAAATTAAAAATGGAGAACTTTCACCTGAAAGAAGAACTTGGTCTCCTGGCGGCTAGCCGGCAATGACACACGCGAGGACGTAAGCACTGTTGTTACCGTGTTAATGATCAACGCATTCATCTCTATATATACATGGCTATTACAAACAGCTAGTACATACAGAGAATCTGATCCTGAGGCAAGTAAGTTACAGCATACAGCACACAAATGGCATCAGGCAGCGAAGAGAAAGCGGCGGCGGTGCGTGTGATCGGCGGGTGGGCGTGCCCCTACGCCATCCGCGTGTTCGCGGCGCTCAAGCTCAAGGGTGTCGAGTACGAGTTCCTGCAGGAGCCGGCCGGCAGGAAGAGCGAGCTGCTGCTCAAGTCCAACCCGGTCTACAAGAAGATCCCGGTCCTGCTCCACCGTGACAGGCCCATCTGTGAGTCCATGATCATTATCCAGTACATCGATGAGGTGTGGGCCTCTAACGGGCCGTCCATCCTTCCGACTGAGCCCTACGCGCGTGCCAACGAACGGTTCTGGGCCCAGTACGTGGATGACAAGGTATTTGACTTCTCTTCTATTCTTTTGATTTGATTTTCTAATGACATACGATCATGCAATATCTAAAAATAATACTACCATTATATAAACCTGAAATCTAAACAAGAGATCCTTACACAAAATTCCTTGGCAGATTGCCCCGGCATTCCTTGTCCTGAGAGGGCTCACCAACGGAGACAAGGACGAAGCAGCAGCGCAAGTGTCCACTGCCCTAGAGCATCTGGAGGAGGCTTTCGTCAAGTGCAGTCAAGGGAAGCACTACTTCGGCGGCGACCGCATCGGCTTCCTGGACCTCGTTCTGGGCTCACACCTTGGCTGGTTCAAGGCGGTGGAGAAGATATCTGGTATCAAGCTCCTCGAAGAAGCCAAGTACCCTGAATTCACAGCATGGGCAGACCGCTTCTGCACCCACCACGCTGTGAAAGACGTCATGCCTGAAACCGACAAGCTCGTAGAGTTCAGCACCAGTTCTGCCGTGAAGGCTAAACCTACCGATTAACGGGGTCATGTTTGACATAGTGAGATTCACATCAATCTATATGTGTTGGGATAAATTGGAGTGGAACTTAAAACTAAATTCCACCCCAACACATGTGGATTGAAGTGAATCCGACAACATCCAAACAAGGACTAAGTGTATTTATTTATGGTTTACTACAGTAGTGTATTGCGGAATAATAATCACGATGTCTTTCTTCTTTTTCCTTTCTGGTGTAGGCGAATAAAGGGCACTGATGTGTTTTCACTTTTTCGGAAACTCTTATGTCTTAAGGAATGTAAAATCCATGCGCTGCTGTGAAAGGGCCATTCATCTTGTGGTAGGGCTGTTGAGTGATACCCTATCCAATAGGGTTCAAGTCCTGGTGTTGCATATTTTCTCTAGAATTTTTTTCAAAAATGTTGGATACATAATCTGAGTGGAAGAGCATGTTATAAGTTACAGAGTAGATATATAACATCAATTTCCATCCCCCACCAAACGGCCTCTAAAAGGAAAGTAATTGATCCTGAAACATTGAAATTCACAGTTAGCACCAACGTTAAAGTTCCTTTTTGTCGAGCATATGCATAGAAATTTGCTTGCCAGGTGCAAATAGAAATGATATTTATTTAACTAGTAAACACGTCTATATATTGCAACAAAACATACAAGCTTCAATACTATACAGAATTGATTTTTGAAGACAGCCTAGCTTATTTTTAGAGGAGGCAGCCATAAGCATCACCGTCTCTGTAAGTGCCCTTTGACATTTTCAAATGAGGTGCCTAAATAGGCCGCCTTTGGAAAGCCTCGTCCAGATGGCCCAAGAGCCCCGGCCTTAAAAGGCCAATGAGAATGCGTCTCTCTCCTTCTTCTCCTGCAGTCCTCCACCTCCCTCCCTCCCTCCCTACCCCTACCCCTACCCCTGGTCTCTCTCATCTATGAGCTTTTCCTATGTAACACCCTGGTGTTATGCCAGCATTTAGGCACTGCAAATCATGCATATTGTGCATCATCAAGCATCCTAAGTATCCATGCCTAATTATGTAAATAATAACTAAAACCATGCTTCGAAACATATGAAACATGCTCGTGAAACATGAATGTTGCATACACTTGTTTAGAGTTGTTTTTGCCCTAATTATGCTTGCTAGGTTAGTAAAACATGTTTGGCTATAATTGTAAATCATCTAGAATTATTTAGCACAGTTTTTGGAGCAAAGTTTGTATTCAAACTTTTGACAAAGTATGCATTTGAAATTTTTATTGAAAATGGTAAAAAATCCTCCCTATTTAGCTTTTGCTTCCCAATTCAAAATATATGCAAAATTTTTAGTTGGTCCCTAAAGCAAAGTTGTAGAGGATTAAATTCTAAGCAACTTTTATTTTTGGGACATTTTCAAAAGAAGTCATTTTCTTGCTCAAAAGGGTATTTGAAAACTGATATTTGAAAATTCCTTGAAAATAGAATTTGAAAAATGGTTTCTCTCCTTTACTGGGCCGCCGCCTCGCTTTCGGCCCAGCCGCTCAAGCCGGCCCGGCCTGCCTCCACGCCGCTCCCCTGCTCCCGCTCGCCGCGCTCGTTCACGTGCACGTGCCGACCGCGTCAGGGCGCGCTCGCCGCGTGGCCGCCATGCGCCGGCGACGCACGCCGCGCGGCAGCCCCGGCCTGCCTCGCCCTCCACGCGCTCGCCTTCATCTGCTGACCCCGCTGCGCTCCCCGCTCCACTCTCTCGCTCGCTCAGCAGCAGCGGCGCACGTCCGCCTTCGCCACCGCGCGCCGCGCCTCATCGGAAGTAGCTCGCCCGGCAGTCCTAGCTCGCCGTTAAACCCTCCATCTCGCCCGCAGCTCCGCCTCCTCCTCGCGCACCTCGTGCTTGCCTCGGTAAGCCATGAGAAGCTCCCAATCCCTGGGAATCTCTCGCCGGAGTTGTGGCCGAGCTCGTCGGAGCACTCCGCTCCGTGGAGCTCGCCCCTCCGTCCTCCTTCTCGCTCTCCCTTCGCGCGCACGAACACCGCACGAGCTCCGTGAAGCTCCCACACCACCTCTCGTGCCCCTTCTCGACCAGAGATGGCCGGCCGTCGGTGAGCCGCGTCTCCGACCCGCCATGCGCCCCGCCGAGCTTCCTTCCGAGCTTCTCCCGTGCCCGTTCTTGGCGCATCGGGTCCGCCTCGTCGCGGAGAGCCCCTAATGGTGACCTCACCGCCAGCAAGCTCACCGGCGGCGAGAGCCGGCCGGTCGACGACGGCCCCGAGGAGTAGGCTAGTTGCCTTGCGCTAGTGTTTAGGTCCTGTCGCGATGACCTTTCTTTTGTTGGCATGGAACCTAATGTATCTTGCTTCGAACTAATGAGGCTTGGCATGTGATTGGAACTTGGCTAGTAATGCGATATCTGAACACATAAAAGTCCAGTGTATGTATACTGGCAATTCGAGTGTATTGGACGCGATGTTTGCTGTTGAAGTAATTTAATTAGTGACGTTGTTTTAATTGGGATGCGATTATTGTGCCACTGTTTTATTGTATGAATTTATTCTCTCCAGTAAATTGAGTTTGGCATAATTTTTCATTCACTCACGATTATTACAGCTTCACTCAATCATTACTTGTTGCTGAAATATGCAGATGACAAATACTCGCCGTACCACGTATGAGGCCGCTGAGCCCGGTGCTAATGGTGCTAGGACCGGTGGTGGTGGTGGAAACCACGGCAACAACAATGAGCCTCCCCATGAACCGCATTTGCCACCTCCTCCCCCGTTTACCCCAGAGGTGTTCCTCGCACAGTTGCTCGGGAGTCAGCGCAACACAGAACAATCCCAGAAGAACATGGATGATTTTCTGCGTACCATCGCCAACAATGTTTAGCGCGGTAACAATCAGGGTGGTGGCATTGGGGTGAATCAGTATAGCAGCTTCAAAGATTTTATGGACACCAGGCCGCCAATATTCAAGGAAGCAACAGAACCACTTGATGCTGAAGAATGGATCAACACTATGGAAGATAAATTTCGTGTGTTGAGGATGACTGAGGTATTGAAAACTGAGTATGCTGCACATCAGTTGCAAGGACCAGCGGGAATGTGGTGGAAGCACCATCGCACAACCTTTCCTCCAAATGCTCAGATTACGTGGAGAGAGTTCGCTGAGGCCTTCCGTGGAGTTTATATTCCACCCGGGTTGACCGAGATGAAGTTGGGAGAGTTCTTGGCGTTGAATCAGGGCACCAAAACCGTGACGCAATATTTGCATGCCTTCAACAACTTGTGTCGCTATGCTCCCGACATGGTTGACACCGATGCTAAGAGAATCGCTAGTTTCAAGAGAGGACGCAATCCAAAGATGATGAAGCATGTGGGTACCAACACCCGCGCCAGATTCAATGACTTCATCAGTGATTGTCTGAAGCAGGAAAAGAACAACAACGCCAGCACCGCAGCCAAGACTCGCAAGAGAGCCCTAGAAGGTGGTCCGTCCCAAGCAAGAGCACCTGCGGGAGGTCGTCCTCCCTATCGTCCATCTGCACCTGGCGCTAGGTTCAGGCCACCACAGCAGAGAGGTCAGAATTTCCAGGGACCCCAGAAGTCTTACAAGATGGCAGTACAGTCTAACAAGGCAGCCGCAACTGCGGTACAGGGCAGTTCCAAGGGAGCTGTGGGATCTGCTGGTACAGTAAGGGGGCCCTGCTACAATTGTGATCAACCTGGCCACTTCTCAAGGTTCTGTCCTTATCCGCCCAAGAAGAAGCAATAGACCTATAATGCTTGGGTGCATAGTATGACTGTGGATGAGATTCCTGAGGGAGAGCCCGTAACCACTGATAAGTTTCCCATCAACGAAAACCCTGCAGTTGTTCTATTTAATTCTGGATCATCGCATTCTTTTATGAGTCAAGTATTTGCACAGAAACATGAACAACTATGCACAGAATTGGGTTATGGTTACCGTATAAGTTCAGCAGGGGCTGATGTTTTGACCAACCGAATGGTTCGAGGGGCAACCCTTGAATTAGGTAGCAGAAAGTTTCGAGTGAACTTGATAGTTATGCCTGGACTAGTTCTGGATGTCATTATAGGTATGAATTGGATGAAGGATTGGGGAGCAGTTATAGATATAGGAAGTCGGGTACTTACTCTTAAGGATCCCCTGGGTGAGGGTACTTTCCAAGTACCATTGCCTCGGAGAACAGACCTTATAAGTGTGACATATGCTACTGAAGTTATTCCTATTCATCAGATTCCGGTAGTGTGTGAGTTTTCGGATGTATTTCCAGATGACTTACCTGGTCTTCCGCCAGATAGGGATATTGAGTTTGGAATTGAGTTAATCCCTGGGACAGCTCTGATTTCAAGGAGACCCTATCGGATGCCTCCAGATGAATTAGTTGAGCTGAAGAAGCAACTAGAAGAGTTATCAAAAAAGGGGTTTATCCGGCCAAGCAAGTCTGAATGGGGATGTCCCGCCTTATTTGTGAAGAAGAAGAAAGAGGGCACGTTGAGAATGTGCGTGGATTACAGGCCACTGAACGCTGTAACCATCAAGAATAAGTATCCCTTGCCTCATATTGATGTTCTATTTGACCAGTTAGCCAAGGCTAAGGTGTTCTCAAAGATAGATTTGAGATCCAATTATCATCAGATTAAGATTAGGCCACAAGATATACCGAAAACTGCATTTTCCACTAGATACGGGTTGTATGAGTATCTTGTCATGTCCTTTGGCTTGACAAATGCTCCTGCATACTTTATGTTTTTAATGAATACAATTTTCATGTTAGAATTGGATAAGTTCGTGGTTGTGTTCATTGATGACATTCTGGTGTACTCTGAGAACGAGAAGGATCATGAAGAGCATCTGAGAATTGTCTTGACCAGACTTAGAGATCATAAGCTATATGCTAAGTTTAGCAAATACAAATTCTGGTTGAAGAAAGTTCCTTTCCTTGGTCACATTTTGTCAGAAAATGGAGTTTCAGTCGATCCAAGTAAGGTGCAAGATGTTATGGATTGGAAGGCACCGACCATAGTTCCTGAGATTAGAAGTTTCTTAGGATTAGCCGGTTACTACCGTCGTTTTATACCGGACTTCTCGAAGATTGCCAAGCCAATGAAAAGTCTGCTACAAAAAGATCACAAGTTCGTGTGGACAGAGGAGTGTGAAGCAGCTTTCCACACCTTACGGAAACCGTTGACCACTGCTCCTGTTCTAGCACAACCGGACATTGAGAAACCATTTGATGTGTTTTGCAACGCATTGAAAACTGGATTGGGCTGTGTCCTTATGCAAGAAGGAAGAGTCATTGCTTATGCCTCACGTCAATTGAGAAAGCACGAGGGCAACTATCCAACACATGATCTTGAACTTGCTGCAGTTGTGCATGCCCTAAAAATTTGGAGACATTATCTGCTTGGTAATGTGTGCAATATTTTCACAGATCACAAGAGTCTCAAGTACATCTTTACCCAACCAGAGCTGAACATGAGACAGCGAAGATGGTTGGAATTGATCAAAAATTACAACTTGAATGTGCAATATCATCCTGGAAAGGCCAATGTAGTGGCAGATGCTTTGAGTAGAAAGTCACATTGCTTGAATGTGTAGCCATTACTTGAAGATGGGTTCGATCTGATGCATCCTGCTGTGTTACATAGTATTCAGATTAGTTGCTCTTTGGAGAGTAGGATAATAGAAGGCCAGGCCCGCTTACATCTGATAGCTTTCCTAAGACATAGACTGCCCTCACAGACCAACACCAGTCTTTTCTGCGCACTTTGTCCTCACTCATGCGCCCCCGGGAAGAACTTCCCGGTCGGTCACCCATCGCTCCAGGCCAAGCACGTTTAACCTTGGAGTTCTTAAGAGATGGGCTTCTAGAAAAGAAGTTGCAACTTGTTGGTACGAGTATCCTATTAATCATATTAAGCCCTAAGCCGGGGTGTTACATCCTCCACCTGAGAGAGTCATGCACGTGTGAACAAGGAGCAGCATAGAGCGACGGGCGGAAGTAGATGCCATGGTAGAGTCGGTGACACCCCCAAGAGAGGCACGGGGTGAACAAGGAACAACATAAAGCGGCAAGGCAAGCAGCACTAGCGTCGACGACGCGTGGCGCCATCGGATCTAGTGGGGTGTGGGCATGAGGTGGCATGGGCGAAATTCTAACGTGGGTGGCCTCTGTTGCCACAATGACAATCTCCACAACGGCGAGGGCAACATCCACAATGGGATGGGTGGTCCACGAACGAGATGTGGCGGTGGACTCCACGACGGTGGCGGGTAGCGGCGTGCTCAGCGATAGTTAGCGGTAGGGTTGTGCCATTTTTATATTTTTTTAATGGATTAGCTCAGACGGGCCTATGTAGTTTTCTACTAACATAGTCCCTGCAGCAGAGGTGGGTGCGGAGACCACCTCAGGAAATATGTTCCCACATGACGCTAAAAAGATCCAATGTAGTAGCGTTTGTGCGGTCACCTAGAGGATTTGCGACTCAGAGATTTATTAAATGATCAACAATTGTTCCAATACGTCGTATCATTGCTTGACGCATCTTGGAATCGGACTATATACCATCGCTAAACTTGTGTTATTTTAACTTATATGAGCACAGATCATGAATCTTGGTCACATATGAATACAGGACATGAAGGGCGTGAGAATATTGTGGGAAGTAAAAAAATGATGGAAGTATCATTTCTATCTTTAATATAGATATATATATAGCCGTAAAAGTGGAGGAATATTGAACTAATTTTTCTGAGAGAGTACAGACGCAAGCTCACGTAAACACACCGAACACTGTCTAGCATCCTCTTATCTTAATTAAAGAGCAAACAAAAACAACCTAGCAATAGGACTAAAGTTCCATTAGATCTTCTCATGATCTAACGGAAATACTGAGATCTAGCTAGGAACAAACGTGTTAAGTGATGTCCAAAGAAAATGAAAATATCTAACGGCCGACAACCCGCCTCCGACCTTTAATTAACCAATTTGATGTGGACCCAGCATATGGGTTTGGTGGTAGTTGGCTGACATTTAAGAAACATCCAAAAAAGGGCCGGGGCTGCTGGAACGATGAAGTTGAAGGGTAGGGAATATATATATATATATATAAGCCCTTTGCAAATTGTGTTTCTTTGGATAAAAAAGTCACCGCATCAGCGAATGATGAGTTCGGACTTCAGACTACAACGCGTGCATCCGTGCGTGCTGCGCTAATTGAGTTCAGACACCCGGTGCCTCGAAGGTATATGCGCTCATTCATACGGACACGGTACAAATTGAACACGCATATCCTACAATATTTTCTCATATATTACCCAGGAACAACGCAACCTAGATAAAGGCTAGCAACCACGTCCCCCTGGACGATTTGCCTAGCTAGTCACTGAAATTTTGCATTCTCTTGTCACTGTGCTTTTCTAGTTAACCTCAGTAGCTATTTGCATTCCTGTGGTTTTTTTAAGCACATTACACATGCAGAAGCTAAGTATTTCCGAGTGACTAGCAGATTTTAAAAATAGAGCCATTAGTTAAAAAATAGATTCAAAAAATATTAATACTCGCATTAATTAAGTCGATGACTTAAACTATTAATTAAGTCGATGACTTAAACTCAAATAAACATAGTTCTGCGTATTAAAAAACCTAACAAAGCAACCAATGCCCAATTTGCAATTCCATTTCAAGGCCTTGTTTAGATTGTAAGTGTTTTTACTCTCTCTCCATCACATCAAATCTTTAGACACATACATGAAGTATTAAATGTAGATAAAAAAATAACTAATTACACAGTTTGATTGTAAATTACGAGACGAATCTTTTGAGCCTAATTAGGCCATGATTGGACAATAATTGTCAAATACAAACGAAAGTGCTACAGTGCCAAATACTGATTCCTAACCCCAATCTAAACAAGGTTCAAGTAAGTATTATGTGTACTGCCAAAGTCTGGTTTGTCAGAACCTCCAATCATGTGCCCTGTTTCTTTTTTTCTTTTTCTTAAAATTTGATCATGTGCCCTGTTTTGGACTCCCCCCAAGAAGAAAGCACATGGCACCAGCATGCACATCACATAGGGGTTGCACCCTGCAGGCTTATAGCAAAATAATTAAGCAGCTTTCGATACATCTTGCTGATCGTATCGATCCAAAATGGCGCTCCCGGCCGGCGTTTTAATTTGCTTTTTTGTTAAGCTGTACGTATGATAAAGACATTGATAGGACGTACGGAGTATACTACCGTGATATAGCACGAAGCTATCGAAAGAAACAGGAAAATCTCGTGTCACGCGCACACACCCCCGATAAGCGATGACCCAAGTCGGTCGCCATCCTACCTTGTCCCGTTCCTGACAGAATCAATATTTCACCTTGAATGTAACTTTAGGGCCCGTTCGTTTCGTCTGATTCCCGGCCAGATCACTTCCTAGTGGTGGGTGGCCCGTATAAAATACGTCAACGTTCCTGGCTGGATCCGTTCCGGCGCTCCATTCCGTGTGAAACGAACGCGCCCTTAGGCATTGTTCGGTTCCCTGGGAACGATTTCCATCCGGAATGGTTCTTAGGAATATGTGACTCCATATAGCTCATAGAATCGCTGCGTTCTCAGCGCTCTGATTACTGTTACCTATACGGCCATCCAATCGGTCAGCACCCCTGGTTACTGTTCACGTTCATTCGACCAACTGGATCTCGCCAGTATGCGTTTGATTTTGCAATCGCCCACCCACCTCCCAGATTCGCGTATTGCCACGTGTTTCTATTCCGAGCTCGTGCATGTCAAGACCTCCTTTTGGTGTCCCGTGATTGCTCGCCCGTTTATGTAGTTGTTTGGTGATTAGGTCCGCGACGCCTCCTCCACGATATTTTCCTCGCTCCTCCGTCACACCTCGCCTCTTCCTCGCTCCCTCCATCGCCGCTTCGGATCGCGCCACGCCGCCCGGCGACATCGCTTCTCTCTCGCCGGAGCGGGAACGTCGCCCTATTGCTTTCGTGATGCGACGCCGCCCCCCGAGATATATCGGCTATGCGTCAGATCGCTGTGTCGCCTCTTCCCTCTCTCCTTCCTAGCTCACATTGGGAATGGGCGGCGGCGTCGATTTGTGTCGTATTGGGGACAAGGCCGGGCAGGAGACGCCTCGCGTTGCTGAGGCCATCGCCATCGTCGTGCTGTGAAGTGAGTGAAGACGTTGGAGCGCAGCCAGATCCACCCGTGTCGAAGGACGTCGGTGTCACTGTCGCCGTTGATCTCCACTTCGCGCCATCAGCGGATAGAACCAGCGGCATGCCATGGCGTACCGAGGTGAACAACTCCGTCCGCAAATACTCGATCTGAGGGCATTCTCCTCGCCCATAATCTCTAGGCGCACCAGGCCGACGAGGCCCGCATCCGCCGCGCCATCGGAGGCCTCCTCTGTCCACCTGCCCAAATCTCTGCCTAACACCTGCTGTCCATTTCATGTGTAGCAGATATGCATCTGTTTCTATGTATGCGGCATGACGCCCATCAGGATGCGAGCCACCCAGCATCGAAGTCGTCGGAACTGCGGCTGAGGAAGAGCGACTCAACGTTGCGACGCCCACATCGATGCCAACCACTGCACAAAGAACAACCTTCTTCCTCCATTTATCTCTTTATCTTATTTATTTATTCATGACGATCTCACTTTCTCAATTCCAGTTTGTTTCGCGCAATGCAGAACTAGCTGTCAAACCACGAGAGTTGTGTCCAGCACTCTGCCACTCAGGTCCTAGCCATTTATCCCAATGCCTAATCCCCACATCAATAAACCTTAAGCCTACATAGTTTGTTCTTAGCTTTCCATTCCATGCTCTTTTTCCTTTTTTTATTCAATGGGGTTTTGATTTATTCCCCATCAAAGAAGTAACACACTACGAGTACTTTATGCCTTCCTATCATATGAGGTTATTGACAGATATATGAACCTGTTCTAATGTTTATGTCAGGAATTAGATATGTCTAGAAGAATTTGTTGTGGTTTTCAGTTCTGTAATTTTTTTTGTTACAACCATATATGCTTTCCTGTGCTCATTTCATATATAAGCAAAGATCTGCTCTTTTTCCAAGGCATTACGACTCTGCTTTAGTAGTAATTTTCTAAACTACACTTACAAGCTACACAAAATATTTGCTATGGCATGACAATGGCATATAGGAAATAAACATAATGCGATACTTCTATGTTAAGCATAATTTAATCCTACATATTATGGACTTAATCCTTAGTGATCAGGAAAGGTATACAACATCAACGTAATACCAGAATTAATCATGCTGATAGCCAAGAGTTCATGTTTTCCTCTTATCTTTACAGATGCACTGACCTTGGTTGCTCATTTGTTCCTTTCAGTTATGATTTCAGGGACATGGTGTAAATTGTACTATATCAGATTTGTACTTAATGCAGGTTATGCTATGTTCTTTATGATATTCAGTATTCAACATCATTAAATCTAGCCTGGTTCTAGGCATTATCCCCTTCTTTTGCATTCAGTGATGAATGAAAAATCAGAGATTCAATTTCTGTTGATTTAAATTCATGTTTAGATTCTGCTGTTGATGATAGAAATTGGGTTTATCAGCTTTTTAAGGAAATACAGACGCATTATGTTCTATACTCCTTTAAGATGTAGACAATGAGCATGTTACCTGAATGCTTCACTTGTGCTTCAGAAACTGTTCCTTACTGTACCAGGAGGTAAGTTAACTACTATGTGCTTTGATTTCCATCTTTCGTAAGCATGGACACAACCGACCCTGTCCAAGAATATTGCAGAGCCATGTTCACTTTAGTACAAACATTCAGTGATGATCCATGGGACATGTTTCTTCTAGCTTTGCTGATTTATGTAAGGTTGCCTATATGGAGATCAATATTCATAAAACTATGAATATTTGATTTCTTAAAGCCTTTATGAAACGAAAAAAATTACAATAATTTCCACAACAAATAGGCAAAACTTCATACTGTAAAGATTTGTTTCTTCTTTGTGGTAGTTATGGTACCTAGGATAATCTGAACCTAAATAGTTTGTTACTATATATCTTCTGTAAAATACTGCTTCGCAAATTGCAAAATTATGTATCATTTTTCTAGCTATTATTTGTATTGCCTCTCATTTTCTGCATTGTGCATTGTACAATGTGAAGTTTATCTATGCATTTTACATGTCAATCAAAGGTAATTAGTGACCACTGATTCCATTTAGACAGACCCATGTAACCATATGGTTTGTGATATAGGTTCCAGAATCCTTCAAGGTCTGTAGTCCGTTTCAAGGCTATCACAGATAAGGGTCAGACTCCTTGCTGATTTTATACTTCTTTGGTTGGAGTCCAACAGTCTAAGCAAAGGAAAGTTTCTGTTTGGACAGATGGTGCAGATGCCTTCTTATTTCCTATATATATTTGTACATGCAACTTAATCATTATTTGTTCACATCAAATCAATGTTCAGACAAATACTATTTTTGTTTAAATGATCGTTGCCAAGCTATGTGAAAAAAGAAGCGCATAACTACAACTTTACGAGCGGACAAGCCCAGGATTTGGAGGCGTTTGAGAGCCTCCAATTATTATTCCCATATTATACTCAAGCGATTGGCAAACTGTGCCACAACCTGCCTATGTACCTGTCATCGGTCTGTGCTTCACTCTGTAGTATGCTGGCGCGGCGAAGCGCGCCTCCCGTCCTAGTAGTTTACTAATTCGTATAACTTTGATCAAACTGGAATGGTTCCTAGGCGTATTCTACGAATATTCTTGGCTAACCGAGCATAGCCTTACTTGGCCGCCAATATATGAGGCTATGTGCCAAATTCTCTACCAATGTACCCGAGCCACACTACTACAGAATAGATTTTTAGGGGCGGCTCATAACCATTTGTAGGGGCGGTTTAGCCAGCCGCCCCTACCAAACCATCTCTACAAATCATGCATTTATAGGGGCGGTTCTCAGGCCGCCCCTACAAATTGATTTGTAGGGACGGCTGCAAACATGTATTTGTAGGGGCGGTTCAATCTAGAACCGTCCCTACAGTACGTTTTCCCGTAAAAAAATTCAAATTTACAATTCAAAATCGCGTTACCGAACGTCCCGCGACCAACGTTCCGAACCGCGTTCGCGTTGCCGAACACCCCGCGACCAACGTTTCGAACCGCGTTCGCATTGCCGAACGTCCCGCAACCGCGACTACAAGCACAAGAGTATTTTATAAACTACAATTACAAGTCCAATTCACAAGAATATATACAACCCATCATTAAATAAACAAATTCCATACACATTTTTATCAACGTCCTAGAGCTAGCCTTTCAGTATCACGAAGGTGTTGGTACTGAGGATTTGTACCTAACTCAGACTCTCGGTCATGGTAGGCGTCTCTAACATGTACAATCTGGTCCAATATGAAGTTGCAAAGGTCGCCGACGAGCTCTAAGAGTTGGTCATCCTTGTATGGGTCTCTTTTCATTCCTTTCTCTTCTCTCCACTACAAGAGAACAAGTTTCGGTTTAGTATTTCATACCATGTACGAAGGTTTTATACTATGGGTGAAGAGGTTCAAACTTACCCTTAAGGGGTGTCTCCTGTAGGCACCGGTGTTACTCATCATAGAACATATATAGTATCCACAATGTACACTCCCAGGCCTTTGCTTGGGGCACTGTGTATTTTGCATATGAAAATGTTAAGTAATGCTTTTGACAGCCATGTAACGGAGTACTGAAGAAGTAAGTTACACTAACAGCACATAGTGTTTTTATAGTCAGCTTTTGCTTTCTTGCTGGATCATGCCTTCCACGATGATTAGTGGCATAGAACCTAAATGCTCTGTTCAAATTATTTTAGCAAATACAACTGTTAGTATCCAAAAGTGAACGTTACAAGTATGTATACAAACATATAAGCTAATGAGGATTGTCGATATGTATACGTCTTGAGAATCGATATGAAGTCTTTGTATGTCACAGTGTCCCTATCTAATGAATCAAAGACCCATGCTATGCTCCTCCCGACATCGACGGCTATATAAATCCAGTGGTTACTACATGGATTTAATCATAGAACTAGATAAGCTTTTTTGCATCGAATAAAATATATCGAACAAAGCTTTAAGTATAGAGTTGAACTTACTCGAAGTTGTATGGTAGCCATATAGTAGAGTATTGTTGGAGATTTTTGAAAGCCATGGCAATGTATGCCGCAACTTAAGGGACTCTTCCCTTAGTTTCGTCGTACGGATACGCTCTTTCTCCCGAAGAGTCTTTGCAGCAGCTAGCTCTTTGGCATCCAGTGTCCACTGTTTAGGGTAATTAAAATTTGTTTGGGCTATAGCTTGAGGGTCTACGTACCCGGCTTTCACACTTGACATTTGTTTGACAATGTGTACTTGCATTCTACAAATCACGGCGTGGGTTAGTTACAACAAAATTCAAAGATTACATTCATATCATATCGGGAGGACAATGACTTACAGGCACCACGTGCGAATTAGATTCATCTCCATTTCTCCTAGGTGAAAGCATGTGTGCATGTCATTGAAGTCAAAGACAATTTTCCCGGTTGGGCTTCCAAATATACCGGTGGGGAAGCATGCTTGTATGATATCTATGCTCGTTGGGAGAACACGCAAGTACCAATCATGGAACCTTCTCATTCCAAGTGGAGGCGTTGGATGTCCCGGTTTGGTAGGAAGGGCTTGCCTCTTTCATATGTTTTTGAGCAATCCTTTGACCATTTGATGGCATCAACATTTGGATACTGTTTTGCAATTTGGTGGAGTTTGCTAGTGACGGCCTCCTTAGAACCCCGTGATGGGACTTTTTTAACTTGGTTCTCAGGCTTGAACTGGTCATGGGAATACCACTTGGACACCGACGAGATGTCTTTGATCGGAACATAAACTAGCCTTATGTTGATTGGAATTTTCTTTCGAAGTTCCCATTCAGGCGCGTCCTCATCTTCTTGTGCATCACCTTCTTCATGAGGCACTCGTTGTTCATGTATCATTGTGCTTATTGAGAAGACTGTGGCATCTCATCATGCACTTGCTCGGTACAAGCTGGAGAAGGTTGTGGCATCTTATTAGGCACATGCTCGCTAGGAGGTGGGGAAGAATGTGGCATCTCATGAATATGGGGGTCACGAGACGGTGAAAATATCTCCCCGACCTCAACAACTTGCTCCAATTTTGGGAGGAGGAGGCGACGAAGAAGCAGTCAATATAATGTCCTATTTGTACCAGAGGATGAACTGCCCTATAATGTCTCCGAGTAACACCAGCCCCTCGGGAGTTGCGTAGTCTATCCTCCACTGCATGAACTCAGGCTTCACTGTATGCACCTCGACCCTAGTGTAGTCCGACGGTATCTTATTATTGTGGTGTAAGCCACCGGGAGGATGTGCCACACCCGTTGCCACCTCCATCACAGTGTTCTGCCGGCCACTGAGAAATACCAAGGTGCAACTAGTTGGTTCCCGTATGCGATCGACTAGGGTTGTGGTTGTAGTGGAACCTTAGCTGCTAGGAACTTTCGGAGGGCTGCCAACTAATGCCAGTTCTCCCGACGACGTCACTAATATTCGTGGCTCCGTAGACAGTCCTTGCTTCTCCAGCGCCTTCGCAACTAGAGCCTTCACTTGGAGCTCAAGACTAGTCTCCCGGTCTCGGCCATGTTTCTTGTACATGTGCCTGTCCTCTTCGAATCCTTGCTTCCAGGTCATCCTTTTCCCTAGCCCCCTGGTGCGGCCTGTGTGCTCCTTGTTTCCCAAGCCAAGGCTAAGCTCGTCCCTCTCTCTGTAAGGATTGAATGAGCCCTTCTCCTTGTCTTCAGCATATTTCAGTATCCTTGATACCGCCTCTTGGGTCTCTGGCTTATCAAACTTAAGATTACTGCCGGATGATTCTGTACTCTTCGCATATATCCAGTTCCTTGAGCGTACATTCAAATTCGTCACATCGATATTCCCAGTAGTTGCGGCCTCTTCGTCCATCTTCCTAAACTGTTCTTCCTTGGCATAGTAGCCACCGGGGCCTAGATGATGGTGGTGTTTGTTCCTCTTCGCCAGCTCGATGTTACGGGCACTGAGCTTCAATGCCTCCGGTGAAGTCTTCTGAGCCACGAGCTCCTCCCATTGACTAGGAGTTATTTTGCCGAACTTGTTGAAGGGAGTTAACCTCTTTTGGATATACTTCGTGTTGAGCTCCGACCTCCAACGTCGAAATGACTCTCCCATCATCCTGATAGCATTTTTTACCAATTCGTGCTTACCCTCCAGAAATCTAAAATTGACCTTCAGCTGCCTATCCCATAGTTCATTCTTTTTGTTCTCTGGTACCTCTTTCTAGTTAGGGATTGCTGGGTTCAATTTATCTCTTACTAGGGCCCTGATTGCATTACGGAATCGTCCACTTAATTCCTTCGATTCAAGGATCTCCCCTGCTGGCCCGACCTCCGTTATCACATAGCATGCTTATCTGGATATAGATTTCCTTTTCTATCCCCTCGTTTCCTCTTAGGCTTGGTAGTTGTGGTTGTGTCTTAACATTGTGGAGCAGAGGCATCATGATCCGTCTCTGTGGCTATTGCCTCTGCTCTCCTTTCCTCTACTCCGTCTTGTCCAGCGAGATGTCGCGGACGTCGACGTCGTCTTTTCTGAGTTTTAGGAGGGACCTGTATATATGACAGGTAAAAGTGTTAGCAGAGGTAACACAGCCAAAGCTTTAGCAAAATTTACAAGCTAAGACTTTTTCCCTACCTCCTCGTTCGGGTCAAAATCCTTTTCCAAATCTTCCTCCATTGGCCTCCTTCTGGCTTCACGTGGGAAAGGATCCTCGGAACTTACATATCCCTCTTCTGAGTCATCATCATCATCATCCTCTTCTTCTTTGCCTTCAGCAGCCTCTCCTACTCTTCCTTCTGCTCCCCCTTCCTCCTCGTCACACTGCTCCTGAGTAAGCATCACTTCTAGATCATTTTCTAACTAGTTATCGAACTGCTCCTGAGTTAGCTGGTCCTCTAGTGCTTGCTCCTCATAGGTTGGCTGCTCATCATGCTCAGGGCATCGGGCTGCACTGTCTGGTATCCGCAACATTATTTTGTGCTTTGTTCTAATAGATGCAAGAAAGTGTGCTTTAGAAACATGTCAAAAAATATATCAAAAAAACTAGTAGTAGCAGTAGTAGAGGCCTCAGAAACATGTTAATCATCATTTGATCATGAACTTGGAGCATCAAGGCATCATAACAGAGAAGAGAGGAGAAGGTAATGTAGGGGCGGCTGCTAATGATGTCAAGTTCCTCACAAGTTCTTGATCATCAGCTCATATTCCATATAATGTATGGACTTGAACAATTTCATCATCGACAAAACAAAGGAGAGGAGAGAGAAGATTTGGCAAAAAAACAACAGCTGCTTAGCAAACATAGTGCAGCAACTGATGGCAAAAGATAGGACAACAAGTCCTGGGCGAGTCCTGGGAGATTTAGCAAAAAAAAGTAACAGCAGCCAACAGTTAGTAGCTAGAAGTAGCAAGTAGTAGTAGTTGAGTAGTAGGAGTAGTAAGAGGAGTAGTAGGAGTAGTAAGAGGAGTAGTAGGAGGAGGAGGAGGAGTAGTAGTAGTAGTAGTGGTAGGAGGAGGAGTAGTAGTAGCGGTAGGAGGAGGAGTAGTAGCAGCAACAGCATCCTACTGAACATAAGTAAAGAGCAAGTAGCAAATTTAACAGTTTGAGAACCAAATAATTTGATGATTTTTTTACAATACTGATTATCTAATAAAACAGAGCAGTCTGCATGCGATCTAAAAAGTAGATTTAACAGATGATAATAACCCTGACTAAAAGAATTATAGGATCTCTTTTTATCAGCTATTTTTTACAATATGTTATTTTCTTAAGAAGGTTGGGATCGATCCAGAGGATTATGTGACTTAAGACTTGGTCCCACCAATCTCAATTGAATATGGTACAGCCTTTCAGGTAAACTGCTACTGCTGCTGATCATGTACTACAGCTAATTGTCTGCCATTTAAATTATTTTGATGACATACTGCCATTTGTAAACCTATAGGATACCCCAGAATCTTAGTTTGTAGGCCATGAAGGTCCACAAAATTCTCAGATATTTATAAAAGGCCATGAAGGTCCCCAAAATTCTCAGGTATTCATAGAATTTTGTTGTTTGATGTATCTACTAATGTTGGTCACCATCTTTATTTGGCAGGGATCAGATTCATCCATTCCATATCAGCTTGTAGGGCCACTGCCAGATTCAGTGTTCATCAACACCAACAGGCCATTGGGAAGGCCAGTACCTCTAACAACAGCCACCAAGGAAGGCAAGACTGTAGCAAAGAGGAAGAGGACTGCACCAGGACAGAAAAAGGCTCCAAAGAAAACCAAGGACTAAAAAAGTTAGTGAAGATCTGTACAGCTTTCGAGAAATAGTTAGTGAAGACTTTTGGGAAATAGTTAGTGAAGACAACTTTTGGGAATTAGTTAGCCATGACAACTTTTGGGAATTACTTAGTCATGACAACTTTTGCTCTTTTGTGAATGCCACAGCCTTTGGAAAATAATTAGTCTGTGACTGTAGCATCTATGTCTGAGAAAGATGCTTGTACAGGTAGCACCATAACATTGTAGAATGGCACCAAAACATATGTACCAGTGCCACAGTTGCAACTCTGCAATGACAAACTAAATGGTCTTTTATGGTTGTGTTTTATGCCTCACTCTTACATATATGTGGTTAATTGCAATACATGTTTTAGATCACTAGCTAATATATATGTTTTTATGGCCGTAGCTCATGGCTGTCTATATATGTAGAAGAGAAAACCAGAAAATATTAAGACATTCTCTTGGGCCGTAGAAAAAATTGTATGGAGACCCAGTGAGCCTTAACACAGAAATTTGCATGGTAATAGAAGTACAGGCAAAATGAGCAAATACTTCATACTTCAAGCATGTACATTTCTTGAGCTTTTCAAATGTTTTTTATGTGTTGTTTTTCTTATCATAGAAGATATACTGATCTAGCTCATACAGGTAGTACTAGTTTGTACTTTGTAAACGTGTAAGATGATAAACATGTGAAATGCTAAGAACCCATATTCACATGTGAAATGCCAATAAAGCACTGCACCCATATTCACAGGTCCGGGAGGTAGCCTGACGACGTCGGAGAAGAGAGCGCCCAACAGGCAACTCCCGTGTGCGGCCTTGAATATATAGTCAAGATGATTTGTAGGGGCGGTTCCTGATCCAACCGCCCCTACAAATAGTTTCTATTTTTTAAATTATAAATTCTATATTTTTTATATCATAAAAACACAAAGTAATATAAAAAATTGTGTATATGCACAAATATAATATTTTGTATTATTCTATATATGAAGAAATATATATATAAACAATTGTAGTCAAAACAATATAGAAAACAAAAAACGTAAAAATTAAAATTTTGAATTTTAAAACTTCGACTACAATTTTATGATATTAAATGAAATAAAATGAAAATGTTGTAAACATAAAAGTTGTATAACTCATCAACATGTACAACTTTTATTTTGGTCATCTTGTCACGTGACTTTGTTTGAATGATACAAATTTTGAAATTGAAATAATTTCAACTTGAAATAATATTTTCAAAGAGTAAATGATTTCAGATGAAAAACTCTTGAATACCAAAGTTGTAGAACTCATCAATATGTACAACTTTTATTTTGATCATATTTTTATTTGACCAAATTTGATCAGTTGAAATTTTGAATTTCACTAAATGACAACTTCAAACAAGATTTTGAAACCTTAAACGATTTCAACAATAAAAGTCGTGAACATAAAAGTTGTTGAACTTCTCACTATCTACAACTTTTATTTTGGTTACTTCTTCATGTGACAAAGTATTAGTAAACATTGTTCATAAATTCACATATGACTCATAGGTTCATGAAATATACGAGAAACATATTGATTTGTGAACAATGTTTACTATCACTTTGTTGGATAAAGAAATGATCAAAATAAAAGTTGTAGATCTTGATGAGTTATATAACTTTGGTATTCATCACTTTTTCAGCTGAAATCATTTAATGGTTGAAAATCTCGTTCGAACTTGTTATTTTTTTAAATTTGAAATTTTGAAGTGCTCAAACTTTGTCAAATGAAAAGAATGACCAAATCAATACACTAACTTGATAGGGCAAGATTTTAGAAAATTTTAGGAAAAAAAATCATCATATTTAGAGTTAGTATGAGGGAGAAAGACTAGTCACAAATTTTATCCAGAGATTAAAAAGAAAAATCATAACTGTTCATGATGATCAATGATGAACAAGTGTGATTTCTCTTTTTAATCTGTGGCTGAAACTTGTAACTAGTTTTTCTCCCTCGTACTAACTCCAAATTTGATGGTTTTTTCCCTAAAATTTTCTAAAATCATGTTCTATCATTTTAGTCTAGTCATCTATCTTTGTCACTAATTTTGAATAATTCAAATTTTAAATTTCAGAAAATGATAGCTTCAAACCTAATTTTCAAACACTAAATGATTTCAGATGTAAAGGTGATGAATATAAAAGTTGTATAATTCATCAAGATCTTCTACTTTTATTTTGGTCATTTCTTCATTTCATAAAGTGTTAATTGATTTCATAAAGTTTTAGTAGTAATAGAGTGGATGTTCAAATAGAGTCATCTGGATGTTGCAAAGGGTAGTCTCACACACATGCATAAATATAGTCTCACACACATACAAAAATATGTAGTCTTACACACGTACATAAATATATAGTCTCACACGCATGCATAAATAAAGTCTTATAAACACACACTTACACAAGCACTCCACGTTCAACAACTAGCTAGCCCGCTGTAACGACTTTCCCTTGACACATTTTCGTTCCCATGGCAATATGTCTTTGGGGAGGTTCTTTTCCACAACATTGATCTTCTTAGGAAAGTCTGTAAATAGCGACATCTCATCGTAGTTATTGTAAGCTTCAACATCGTCTACGCCATCAACTCCAATAATGTGATGTTTCCCAAAGGCAACCACATGCTTTGTCTTTTTCTTCGGGGGGAGGTTACTTTGTGGGTCAGACATATAGAAAACTTGTGCGACACGTGAAGCGAGCACCCAAGGGTCATCTTGGTAGCCTAGATTCTCGAGGTCCATGACTCTCAATCCGATCTCGTTTAGTTGGTGTTGTTTGATCCAGCGGCATCGAAACAGGGCCACCGTTATATCCCTTCCATAGTCAAGTTCCCATATCTCTTCAATGATGCCAAAGTATTAGATCTTTCACCCCAATCCATCGAGAGCCTCTATTCGAACGCCATTGTTTTGGTTCACATATTTACTATCCTTTGCGTGGGTATAGTACATATATCCATTGATATCATAAGCATTCTAAGATGTCACCTGTCTCGATGGCCCCTCTGCCAATCTACTGATGGTAATAGAGTCTATGGTTTCTTCAGGCGGTATGTTTTGGTCCTTCAACCATGTAGTTAGTCATTGCTTGTGTTGTTTCATGACCCAATCATCCGAACGGCCATTTCTCTCTGCCATAATGGTAGCCAAGTGTTCATCAATGTATGGTTGCATCAGTTGTGTACTCTGTAAGACACTGTAATGCGCCCGACTCACCTCTTTGTAATCATGGTCGATGAACACTTTTCTACCACTGGTGTCCTTCCCAGCTAGCCTACCCTTGTGACGAGAATCGGGTTTACCAATCCCTTTCTGTACTTTTAGGTACTCTTGACAGCACTCGACGACTTCTTCAGTACTGTAACCCTCTATCATGGAGCCCTCTAGGTATGCTCGATTATGCACATATCAACTTAGAACCGACATAAACCGCTCGTAGGACCACATTTCATGCAAGTAGCAAGGGCCCAGCACCTGTATCTGATGAACCATGTGAATCATGAGATGTGGCATTATATCAAAAAAAGCAGGAGGTAAACACATCTCCAGTTGGTTTTGTGTCTCCACCATAAATTCATGTAGGTCACTCGGCTCTTGCTTGCCAATCGTCTTCTGTGAGATCTTTAAAAAGAAGTAGCACATGCGGGTGATGGCCATTTTCAAGAACTCTGGCTTTATAGCCCTGATTGCAATAGGTAGAAACATTGTCAGCATCACAGGGCAATCGTGAGCCTTGCAGTGTGTTATTGACAAGTCCTTCATCGACACTAGCTTCTTAACATTTGCTGAAAACCCAGTCGGGACTTTGATCCCCCTTAGGAAAGTGCATATAGCTCTCTTCTTGTCTGATGTTAGGTTGAAGCACGCCGTGGGCAGAGTGTATTTTCCATTAGCCTCAGGTACCGGGTGAAGCTGTGGCATCACGTTTAGCTGCACCATGTCTTTCCGTGCTTTTAGACCATCCTTTGACTTGCCTGTGTCCATCAAGGTAGCAATGAGACTCTTAAAGACATTCTTCTACACGTGCATAGCATCAATGGCATGGGGGACCTCCAAGTCTAGCCAATAAGGCAGATACTAAAAGAAGATAGATTATTTCTTAAAAGGTACGCCTTCGACAGGAGGTGTGCTTCTATCTCTGTTCGTCCCATCTGGATTCTTCTTTTCATAGATGACGCGTATGTTTTCACCATTCTGTACACGTGTTCTCCGTTATGACGTCTCTCCGGAGGGGGTTCAATCTCTGGATCGTTGTCATAAAATTTAAAGAACAATTTGCTACGGTACTTGTGACTTATCTTTAAGAAGCGTCGGTTCCTTAGGTAAACTATCTTCTTGGATGCATCCAGTACACCCATGTAGTACCATCTAAGCAAACCAAGCATCCCGTCTTTTCTTTGATCTATCCAGACAAAGCAAACAGTATGGGGTAATCATTGGTAGTAACAAATATTATTGCTCTATATATAAAGTCCTCCTTTCGGAATGCATCGTACATCTGCTCCCCATGCCTCCATAGCCTCTCTATTTCTTGTATCAAAGGCTCGAGGAACACGTCTATATCAATGTCTAGTTGTTTAGGGCCAGAAATAAGAATAGTGAGGAGAAGGTACTTTCTCTTCTGACACAACCATGTTGGGATGTTGTACATGGTCAAGATCACTGGCCATGTGTTGTGGTCGCTCATCCTCTCATTGAAGGGATTCATTCCATCGGTGATCAAGCCAAACCGTACATTTCTTGAGTCATCGCTGAATTCTTTGTGCTTCTCATCAAACCTTTGCCACTGACTATAATCAGTCGGGTGTGCAATCTTATCATCATCCACCTTGCGCTCATCATCCCACCATGTCATGAGTGCGGCTTCTTTAGGGTTTAGGAAGATACGTCTCAAGCGGTCGGTCACTGGCAGGTACCACATTACCAAGGCAGGAATTCTTCTCTGCTTTGCATCGTTGCCTAATGGAGTGTCCTCTGGGGGCTGAGATTCTTGTACCACCTTTTTGTACCCTTCTTATTTCTCTTTTTCCTTGTGGAGGGTTCGTCCCCACCGTAAAGGTCATTGTTCTTGTACCGGCTGGCCCCACACTGGGGACATTTATCCAGTGACTTGAACGTTTCGCCACGAAAAAGTATACAGTGGTTGGGGCATGCATGGATTTTTTTCAACCCCCATTGTCAATGGACTTATGACCTTCTTCGCTTGGTATGTATTGGCGGGAACTGAGTTTGGTTGTAGCAGCACCCATGACAGGAGATGCAATAGATTATTGAAACTACAGTCTGACCAGCCGTACTTAGCCTTCAGGATGAGCAGCTCAAGCACAAAACATAGCAATGTCCAATGTGTCGGATAGCCCTTTTCAACACCATACAGTCTCCTTCGATGCTTTTGTCATCCTTTCTAAATCTTTTAGACCTTTCGGACTATTTAGTAAAATCTCTGGTCCAATGGCTCGAATCATGTCCTCCAAATCATCTTCATCCCCGACACGTGCTCCACCATCATTATTGGCACCATCTTCGTCGTTACCATCCCAACCACCAGTATCACCACCTTGTTCATTACCAAACTCGAAATCTATTCGTGCATCAAGCTCTGCTGAATATTGGGACAGGGATTCTATGGTTTCGTCGTCGTATTCCTCCTCATCCTCGTCGTTAACAATAACCGTTTCACCATGATGAATCCACACTGTGTAGTCCTCAATAATCCTCGCATAATCAAATGTGATATGATGATAGTCACATATGTCCATGCCATACGGTTCTTGCAATCTTTAAAGAGACAAATAATTGTATTCTTATTCTCTTTCAATGTCGTTGCATGCTTCTTTGCAGCTTCAATAAATTTATCCACCTCTTCACGGAAACCTGCCTTGAACCTTAACGAACCATATATCCAAGAGTTCATGTACTCCATCTTTTACAACAACAACAAAATAAATATTAAAGGACTACTTATTCAGATATATATAAAAATGAATCAAATTAATAATTACTTGAGAATAATTGTATATACTTCAGATATATATGAATATAAATCTAATATAATTACATGAAGCATACAAACACACCATGGTAGAGAAAAATTAATTAATGGGCCATTTATCCATAAATAATTAAAATACATATTTATTGATTACAATAAACAATTTCAAAGACAACAATTAGCAACAATTATATTTTACCCAATATCTTTCATACAAACCCTAGTTCAATTTCATCAAACATAAATTTACAAAAACGAAATTAATAAAAAAACCAAACCCTAGATCTATATCCACATGCACATGAAACATCCATAAAACTTACTAATTGTTCACTAAAATCAAAAAACATAGATCAAATAAGGGTATGATCTTGTTCTCCTCCCTAATTTACCATAGTACATTTAAAACTTGGGTCTAATTTGCTTCATAAGTAGCTCAAGCACCATAGAAGAGAGAAAAATAAAACTCTAATTACTCACTAACCAACCATTAAAACTTCAAAAAAAGTGTGAAATAGCATTTTCTTACCTTCTACAACCTCTCCATCAAAGGATTTGAGACCAAAACCTTCCCCCCTTAGTAGAGCAATTTTTGGAGGTGCCCAAGGCCTCCCCACCTTTCTTTCGCGGGTTGGAGTGAGTGACCCGAGGAGGAAGAAGTGTTGCAGCTGTTTTATATGTGGGTCATTTGTAGGGGCGGCTAGGAATTGAGCCGCCCCTACAAATCCGAGCTATATATACGGGGGCATTTATAGGGGCGGCTCAATCACCAGCCACCCCTACAAATAGAAATTTCAAGGGCGGCTGTGATTGAGCCGTCCCTACAGATCAGACCCTATTTGTAGGGGCGGCTCGTATCACCAGCCACCCCTGTTGTTATATTTATAGGGACGGCTGGTGTCTGGGCACCCGAGCACGCCACTATAGGGGCGGCTTCATCACCAGCCACCCCTACAAAAAATTTGACCTGTTGTTAAAAAATCATTTTCTACGTAGTGCCAAGTTCAAAATGTTGTGGATATATGTTGCATGGTGCATAGGATGACTTCAGTTTTGTTTTCTTTGGAGGGTTAGGGGTGGGGTTGGAGGGTGGGGGTAACGATGATTGTTCTTCGATGACGGTTTGACGATGAGGGAGAGTGAGAGAGGCCATCACGCCTATATAACGACCATCTTGCAAATTCTTCGAAGCCCATCCCAAAATCTCTACCCTGTGTTTCCCCCTTCCCAGGGTTGGGGGGTGGGGGTAACGATGATTTTTCTTTGTAGAGACTGAGACATGCAACAGTAACGATAATATATTCTTGGAATGACGACGAGTGAGAGAGTCCATCACGCACGCCTATATAAACGACCATCCTGCAAGTACTACAGCTGCCCCGCAAGAGCCGCCAACCCAAACTCTGTAGCCTCTAGCAGCCATGGGAGCACAAGACTACTACTCCACGGCTCTGGCCGCCGCCGGCGTCGCGCTGCTCGCGATCTGCTCGTACTACCTGCTGCATGTGGGCCGCCGCGGGCAAGGGCAGCGCGGTGGCGGCAGCAAGCAGCCGAGGCGGTACGCGCCCGTGGTGGGTACGGTGTTCCACCAGCTGTACCACGTCCGGCGGCTGCACGACTACCACACGGACCTGTTCCGCCAGCGCAAGACCTTCCAGCTGCTGGTGCCGGCCGGCCGGCGGCAGATTTACACGTGCGACCCCGCCGTGGTCGAGCACATCCTTAGGACCAACTTCGCCAACTACGGCAAGGTGAGCAGAGTGATATATAAGCTTATTAAGCTAGTATATATGCTTCCTCTGTTTGCATGTTACTTTTGTGCGCTGCAAATCTGGCCGAGGGGCTAGAACTAGAACTTCGCCTAGCTACTAGGAAGACACGCGCACTCGCTGTCCGTCGTTGGCCTTTCCTCGGACGTCGCTCTTGAAGTCTTGAGCAACTTGTGGAGGCTGAGCGGCATCACAAGATTGGGTTGGGGTGCCCTCCAGTCCTCCACCATACACTACGTATATACGCCAAAACTTTATAGCTGGCCGAACCGAGCTTGATCGGTGTTCGATATATACTAGAACTGTCCGCATCTCAATGTGTGCCTTGAGGAGTCAGGAAGCACACAAGAAAAGAAGTTCACGGGAGAGGTAGTACTTTGACATTTAGGACCAAGTTAGCATCCCTAATCCAATTCATGGCTCCGTTCGCTTCACTAAAAAAACAAACCGAAACACTGTTCCGACTAATTTATTGTGAAAGAAAAATATTATTCCAACCCAAAAAATAAATTGAAAAAGACAGATTATAAGAGAAACGAACACAGCCAATATCCCAATGCAAGTTGGCCGCGCAGCTTCCAACAGATCAGGCGTCCTTCTCAAAGCAGTCAGCTCAGCTGATATTTTATTTTAATGATTTCTTTTTTAAGTCAGTCAGTTTTTGGCTGCTGTCTATTTTTTTTGGCCCACTGTAACGAGCCTCTGAATCCCGATCCACCACGCAAAAGGATGGAAGAGATCCCTTTTTGGTTGGACAATGAATGGGCCTCCATAAAGCATGTCTTTTTCGTATGGACCTTTAATGGGCCTTCTGATTCTAGAGCAGGCTATCTAGTCTAGTATCCGAATTTCCTTGTGTTTCCGGCAGATGATGAGGATGTGCGCCTCGTCTGAACCGTGCAGGGCACCTTCAACTACGAGAACATGGCTGACCTGCTCGGCGACGGCATCTTCGCCGTGGACGGCGACAAGTGGAGGCAGCAGCGGAAGATCGCCAGCTACGACTTCTCCACGAGGGCGCTCCGCGACTTCAGCGGCGCCGTCTTCAAGCGGAACGCCGCCAGGCTGGCCGGCATCGTCTCGGGAAACGCCGCGTCGGGGCAGCCCATGGAGTTCCAGGGCCTCGCGCTCAGGGCGACCATGGACTCCATCTTCACCATCGCCTTCGGCCTGGACCTCGACACGCTGCTGGGCGGCGGCTCGGGATCGGGGGGGAGCCGCTTCGCCGCGGCGTTCGACGACGCCAGCGAGTTCACGCTGCTCCGCTACGTCAACGCCTTCTGGAAGGCGCAGAGGTTCCTCGGCGTCGGCTCCGAGGCCAAGCTCAGGCAGCGGGTCAAGATCGTCGACGAGTTCGTGTACAAGTGCATCCGCGACAGAGCACAGGAGCTCTCTGACAGCAAGGCGACCGAGGACGCTGTCCCTGCGAGTGTAAAGCCATCACCTTTCACCTGCTCAGCTGCTCTGCAACAGCTCCGTCCACCTGTTTCTGTCGAGCTTGCTGCACTCTGAATGAACTGACACGTCCATCCCTCGATCGCGCGATGTAGGATTCGAGGCAAGACATGCTGTCCAGATTCATCCCAACGGCGACGAACGAAACCGGGACGGTGGACTACAAGCACCTGAGGGACATCATACTGAACATTGTCATCGCCGGCAAGGACACTACGGCGGGGGCACTTGCCTGGTTCCTCTACATGGCGTGCAAGCACCCGGAAATCCAGGAGAGGATCTGTCAAGAGGCCACAAAGGTGACCAACGCCAGCGAGACGGCAACCGTGGACGAGTTCGCGCAGAGCCTGACCGACGAGGCCCTGAACAAGATGCACTACCTGCACGCCGCACTGACCGAGACGCTCAGGCTGTACCCATCGGTTCCTCTGGTGAGTAGGAGTACTAGTTCATGGCTTCGTGCTACACACTCTTGCCAGTAGTCACTGGAATTGAAAGGACACCCCTTTCTAGAATTTGAGCTACTGACCATGTTATTTCAGGATAACAAGCAGTGCTTCGAAGACGATGTCCTGCCTGACGGTTCTAGCGTCAGCAAGGGCGACATCGTGTTCTACGTCCCCTACGCCATGGGCCGGATGGAGTACCTCTGGGGCAAAGACGCTGAGGTCTTCCGGCCGGAGCGGTGGCTGGATCAGAATGGCGAATTCCAGCAGGAAAGCCCCTTCAAATTCACAGCGTTCCAAGTAAGATATGACTTCAGTTTTCTCAATCAAACGCCAATGCAATCATGCAGACCGTGTATCGGTGTATGTTCAGATGAACTCGTCTAGCGTCCTTATCCGGCCTTATGCGTTTCCACAGGCTGGTCCGAGGATATGCCTGGGAAAGGAGTTCGCGTACCGGCAGATGAAGGTCTTCGCGGCGGTGCTCCTCCGCTTCTTCGTGTTCCGCCTGCGCGACGGCGAGAAGGCGACCGTCAACTACCGGACCATGATCACGCTCCACATCGACGAGGGTCTGCATCTGACAGCGACGGCGAGATGAGGCCGGTCGCCTGGCCAGCAGTGGACACGTAGACGTAGTCGGCGCCTGCAGCTACGTACGCGAGCGACAGGTCCTTGACTCCTTGTATACGTATATGCAAAGAAACGAAAACGAGCAGTGATAGTAGGCAACCACTTTGTGTACTGCGTCTTGTTGGGGAATAATAAGTTGCTTACTGTTTAGCCATGATTTGACAACGTGGTGCTACAATAAATATTTATTAATGATGAATTAATTATGCTTAATAAATTCATCTAGTTGATTATTAATGACTTCTCTAATTTATTTTATTATTATTATTAAATATTCGATGTGACACTTTCATATGATATTCAATGACACTTATAAATTTTAGTGTCTGAATTTAAACACCCCTGAATTACAGGATAGTAGCTTGCAGTCAGTGTCGCGGCGGTGAGCACAGAGGTCGGTGTTCCACGCCATGCGCCCGTGTCTGAAAATATCGGACTTATCACCTGAATCTCAGTTGATCGTCGTCCATGAGAGCACGTTTTGGGCATTGGCGCTCATGGTCAGGGCGAAACGCCACGCGTACGCAGTTTCCCGGGATCTGTCGATTTCAAGTTTTTTCACTCTCTCTTCATCACATCAAATCTTTAGACATATGCATAAAGTATTAAATGTAGATAAAAAAATAACTAATTACACAGTTTGATTGTAAATTACGAGACAAATCTTTTGAGCCTAGTTAGATCATAATTGAACAATAATTGTCAAATACAAACGAAGTGCTACAGTGTCAAATACTGATTCCTATCCGCGAAATAAACAAGCCCTAGTACTGGTGCCGACTCGACGAATGACTAACGTGACATCCTAGTCTAGACGATGGGCGTTGGAGTCGTCGTCTCTGACAGCTACTTGTGTCAAAAATGGTCGTACGTGATCGATTTGACGGATGGCACCGTATCCACACATACGGTCACAAACTGCACAAAGCATAACCGAGACGGACATCCGTGTCGGACAAAAGATCACAGTTAATTATAACTTTTTAACTTTCGCTTAAGACGTCCGTCTCCATTAATTAATGAAGACGGTCGCTGTAACTTATCCGCCTCTATTAATATTTTAACAGAGACGATCATCATAATACGGCCACCACAAATACAGGTAATGGAGGCGGCCTTTTATTTCATGCCCGCCTCTGTTAATATTTTTCCATTTAAAAAAAACCTCTGGTGCTCACAGCTCATTTCAGCTGTTCAACGTTCTTGCGTCACAGGAGCGGTGCATGAACCATGAGTGTACCCAAACTCACTTCAAATAGATTAGGGAATAAGAATAATGTTAGATTCGACGACCCAATAATTGGGGTGTACAAGTTGTAAGAATGGAGATACTCCAGTAGCTAGAGAGGTCAGTGATCCGATTTTAGAACATGCATAGTTAATGGTGTACCTTCCAAACAAGTATATAAAAAATGATTGCAAACCGTTTTACAACTTTAACTAGATAATGTGCGTCCATTTGTTAAGCCCTGTTTGGCAAAGCTCCCAGAGCTGGTTTTCTATTTAATCCAGCAAGAGCTTTGTTAAATAGTTTTTCAGAGACAAGTGATTCTCTGAAATTAACTAAGAAGCTAAGAACTGGAAAAGTAGCTTCGTCCTCCTAATTCTGTGAAGTGATTCTCCATCGTGATTTTAAGAGTTTATGCTAAAAAACTAAAGAGAATCATTTTCGACCACATAATCGCTTCTTTCAGAGAATCAGAGTCAGATGGAGCTGATTCTGATTCTCTATGCGAGCTAATTCTATGGCTGAAAGTAAATTCTCTTTAATTCTTTAGCATAGACTCTCAAATCGGGAAATCACTTCGCGAAATCAGGAGATGCTACTTTTTTCATCTCCTAGCTTCTTAGTTCATTTTAGATAATTACTTCACATAATTCGCAGAGAATTAATTCTCTCTAGAAAAACCATTTGGTAGAGCTCATGCTGAATTTTATAGAGGATCGGCAGTATACGAGGACACTATGGGCGTGTTTTGTTTGTTGGTCCATCGTAGACTGGCCAGGAATCATAGCCTGGGCACCGCAGGCCTGTTTCCAGGGAGCCAGGAGGTGTTTGTTTAGTTGCGTGCGCTGCTAAGCTTGGCCAGGATGAGTTCTGTGTTTGGATTGTTGTGCAAAAGACTTAGAGTCACCTCTTCTTTCAACTGATAAGTCTACCTCCTCTCGGTCATTTCATCAAACACCCAGAGCTCGTCCGCCCGCCTGCACCCTGGAGCATGTCCGTCCGCCATGACCGCGCGGCCTCACATCACCGTTGTCGTCTGTCGTTGCGTAACGCTGGAGCACGTCCGCTCGCCTGCACGATGGTGCCCACCGAGGAGCCGCCCGCCCACCTGCACGGGCGACGATGGTGGCCATCGACGAGCCGCCTAGCCCGCCAGGATAGGCGCGTGCGCGTCCGCACCGCTGAGAGGAGCAGGGTCCCCTTCACAGAGGAGCAGGGTCGCCGTCGTCGAGCACGCCCCCTACATAGAGGAACAGGGTCGCCGTCGCACGTCGGGATCTGAAGACGGATAGCTCGTCGCAGCGCTAGGCGGAGTGGGAAGTGCCGCGACGGGGACTCGAAGGGGCCACTCTTGGAGCTCGGTGTTGAGCTCGGAGGCGGGAGGTGCGGCAACGAGGCCCGAAGGACGGGAGGTGAAGCAGCGGACCCGCGTCGGGAGATGAGGGGAGCGCAAAGCCAAGCCTGGCTTAGTGGAAACGCCCGCCACCTGCGTACCCGTAGAGCCTGGCTAAGGGACGTTGGTGGCCGGCGGGAGCCTGGCTAAGGGAGGAGTTCAGCGAGCCAAACAAACGCGAGCTGCATTAGTGGAGCCAGGTCGGAGGGGTGGGCAGGAAGCCAAACAGCCCATACCATCATCTGCCCATGCCACCGAATTTCATTTACAAAAAAAATAAATCAAAACAATATATACTTTCAACATATTTACATAAAGAAGATTACACGCATGTGAAAATGTCATTTCCACTGTCAATTTCTTATATGGATAATCTATGAAATCCTTTCACATACTCCACTACTACAGGAATCAATTTGCGCAGCGTGGCCAAAATGGGCTCCGTAACGGGCACCTCTTTTGCCCGCCACAGTTAACCGGTGGCCGGCCAGCGAGGCCGGTCACCGAGGCGTCCGCTGCAGGAAAAGGGTTTACCGCGGCAGGCCACCTTACTTGCTCGCCGCAGGAAATCGTTATTTACCGCGGCGGGCGGTATGAATCGCCCGCCGCGGTTAATACGATTTACCGTGGCGAGCTATTTAAACTGCCCGCCGCGATAAAGAGTTGATTTACCGAGGCGGGCGCTTTATCTTGCCCGCCGCGGTAAAGCATGTACAAATACACAGCACCACCCCTTCGTCTTCTCCACGGGTCTTCCTCTCTCAAACTCATGGAGGGAGGCTTTGCCCTAAAATTTGGGGAAACTTTTGATTTGAGTTGAAGGGCTTGGATTTGAGAGAGGAAGACATCATAAGAGGTTCATAAAGGCTCTCTCTCTCCTTCCATCCTATCTCTATTTCCATCACCTAGAGTTCTCTCTAGATCTAGATCTAGATCTAGATCAATTTTAATGGAAAAAATGATGTCATGTATTTCTTTAACTTTAGATTGATCATAGATGCATGCTTCATCTTTCACATCGTCATTTCCTCTCTTTTTCATGATTTTGAACGTAAAAATCATCAATTTCTCCTAATTCTTCTTTATTTAATGTTGATTGTGACGGATAATGTTCGCAGGTATGATGGATAGGTCGGAATGGATGTACCGGATCGATAGAGTGAATGATTCGCGATACCTCTTTGAATTAAGGAAGTTTATTGCTGCTGGTAAAGCTCACCGTGAGAGACTGAAGCGGATGACAACCATATGTCCATGTTCTCGTTGCAAGAACCTGAAAGACCACCGAGACAGCGAGGTGCAAACTCATTTGATCATGTATGGTTTCGTCGAGGGCTACACAGTCTGGACATTTCACGGCGAAAGAGTTGGTGCGAGCGGCGGTGCATCTGGAGTGAGCTCTTCGACGCCGACGACGACAGCACCACCGGTGAATAAAGATCCTTTAGGAGCACCCGGCTCCTCATCATCTTCAGCAGTAGCTGCGCCAGCCGACAGTGACAACAGTTGTCGTGATTACATCACGATGGATGATCTAATGCAAGACATGGTCGACGAAGCCGGCGACGGTGGGGATGGTCAGGATACTGTGAGCCAACCCGAGGATGTGCAGCTTGTTGAAGATCTAGTCAAACACTTCGATGAAGACGACGTTGTGTTGGGTTGCCCAAAGTGGTTGGAGAATTTCAGAGAGTTGAAGCAGGTGGCAGTTGATCCTCTCTATAAGGACGGCGGCGATTGTCCGAAGGAGTGCACGGTGCTCCGTTTTAACCTCCATATGTTGATGTTGAAGGCTCGTCATGGTTGGTCTGTCACTAGCTTGAATGAGTTGTTAAGCTACCTTGCCACCACGTACCCAACGGCTAACAAGGTGCCCGCCAATACTTATCGGGCCAAGAAGCTGATCCGGCCAGTGGCGATGAAGCTTAGAAAGTTTGATGCATGCCCTAACCGCTGCATCCTGTATCGGGGCAATGAGTATGAGAATTTGATGAGTTGTCCGCACTGCGGCTTTAGTCGATACAAGAAAATGCTGGTTGTCGCGTGGATGCAGAAGACGAGGGAGGCTTACGGGGTGGTCGGAAGAAGAACAAGAAGGGGGCAAAGAAGAGCAGTGCGGCCAAACAGATCTCGGCTCAGCAGGACGATGAAGAAGAGGGACGCACAGGAAAAGTCCAGCACTGTCGGTGTGGTACCTGCCCGTGACCGATCGCCTGCGTGCAATATTCGAGAACCCGGACGATGCCAAGCTCATGTCCTGGCATGCATCAGCTGACCGCCTGAAAGACGATGGCAAGCTACGGCACCCATCCGATGGCAAGCAGTGGAAGGATTTCGACGAGGCCTACCCGAAGTTTGGCAAGGAGCCCAGGCATGTTAGGTTCGCGCTGAGTACCGACGGGATGAACCCATTCGGTGAGCTTAGCAGCTCGCACAACACTTGGCCCATCGTGCTCACCATGTACAACCTACCTCCCCATCTATGTTAGAAGCGTAGGTACCCCACAAGGAGAAGTTCACACTAAAAGCAATCATCTTTGTCACTATCACCGATTACCCCGGTCTCTTCTCACTGTCGGGGCAGATCAAAGGGAAGACCGGCTGCGTAATTTGCATCGACGGGACCTGCTACACTTACCTTAAGGGATCCAATAAGATGGTGTACATGAGGCACAGACGGTTCCTCGCCAAAAATCACAGGTATAGAAGAAGTATTATGAACAAATACTTTGACAATCAGGACGAGCCGCAGCGTGATCAACCGACGCAGACTAGTTGGGGGACAAAGGTGTATGAGATGGTCAAGGACATGGATCAGGTGGAGTTTGGAAAGAAGAAGAAGCCGCCTGAAGAGGGGACCAAGCAGACAAGGAAGCGAAAGCGGGACCAGACAGAGGAAGTCCCCGCCGCCGTTCCTTTCAAGAAGAAGTCAATTTTCTTCAAGTACCTGTCGTATTGGAAAACACCGAATACACCCCATGCCATCGACTGCATGCACCTGGAGAAAAATGTCTTTGAAAGCACGATCGGTGTCCTACTGGACATCAAGGGCAAGACAAAGGATGGTATCAAGTCATGGACGGATCTTGTCAATCTGGGCATCAGGCCGGACCTTCACCCGGGACCGCCTTAGAACGATAAAGTCGATATCCCGGGTGCGGCCTGCAACCTAACGCAAGATGAGAGGACGTCTTTTCTTAAGTTGCTTAGGGTTATCAAGGTGCCGACTGGTTTCTCTTCCAACATCAAGAGCTTGGTCTCCATGAAAGACCTCATAATGACCGGCTATAACTCACACGACTGCCACGTCATGCTGACGGTGTTCCTACCAATTGCGATTAGGGCTATCCATCCAGAGTACGTGAAGATGGTCATCACACGGATGTCATACTTCTTTAACCACATCACCCAGAAGGTCATTGATAAGGCTAAGCTGCCTGCCCTGAAGGAGTTCATCGCGGAGACCCTTTGCCAGCTCGAGATGTGCTTTCCACCATCTTACTTTGATATTATGCCACACCTAATGATGCATATGGTCGATCAGATCCATCAACTGGGCCCCGTGTACCTACACCAGATGTGGACGTACGAGCGGTTCATGTCCACCCTCAATAGATACATCCATAACCGCGCTTACCCAGAGGGCTCTATGATCGAGGCATACACAATGGAGGAGGCCGTGAACTGGTGTATGAGGTACATAAGAGATGGGAGGGTGATTGGGCTGCCTGTCCATCACCACGAAGGCAAAACCTCAGGGATGGGGTGCATAGGCCGAAAAGTACACACCTATGTGGCAAACCGAACGGTGCAAGAAGCTCATTACAGCATCCTTCATCAGTTAGTGAGCATGGAGAAATACATTGAAAAGCACCTGGAAGAGATCTGCGCCGCTAATGATGGACAGCGCACGGAGGCATGGGTCCAGAACCATCACAAGAGCAATTTCATAGAGTGGGTCAAAGTGCTACACATACCCCTTGAAGGATGCCCTGATGAAGATACGGAGACCGTTAAGAGGCTTGTGTTAGGCCCATCCAGCCAAATCACCACATGGCAAGGGTATGACGTCCAGGGCTACAGGTTCCACATGAAAGACAAGGACAAGAAGAGCTTGGCATGAATGCTGTGTGTTCGACACGAGGCGAAGAAGAGTCCACGGGCGGAGGAGGCAATACTATGGGCAAGTCAAGAAATATGGGAACTTGACTACGGCCAAAACCTCACGATAACCCGTCTTCCGCTGCTGGGTCAAACCGAATGCGGTTGCAGTGGATGATTATGGGCTAACCATTGTGGACCTCAAAAGTATCGGCTACAAAGATGACCCGTGGATACTAGCAACCAATCGTCGCATAAGTGGCCTACTATATATATGCAGAGGACCCAAAAGGCATGTGGTTGTGTCTCAGAAAGAAGCGGATTGTGGGAGCCGATGGGGTGCAAGAGTCCCGAACAATACAACAACTACGAGAGCTCGAGCTTTTACCGATCATCCAAAGAAGATCAAGGCCGTCGAGGACCGATTCAATAAGTCCAGGATGATGCCGTGGGCCCGCCCCGACGGTGAGAAGAGGACGGTGAAAGCACCTGCACCAAAATGATATATGTATCCCAGAGACATATATGTAATAATATAGCTCGATCTATTAAAGACAAGTTTTGTAACTTTTTATTAATATCATGGAACCATACTACTCTACTAGTACTACATGAATCTCATCGATGTGCAAGCTTCTACGTTATTAACAACCAAAGAGCGATACGCACCATGGATGGATCAACCTCTCAGATCCGCCAATTGAAACAATGCCTACCAATGCTTCTAGTGCAATACCGTGATAGTACATTATTATTAAATAAACATCGCATGGCGTGCAATAATTTTTGCGTATCGAATTCTCTTGCAAATTGAAATGAGCTACTGAGTAAAGAGATGGACTAACTAGGAATGTGCGTAATGCAAGCAAAATATCAATGCCTTTTACTTATATTATATAAGTTTTTTGTTATTCTTTGGTGCCTCATGTTGGGTTGCATCTCTAGCCTACCCTGACTTGCCTGCAACTAGGCTTTTATATTGTGTCATATTGCCAATCTACAAGTAATTATCTATTTTTTCCAATTTTCCAACAGAGGAGGTCACCAAGAAGGCAAGAACACTTACCAGCAGCAAAATATTAACCGTGGCGGGCACGGGCATGCAGAGCAGCGCGGCATGTTAATAGATTAATCAATGGCAAGAGTATAAGGTGCCTGCTGCAGAAGAACATTTATCATGCAGGCGGCGGCTTATATTTCCCGCCGCGGTTAATCCATGGCTATATATGTGCCGCTGCTCGCCCAAAATTTCTAAGTATTTCGCGCCCTCGAATTTGACCCCGTCCCTCCTCTCCCCGCCCCGCCGCCGCCATCCCCATCGCCAAACTCCACCGCGGTGACCCCCGCCCCCGTCCTCCTCTCCCCGGAACCCTTGCTCCGGCCGCCGAGCTCCTCCGCGCTAGGCCCCGTCCCCGGAACACTAGCGCCGGCCACCGAGTTCCTCCGCGGCCACCGCACGCGCCCCCCGCCCCCGTCCTCCTCCTCGGTCACCGTCCACACGCCGGGCCCCGTCCTCGGAGCCCGGAGCCATAGCTCCGGCCGCCGACACCGAGGGCCGCCGCCGTTGCCCCCGCTGACTTTGGTCGACCACACCGACGCCAAGGGCCGCCGTCTTCGAGGTTTTTTCCCTTACTGCCTCCGCTGAATTGGGATGAATTTTGATAAATTTGGATGGATTTGGGATCTATTTTTTGACACTGTCTTATACTACTGCTTGATGCAAAATGGTACTTGTATTACCTATTTCTCTGTCACATACTACTGCTATTATTATCAGGCATACTTGTATTACCTACTACCTATTTCTCTACTACCCTTTGTTGTCTTACCACCGTCTTCTTTGCTACTCGAATTTAATGAATCGCTATACTACACTTGGTGAATTTTGAACTGCTATACTATCGATCTATGATGCTTTTGGTGAACCGTAGCATTTGAATTCAATTCTTTTTGCTGCTTATGATGCCAAAGAAATTTGTGACAAAATTCGAGCATATGCCAACGCCTATGATGCACCTTGCCTTTAAACCCGATCACATGCTAAATTTGTGAGAATTTTGAGATGAATTGGTCACTCACTGCAAATTTGCCAAATTTGATATAATTTTAGTGGTGGTGCTACCTATTTCTCTACTTAATCTATTCCTATACCGTCTGCTACTACTGTCCTCCTATACTACTCCTATACTACTGCTATACTACTGTTGTATACTACTACTAGTATACTACTTTCTAGTAGTATACTACAACTACTGCCTACTACTTTCTAGTAGTATACTACTACTGCCTACTACTACTCCCTCCTCCTCTACTCCCTCCTCCTCTACTGCCTACTCCTCTACTATGCCTACTACTATACACTGCCTATACTACTCTATTGCTCTATGTGCTCTACTACTACTACCTACATTATTGTACTACTGCCTACACTCTACTGTGATTTTTTCAACTTGCAGCTACATGTGATGCCTACACAGCTCTTACTCTACTCTACTCTACTCTCACCTCCTCTAGTCTTCTACTCTATCTTGATGGCCGAAGGACTTAGCACTTTGGGGCTAAATTTTGAAACTATCTTGATGGCTTTTGTTTGGTATTTGCAATGCTGATTCTTTTCACACTTCTAAGCTGAGGCAGTGTCATATGAAATGATGTGAACCCTTTTATGCTGAGGCAGTGGCGATGATGATCGAGTGCCCCCGCTAAACTAGGATGGCTTGTATACCAGATACAAGCAACCAGTTTAAAAGCGATGTGATGACAATAGGGAAAATCTGAGCCAACTACTACTACTTTACTATTCTAGTACTACTCTACTTTACTACTCTAGTACTACTGACCTTTACTACTCTATAACTATGTCTATACAACTGAAATATGTATTCATTGTAGCTTTCCAATGGCGGAGGAACCGATAAGCGAATGGCGCGACCCTACCCCTAGTGCATCATCATCAACTAGCCTCGAGAGCCAAGTGTCCGTGACCCCGAGCCCAACAAAGAAACATCGTACAGAGGACGAAGATGATCCGACCTACCAACCGAGGGATGACGAAGTTGAAAGTGCGCGGTCTCCAAACCCTAAACAGATGCCGGTGGTGCCTCGAGAATTGAATTTTGAGGAGGAACAAGTCAGGGACAAAGAACCCCCCGCTCCATCTCCAACCACTTCAGGCAAGTCTAGGGGTCAGAGGACAAAGCCGAGAGGGGGGAACGGAGAGGCACTTGAGGGAAACCCATGGCGAAGTCCATGTGATCCATGAGGTGGGACCAGAGGGAAACCCGTTGTCGCCACCCATGGTCCTTGCCAAGTTCAGCAACCAGGTGGCATGTATAGTCAAGGACAAGGTGGAGATCACTTGGGAGGAGTGGAACAATGTCTTGGTCGACTATAAGACACATATCTGGGGTGAGGTGACGAGGAGCTTCCATTATCCCGAGGACGCCGATCTGAACAAGTGCAGGGAGTGGGTCATGCACATGGCAGGAAGAGCCTTTAGAAACTTCAAGTCCATGCTGACCAAGTACTACCTGAAGCTAGGCAAGTCACCCTGTGTCAAATACACTATGGTGAAGGAACATCACTGGGAAGAGTTCTGCAAATAAAGAACAACAAAAGAAGCAAAGGCAAAGAGCGCCAAGTTTAGCGCACTCGCGAAGAAGAACCTACACCCCCACCACTTGGGCATGACTGGGTTTGCTGGTAAGAGGCCCTAGTGGCGGGAGGAAGAAAGGGCTAGAGCTGTCGCCGGGCTTCCCGATCCGTACGATGGTGTAGACTTGAGGGCTAAGGACTTCATCTATGCTCGCAAGCCAAAGAAGCTCAAGGAGGGTGCGAGCAAGTTCAATGAGCCCAAGTTCAAGGAGGTGGAGAGGGCTCTCATCGAGGCCGCTAAATCCAAGGACAGCTTTGAGGTTCGCAGGGGCCAGGACTTGCTGACCCTGGTGCTGGGAACCCCCGAGCACTGTGGCCGCGTCCGTGGCATGTCATCGAAGATGAGCTGGAACTCAGTGGAGTCATGGCAATCCGACGCTGCCACATACCGGTCAAGGCAGAGGTACAAGGAGGGCATCTTTCAGAAGGGCTATGATCAAGGCGTGGCCGAAATGATCAGCCGGTCCATAAAAGAAGCCTTCACGAGCAATGACCCAGATATGGTGTCGATGAGGTCACAGATGCTTCGCCAGGCTGGCGTGGCCATGCCTCAAGTTCCACAAGGGCAGACACAAGGGCAGCCACTGCCGATGATCGAGGATCACCCAAGGCACCCCGTCGACGACATCCGGGAACCCATGCGCGTCCACCTCATGATCCCGTTCGGCAGGGCAAAAAAGTTGATCGTGGGTGAGGGTTACATGCACCCCAAAGAAGATATCAAAGATTTCAACCAAGACCAGATCCCTGCCAACTATGCTGCCGTTATACTTACATGGTATGCATCGAATCACGAAGAATTTGAAATGGAATATCCAATCGCAGAAGGGTAACGATCCTTGAGCGCCTTGGGTTTCGAAGTCCCGTGGAACAAGGACAACATAGAGATCATTCTCTCGACGCCGAGTTCTATGCTGACGGCGACACCAGCATCACAACCATCCATTGTCGGATCTTGTCCCCCCGATGATCCGGATCATGGCGACGGCGATGACGAAGGCAATGGCGGGGATGACAAGGGAAGGAACTCACCCCGAGGCACAAGCCCTCACCCTCGTTCTCCTCCTCCAACAACAAGTCCACCTCCACCTCCCGACAGTCCGTCTAAGGGCACGACCAAAGGACCGGGAGGCACAAGCCCTCACCCTCGTTCTCCTCCTCCAACAACAAGTCCACCTCCACCTCCCGGTAGTCCGTCTAAGGGCACGAGCAAAGGACCGGGAGGCATGGAGGAACTGGGGCAAAGACACTTCTTGCCATTGCGAGCACAAGCCACCGCCCTCCACATGGCCAAGACTAAGACTAAAGGCGACCAAGGGCAGCTCACACACTCACTTGAGTTCGAAAGGTATGGTAGCGGCGAGCATAATTTGCTAATAACTTTTCTTTGCCATAATATGGTACTAACATTTTATCCCAGGCCGAGATCACCTTTCCATCTATTTCCTGAATTGGATGACTGCCCTGGCCATTACGAGCATGGGAAGTTCATGATAACCAAGGCCCAACTCATCGACGAGGAAAGGTGGGAGACAAGGAGGTTTCATCTTTGGTACATGGAAGCGGCAAAAGCTGGCATGCATGGTTTTGTAGTCAAGGTTGTGGTGGAGTACTTCCACTTGCCCGGCAACGATGTAGAACTCCCCGTGGACTTCCACGACATGTATAGACTACTGCGGGAACAAGACCTTGACATTGCCCAAGTCACCTTGTTCTCTATGTAAGTGATGAATTGCGAGTTTCATATATCACCTGCCTTTGAATTGGTCAAGACTACTTATATATGCCACGATGGCTTGTCCTTGCAGGTTGATGGCCTATATATCCAAGGAACTAAAACTTGATGTTATCTATCTATCTCCAATGCATATTGCTCAAAGAATCATCATTGGTTACCACCTAGATGACAATCATCCAACCATGAAAGACTTGACCAAGCGACAGAGAGAGGCGCACAGGAAGAAACTGATGGACAATGAGAAGTTGAACATTTCAAGGTACATACTAGGAGGAATGAAGAAGATCAGGGGACATGGGTGTATCCTAGCTGCCTACCACTTTGGGTAAGTCGAAGACATGCCTGTAGAGATAAGTGGGTAGCTAGCTAGAATTATTGTTTCTCGTCGTAACCTGTATTTTGTTTCAATGGTGCAGCCAAGGCCTCGAGGGTCACTGGGTTGCATTTATCATCTACCCTCAGGATGGTAGGACCTGCGTATTTGATTCGTTGACAGTGCCAAACTTAAAAGGGTACAAGGCCTTTGACGATTGCCTCAAAGTGTAAGTGACTGAACTGTCTTCTCATATGCGTTCTAATGCCCTGCCTAATACTAGTACATTTCGTATAGCGCTTATAAGGAGTACGTAAAGGATCCTGAATGCTATGATCGAAGAACAGAGAATTTTAAGGCTAAGCATAAGAACCACATCAAAATCAGACGCAACTTTCCGGTAAGTATTTGAAAGGTTTAATTGTGCTTTCTGTTCATATGCGTTCTAATGCCTGTGTTGTAATGCTTGTGTATCGATCATGCAGTGTGCCAAACAACCGGTAGGATCACAAACTTGTGACTTCTACGCCTGTGAGTTTCTGAGGGTGTGCAAGCAGTACAGTAGCAGTTGGAGGGTGCTCAAGAATGGATTGAACTGGTCGAGAGACGTGCAGAGCATCCAACACAGCTTCAAGCAGACAAAGGCGGACATATGTAAGTTTGTCTTAGACAAATGCGTGCTTGAAGGGGGCACGTTCTTCAATGAGAACAGCCCGCTATCGATTTTACCGGAGTACGCGAGGCTGAGGAAATGGCCCACGATGATGCGTCCATAGGATTACACCTTAGCGCATGTATAACGACTTTAATATGTAAATGTAATGAATTAATGATTACAAGAACAACTAAGTGAATGTATATATGTGTATATTATCTCATGTGTAATGCCTGCATACTTTTTAAGTTTAATCTGTGAAATATGGATGTGATTTGAATTTGAATTTGAATTTATATGACTGCTGTATTTTTTTTAATTCAGAAAATAATTTACCGAGGCGGGCAAATAATAATGCCCGCCACGGCTAATGAACATAACCGCGGCGGGCCACAAAAGTTATCCGCCGCGGTAAAATAATTTACCGCGGCGGGCGGTGTAACGTGCCCGCCGCGGTAAATCGGTTAACCGCGGCGGGCAAAGCCGCCAGCCGCGGTTAAGCCACGATTTACCGTGGCCTCTAGGCCGCGGCGGATGGCTTTGCCCGCCGCGGAAAACCAAAAACGCCCGCCTCCAGTAAAGTTTGTGTAGTAGTGCTCCCTCTGTCATGTAATATAGTATATTTTAAAAATTTTAAGACAACTTAAGAGAATCATCTAATGATGCATGTACCCGTAGATTAATATCAATTAAGATGTTTTCCCTTAAATTTGTTTTTTTAACAAACTACACCTACAAAATGCACTATATTTCAGTACAAATTTTAGAAGTCGGTAGCATTTAGAGAAAAAAGGTTATCTTGTTATCAGCAGTAACTTTGTAATCAGATGGTAAGAGATGACCACGCAAAGAAAAGGTTGTGGGTTGGAATCATGGAACTTAATGCACGCGTGTTCACATGAAAAGAAAAATGTGTAACTTCTGACAACCTCTACGATTTCTTTACATTGTTGTTTTAAATTGGATTGTTGCAGGAGGTTTTCCATTTCTGTCTATAGAAACCCAATGATTTTCATAGGCCTTGACCTTGAGTTATATGTGCTTGGTAAAACAGCTATACAAAAGGGTTACCAACTGCATGCACAAATGTTTTCGGTAGTAATGTATGTCATCAACGCTGTGTGTGTAAAATTCTGGACACAAAGTTTCCGCGTGCAATGAACTTAAACCGAAGATTATCTGAACTCTGAAGTAGCACAAATAAGAAGAACCACATTTGCACTCAGTAATGCAGGGTTATTTTGGAGGAATCCCTGGACAAGATCGACCATTTGCTTCTGACCTAATGCGGAGTTGTCATGTCTCAGCAGCAAACTCTTCTAATGGCTGCTCTTGATTGTGCCCCAACTCACTTGAAAAGCTGAAATAGATTAGGGAATAAGTATAATGGGATATGACTCAAAGATTGGAGTCTATATAAAGAAAGGGAGAATCCAGTAGTAGCTAGAGACGCCACCGCGCGGGACGCGTAGATCGACGTGTGCCAGCAAAGAAATCCTAACAATAATCGGTCAATCGGGCGACAGCAAAATCTATGGGCACATGTAAGGGCTAAAGTTAGCCTCTAAAGTTTAGTTTTGTTGGGTTGTTCGATCCATGGGCTAAACTTTAGTTCTCTAATTTACCATGACTGATTTGTCCTCATTTAATTATTCATGCACAGCGTATGCGAGCCGCAAACGGTATGGGGCATCCAGCGTCCGCCCCGACGAAGTTTAGCTCAGTTTAGAGTCTCTTTGGGAGCAAAATATTTTAATCTAGTTTTTAGCCATTTACTCTGTTTTAGCCCCTGTTTAATCTGGTGACAAAAAAAAGTTAAAAATACAGAGCTAAAGTTTTACCCTAGTATCAAACAAGCCATAGTATATTGTGGCCACTGGTCTAGCGATTAGGTAGGCCATTAGTTAAAGCTGGCCTCATCAATCCATTGTTTGGTTGGCGGGAATACGAGGACCGGGAACACATGGCACCATCGATTCCATCATGCATCGACGTCGACGTGCCATACCTGGCACTGACGCGGCATCGGCACGCACCACCATCTCAATCTGCATGGTCCGGTGCCGTGTGCCATGCAGGACACCACCGCTCACTCAGGCAGGGCTCGCCCGAGCCGTCGCCATCCACACCACAGATGTGCCGGGAATGAGAAAATTAAGAAGCGGGAACAAAGGGCCGCCTCATCCATTCATAGACGATAGTCGCATGACTCTGATTCGCTGCAGCATTGACTTGCCACCGAAATTCCCTCGCGTGACTGTACTAGTATATATTCCTATAGTACGTGGAGTACTAGCAATAGCGTCGGGACGTGGTAGGATCGTCGTGTACCGTGCTTGCTTGCTTTTTTTGTATCACACGCTTGCCAATGTGATCGATGCGTCCAAATCGCGAGCATCTACCCCGTCTCGGCCTGCCAACCGGACACGACGGCGGCACTGGTGCAGGCGGGATCAGGATCACGTTCGCGCCTTGGATACTTGTGCCACGGGCTAAACAAGCCACCACTTTGTTCGCGGGAATTGGGAAAATAAACACGGGCCCTGGCACCCTGGGTGCTTTGCCAAGCTAGCATACAAACTCTCCTCACGAACAGCGCTTTTGGAGGTTCATCTGCTCGAGAGAGCACGCAGCAGGAAACAAAACAAAACCCTGCTGCTGCTGCGCCTCTGTTGCTTGCCTCGCCGGTGTGCGTGCCGAACGAACGAACGAAACGAGCGGGCACTACCAACAGTGGTGGTGGCCACCGGCGGAAAGAAGAGAATAAATATCCTCGGCAGCGCGAGCTACTACCACCGTCCAGTCGGCCACCGCATTTGATTTTGGAAGCTACCGCGGGGGGCCTCCTCCATGGCTCCATCCCCTCACCGGCATGGCGGCATGCGCCCGTGTCCGTGCGTGTGCACTGGCCACCGAATATGCGGAGCGGAACAGCCGAACAGGCGTCGTCCCTTCCTCGACATCCCTTCGTTGCAAAACTGCAATTTCCTTTTCCCGCCGTGGCCGTGCCCACGCGGCGCTCAAAATTTCCTGCTACCGGGAGAAGGTGAGGAAATCCTTGTCCGGTGGCTCCGGCGACGTCGATGGCGTCCTTCCAGCCAGGCCGACAGCGTTCCACGTCGTACCAGGTGCGGAGCGCATCATGCATGGCGATGTTGCATGCATGACAGGGTCAGTGCATTTCGGCCCGGCTAACCGGCGTTGGCCCTAGTCAAAACAACCCTGGCTCGACGCGCGGCGCGGTCACACCTCCCATCACCGAGTGTTGGGGACCCCACGGGTCAACCGTCCATTGACCTCTCGCAGGCCGTCGTGCTGCGGTGCTGGAAGGTAAAAACAGCCTCACCGCCGCCGGATTTCACCGGGCCACGGAAAATATCTGCCCTACTAGACAGACTTTTGTAGGGTACGGGGTATATCACTGCTAGTGCGCACTGCGCTCTGCTGAAAGAAAGACGAGTTAGCCCATGTTTAGTTCCAACCTAAAATTCTAAAAAGCGCTACAGTAGCCATCACATCGAATGTTTGTGGCCCATGTATGGAGCATTAAATGTAGACGAAAAAAACTAATTGCACAGTTTGGTGGGAAATTGCGAGACGAACGTTTTGAGCCTAATTAGTCCATGAACACTAATTGCCAAATAAAAACAAAAGTGCTACAGTAGCCCCAAATTCTAAAATTCCTTAAACTAAACACGCGCTACAAAACGTGGGACGTGGGGCACCGGAATCCAATTCCGCCGGACCCCATCCACATCCAGCCAGCCTTGGTCACGACACCGGAGAGACCTGGCACAGCCGGGACCCGAACACGAACCGCAGGTCCATGGGAAGGAAACGCCGGTCGGACACCGGGTACGCCCGCCCCCACGCCGATGCGTTTTTGGTTTTCCCCCCCATCATTCTATTAAAACCAGCTGAGCTGACGCCTCTGGCCCTCTGCCCTCCGGCTCACTGCCAGTGCCACTGTCTCCGCTCATCACTCCACTCCCCCACACCTCGCAGCAGCTGTGCCGCCTGTGCCACTGCCACCCTTCCTCCCCAGCCATAAAAACTCCCGCGGATCGCCTCGTCGCCGCCACCCTTGGCCACGCCCCACCTCAGTCCTCACCTCACTCCTCTTCCGCCCAGCTTCCGTGGCGCCGCGCCGCTCCGCCTCTACTGATGGAGATGAACAAGTCCCGGTGGTGTCGCGCCACCCTGCTGCTGCTCCTGTCGCTGGCTCTCCGCGGCGCGGCGTACCTGCAGGAGCGGAAGAACTTCATCGTGCACCTCCGGCCGCGGGAAGGCGCCGACGGCGGCTCCGTCGAGGAGTGGCACCGCTCGTTCCTATCGCAGGCGGCGGCGGCGGCAGGGCTGGACTCCGCGGCCGACGACGGCCCGCGGATCATATACTCCTACAGCGACGTCTTCACCGGCTTCGCCGCGCGGCTCACGGACGAGGAGGCGGAGGCGCTGAGGGCCACGGACGGGTGCGCGCGGCTGTACCCGGAGGTGTTCCTGCCGCTCGCCACCACCCGCTCGCCGGGCTTCCTCGGCCTCCACCTCGGGAACGAGGGCTTCTGGAGCCGCTCCGGCTTCGGGCGCGGGGTGGTGATTGGGATCCTGGACACGGGGATCCTGCCCAGCCACCCGTCCTTCGGCGACGACGGGCTCCAGCCGCCGCCCAAGGGGTGGAAGGGGACCTGCGAGTTCAAGAACATCGCCGGGGGCGGATGCAACAACAAGATCATCGGGGCGCGCGCGTTCGGGAGCGCGGCGGTGAACTCGACGGCGCCGCCCGTCGACGACGCGGGCCACGGCACGCACACGGCCAGCACGGCCGCGGGGAACTTCGTCGAGAACGCCAACATCAGGGGCAACGCGGACGGCACGGCGTCCGGGATGGCGCCGCACGCGCACCTCTCCATCTACAAGGTGTGCACGCGCAGCCGCTGCTCCATCATGGACATCATCGCCGGGCTGGACGCCGCCGTCATGGACGGCGTCGACGTGCTGTCCTTCTCCATCGGCGCCTACTCGGGCACGCAGTTCAACTACGACCCCATCGCCATCGCCGCGTTCAAGGCCATGGAGCGCGGCATCTTCGTCAGCTGCGCCGCGGGCAACGCGGGGCCGGACCCCGGCACGGTCGGCAACGGCGCGCCGTGGATGCTCACCGTCGCCGCGGGCACCATGGACCGCGCGATACGGACCAATGTGAAGCTCGGCAACGGCGAGGAGTTCCACGGAGAGTCCCTGTTCCAGCCCAGGAACAACTCCGCCGCGGACCCGCTCCCGCTGGTGTACCCCGGCGCGAACGGCTTCGACGCCAGCCGCGACTGCAGCGTGCTGGGCGGCGCCGAGGTGACCGGCAAGGTGGTGCTCTGCGAGAGCAGGGGCCTGAGCGACCGCATCGAGGCCGGCCAGACCGTGGCGGCGTACGGCGGCGTGGGCATGATCGTGATGAACAAGGCGGCGGAGGGGTACACCACCTTCGCCGACGCGCACGTCCTCCCGGCGTCGCACGTCAGCTACGAGGCCGGGGCCAAGATCATGGCCTACCTCAACTCCACGGCCAACGGGACGGCGAGCATCGACTTCAAGGGGACGATCATCGGCTCGTACCCGTCGCCGACGGTCACCTTCTTCTCGTCCCGTGGGCCGAGCAAGGCGAGCCCGGGCATCCTGAAGCCGGACATCACGGGCCCCGGCATGAACATCCTCGCGGCGTGGGCGCCGAGCGACTCGCACACGGAGTTCTCCGACGGCGGGGCCGACCTCTCCTTCTTCGTCGAGTCCGGGACGTCCATGTCGACGCCGCACCTGAGCGGCATCGCGGCGCTCCTCAAGAGCCTGCACCCAGACTGGTCACCGGCCGCGATCAAGTCGGCGATCATGACGACGTCCGACGCGGTGGACCGCACGGGCCTGCCCATCAAGGACGAGCAGTACCGGCACGCCACCTTCTACGCCATGGGCGCGGGCTACGTGAACCCGGCGCTCGCCTTCGACCCGGGCCTGGTCTACGACCTCCACGCCGACGACTACATCCCCTACCTCTGCGGGCTGGGGCTCGGCGACGACGGCGTCACGGAGGTCGCCCACCGCCCCGTCGCCTGCGGCGGCCTCAGGGCCATCACCGAAGCGGAGCTCAACTACCCGTCCCTCGTCGTCAACCTGCTGTCCCAGCCCATCACGGTGAACCGCACGGTGACCAACGTGGGCAAGGCGAGCTCCGTGTACACCGCCGTGGTGGACATGCCCAAGGACGTGTCGGTGACCGTGCAGCCGCCCATGCTCCGGTTCACGGAGCTGAAAGAGAAGCAGAGCTTCACGGTGACGGTGCGGTGGGCGGGGCAGCCCAACGTGGCCGGCGCCGAGGGCAACCTCAAGTGGGTCTCCGATGATTACATCGTGAGGAGCCCTCTTGTGATTCCACCCAAGGGAGAGTAGCGCGCGAGCAGCAGCAATGGTCTTGTGTTGCTCGTGGTGTTCAGAACGCTAATTTTGCAACCATGGTACAGAGTCTCTAGGCTACTGCGCCTGCACGGCATATTTGTATGTATAGGCTACTACGAAGCTGGGGGCTGGAGTTTTTCTCGCTCGACGTCTGCTATCTCAGCTGCGATTTTGTTCTGTAAATAGCGGAGATCAATAAAGCTGTGTTCTTGGGATATCATATAATGCATTTTCTCAGCTCTGCAAGATGCTGCCGTTCCATTTCTGAAACTCCCGTCCCGAGAATGTATGTAGCCAAGATCTGGTGAGGATATGATCACATGATCGGTCTTCGATCATGCCAACAAAATAGGACATGATCGACCACGTGTTCTTCAGCAACAGCAGATATACTTCGCCGCTACTACACTTCGCGGAAAGCGATGCGGCGATGCTATAACGCGGTTGATCCTTTTCTGTTGCTTAACGAAGAAGCACTGTTGTCCGGTAAGTACAGAGATCATGCTACTTGATGCCACCTTTTGAGGTGTGATTCAGTGATTGGATTTCTCGATTCCAGCCTCTGAATCGTTGCGCTTTGCTCGGCCGCTCCGTTTCAGAATTCAGAAAAACTCGGTCATCCCTACTCAAAAGTGACCACATGACGGATCATGTAAAAAAATCAGAGAGGTTCTAGGCTTCTAGCTGACCTAACGACATGTTCGGTGCCAACGAACATGAGTTGCCGATTGCCTTTTCCAAAGATCACAGCTACGTACTGTACTGTGCCAAAAGCGATGACGACGCAGTGACCAAAGAAAGGTACGTAATGTGGTGCGTTGCTTGCCGAAGATGAAGTGCTCTCGTTTGGCAAGTACAAGGATCATGCTACCTATTGCCACTTTTCAAAACGTGACTATGCGCTATTCGCTTGGCTGATAAGTCATGGCTGAAAGTACTGTTGGCTGATTTGTTGTGAGAGAAAAATAATGTTCATTAGCTGAAAAGTATGACTTATAAGCCAAGCGAACATGGCGTCTACGTGACATCTTAGGCGCCGTTTTCCAGCCTGTAATCCAAGTTTATTTTTGTGGCTTGGCTTGTGTGAATGTTGGCCAAACAGTAAGCAACAAAAGCACGTAGATATATTGTACAAATGCACATGAAGCTTTTTGGCTGTCTGTCACATGACGAGCCTTCTACTAGCAACTTGCCTGCGCACTACGGGCACTGTTAGATCTACTAGGCTCTTGTACAGTACATACAATTCCCACTATGGAGGCTCTGTTCGACAGGGCTTATTGCTGCTGCAGCTGATTTGTAGGACTGATTTATCGTGAGAAAAAAACATTATTCCATGACAGAAAAAAGTAGAGCTAATTCTGGCTTATAAGCATAGGAACAGGTGCTGTAACAAGTGTGTGAGTTCAGACAGTAGAGTACCAAAGCGGCAGCCACTTCATTGGGACTTCAATTCATTGTCCCCGAGGACGCTACTAGCATTCAGCCACGCACTGTCAAGAGATCGAACTACTGTATTCATCATGATATTTATAACAGCAGGTTGATCTGAATTTATGGCCACAAACTGGTCAGTACATAATGGAACCACTGATGTACTACCATGTTCCTGAATGATCTTCGTATAGACCATATATTGTTAGACAATGATGTACGTAGGAGTAAGCCCATGTAGACAAGCGTGACATCTCTCCCTTGCGGATCTTCTTTTTTTTTTCCTTTTGCATCAAAAGGGCTAGAAATCTGAATGGTCAACATAATGCAGCATCTTCAGGATGGACACTGTGAAAGATGTGGGACAGACAATCAAATTACTGTTTGTGAGCATCTTCATTTGGTCGGACCACAAGGATTCCCCGATGACACAAAAATATCCGGGGCCTGCTGTCCAAAGACTATTTTCCTGTTGAATGAAGGTAATGTTACCAACAGCCCATCAGCGAGGTCACAAACCGATCGGACACACAGTTACAGAATCGATCAACTATAATGGAGCATATCCTGAATACTGCAGGCGAACGTACGGCAACAATTTAGGTGTACTCCGTCCCAAAAATATACTCACTCCATTGAAATTATAGGATGCTTCGGCATTTCTTGATGCATAGATTTGCTATGTCAAGATATACACTTATGTTTAGATTCATAGTAAAATTAATACATCTAGAAATTCAAAACGTCTTATAATTTAAAATTGAGAGAGTATATCTCATTCTCCATAATTGAAAGTTTCAAATGTAATTCGGTTTATAAAAAATTATATCATTTTTTGTATAATTTTTTATAAACTCCCAGCCTACCTGGGCCCCCTACCTTTGGGCTCTTGCTTCTCACCTGGGCTCACAGTAGGATTGGTGACAAATATACTCAACAATTAATTTAACGGTATTTATTACACTTCTACTATATTTTATATGCCTGAATTTTAAGATGATTTCATACAACACTCTTGTACCACCAACTACCGTAAGTAAATTATTACTTTTGTGATTTGTTATTTTTCTTTGTATCATAACATTATTAAATTTTTTCTTGTAGGACTATAGAAATAATTATAAATTGTTGATTGTCTCTGTGCCAATACAGATCAAAATTTGTCGGGTTTGTAATTTTTTCTAATGGGTATTTTATTCTCGGAATAAAAAATTACAGATTATGCCAACATAAAATGCAATGAACTAAAACCACAATTTTATTATAAAATATAAACAATAATCTCCTCTGAAAAAACGCTAAAATTCAGGCAGCAAGTCCCTATTCATTATTATTATTATTGTACATTCTCAGTAAACATTACAAGTTTTTTTTTACATATTTAATTAAATTTTAAAAAGTTAGACTCCTCAAATAATAGGATATGTAAAGTTTTTTTATGGAAATGCTTGTGTCATGGCGTCCAATCGTCCGGATGCCCCCTTTGTTGTGGCCTGCGACAGTACGGGTGGCCCAACTATCCCGGATGCCTCCTCCGATCGGTTGTTTGATAAAAAAAACATTTTCCTATCTTCTTCACTCACGGGTATCTAGAAACGTCATTCCCAATTCCCACTCGCCACCGATTCCCAATCCACGCAAACATCGGACCGATCGATCAAGGCCCCCAGTGGCTCTCGGCCATGACCATGGCCGCCACCGCCATCCTCCATCTCCACCTCACCTTAGTGTCGCTGGTCGCCTTCCTCCCTCTCCACCACAGTTCACCGACCATCACGTGGTTTTCAGCTTTGTTGCGTCTCCAGACGACCGCTTCGTCCTCTAGATAAAGACTCGGGTCAGAGCGGTGACTAGACCTCCGCCTCTCTTCCTCTCCACGGAGCTCGGTCGCATCCTCCTCGACGACGGCTTCAATGATGCGGACGAGATCGGGCAGGCAGGCCTTGCACGCCTCTATTGGCGCCAGTGGTGCCATCGTGCGCTTCGTGTCGGTCCCCACCGAGCCAAGGGCACCAACGAAGCGCAACTGAAAGTGCAATCAAGCCCTAATTGTGGGTTTTGGTGATAATGATCACGTAATTAGAGTACTAATGAGATTTATCGAGATGACAAGCAGGGAATTTACAATCGAGAATGTTATACAAAGAGGAGGAGCCCCCAATTATAAATGGTGACGACATCAAACTTAAAGAAGGTTTAAATTCTTTTATATTTGAATTGGAGTATAGGAATGCCGTACTATAAAGAGGAACATAATAAACTTGCTAAAGTGTACACCCAAGTGCTCAATCTTATACATACATCCTCGGGTTGCTTTTCACCAAGACGGTCAAACTTTCACTTTTCACTCTTCTTGTCTTGCTCGATGTGGTAGTGCACAAGACCAAGAAAGGCACTGCCGCGACATAACTGATCGTTGGGGGTTGGGGGTATTTATACCTCTCACACACCCCTCCAACGGCTCTTCTTCGACCTCTGCTCATTCAGACCGACGCCAGCTGCTTAGTTTATGTTGTCTCTCTTCTCCATTGGTGACCTTGAGCTCCCAAGCATTTCTTTGTGATTTCCCATCAATCCTTGAGAGAAAAGGCTACAAAACTCGATTAGAGAGCAGATCCACCGATCCCCAAAGCCTAAGAGCACTTGGTTTACGTTTTAGCCGGTGGATTGTGTTTGTTACTCTTGGAGCTTGCTCCTAGCCAGCTAGAGCGTCGCCCGTAGAGCTTGCCAACTCGTGTGGTAGCCCCAGAAGGTTTGTAATCATCTCTTGAAGCTAGTAAACTCACTTCTAATCTCAAGAGTTAACTCTCTTGACTTAAGATAGAGGAAGGGTTGTAAAGCCCTAAGCCTTCGTGGTTAACCTCGATAACGTGGACTTAGGCAAGCCTTGGTGGCGAGCTGAACCATGGGATAAATACTTGTGTTACCTTTTGCTCGGTTTACTTCTATTGCATTTCATATTGTTGTTGAGGTGATTTCTAAGGTTTGAGGTCGAGCATGCACTTGTGCTGCCACTTTGTGCTCCAGGCGACAAGGAAGAGGAGGGCATTGCGGCGCATGACGGGCCACCGGAGCAAGCCGCCGTGCCTCCAGTCCTCCACCAAGCGCCTAAGCTTGGCGACAGTCACCTTGATCGGGCCATTCTGTCCCTGTAACACAAGGAACTCTTCATCCTTACGGATCAGGATTCGTTGTGGCCTGACTTGGTGATCGGTCTAAGGGTAGTTAATTAGGGTATTTTGGATACCTCTTTTGTACATTCGTGTTTCAAATAAGTTTATCGAAAGAAAAAAAAATCTTTTATCAGTCCATTTTGCATTTTAATGCGTACATTATCTCGCATAGTAATATGCTAATAATTACTTATGTCTCTCGGACTATTGATGATTTAATGAGTTGATCTGCTTGTCCCGAAATGATCTGTCTTTAGCAAACTCTCATTTGTTAACCAAAGATGTCGCTATTTTTTTCCTTCACACATAAGCCATGGGTTTGTGTATATCCCAACATTTATATGAACTCGGGCATTTTAGCTTTGCATGATCGACAAAATTTTATACTAATGAATATGTATATGGTAGCCCCCGACTCTTTATCTAGATTGGAATTCGAGGATAAAGAGTAAAGACTTTTGTATGTAAAATTTTGCAACTTTGTTGTTGTTTTTATGTGAATTTTGGGTGAAATTCTAGATGAAGAGCAATGATCCGCTTGAGCAACTGTCGAACAAACAACTGTGGTAGCCTCGAGCCTTTGGTTGAGTTCTCAACGGCTCAGACGATGCTACCAAAGAAAGCTCTCAGCCCCGAGCACACAGATTACAAAGGGGATGAGATATTAAACCGTACATGTAGAGGAAATGTTGATTGAATAGCACAAAACTAAAGAAAAACTTATCTTTAGGCGTAGAAATGCCCGTAGTTGATCCATATTCCACGTATTGGGGAGCATGTCACCGTCAATTTTAGCCAATCTATAAGCCCCTGAACGAGCTATCTCGACTACGATGTACGGTCCCTACCAAGGAGAAGACAGGTTGGTTTTGTCCTTTGTACGTTGGTCCTTTTTAGTACTAAATCCCCGATGCTTAAAGCCCGACTACGCACATGGCGGTTTTGATATTTCCAAAGGGATTGCTGGTATTGCTATACTCGATAAGCGGTTCTATCACGCTCTTCCTCGAGTAGCATTAGGTCGAGATCATGACGCTCAGGCTCTTCTTCTTCGGAAAACATCAATACTCATGGCGACTTAAGTCATATATTTGGTGGAAGTACTGCTTTGGCACCGTACACAAGGAAGAATGGTGTTTCACCCATAGCGTGGCTAGATGTCATGCGCATTGACCACAATACTGTCGGGACTTCTTGTGCCCACTTTTTGTCATAGGCTTTAAGCCTATCAAAAATTCGGGTCTTAATCCCTTGCAATATGATGCCATTTGCTCGTTCGACATTTCCGTTGGTCATTGGGTGGTTTACTGAAGACCGAGGATGTTTTATCCCGTAGGCGGCACAGAAATTTTCAAACTTCTTGCTTATAAATTGTGTTCCATTGTCCGATATTAATCGGTTGAGTACGTCAAAATGCATTACTATGCCATGCAAGAATTTGACTGTGTTTTCCTTGGTGATACATCCGACCGGCTCTGCCTCGACCCATTTAGTAAAAGTATCGATGGCAATGATCAGGAACTTGTATCCTCCTTGGGACTTTGGAAATGGTCCTAGTATGTCGATACCCCATGTGGCGAAAGGCCAGGATAGTGGAATTGTATTCAATGCTTAGGGCGGCTAGTGTATCTGCTTTGGGAAAAATTGAAATGTTCACAAGTTTTGACCAGTTCGGTGGCATCTTGAAGAGCTGTTGGCTAGTAAAATCCTTATCGAAAGGCTTTACCTATCAATGCCCGATGAGAAATATGGGACCCATAGATTCCTCCGTGGATGTCACGGAGCAAACTAATGCCTCGGTCTGTGTGATGCATTTGAGAAGAACCCCATTACGACCCCGTTTATAGAGGATACCGTCGACCATTATATAGAGCATGGCTTTATGGCTGGTTCATTCCATATCTGCACCATCAACCAGAGTATTCTGGTTTGTGAGGTACGCTCGGATTGGATCCATCCAATTCTCCCCATTTCCAACTAGAGCGGCAGCACGAGCCAGATCGCCCAGCGTAGACTTTCCATGGAATTCGCTAAGTATTTCCTCGTCGCTTGACGGGTCAAGCGTGGGGTTTGGACTCAATTTTGAGATTGGGATAGAGGGGTTTTCAAGCACTTCGACTAGGATGTCTCCTGGTAGGTGCTGTCGTGAAGCTGCTCGACTGGCTAAAGAGTCAGCATCGATATTATATTTTTGCGGTATGTATTGGACTTCAAGCCTGTCAAATTTTGACTCTAATCGTTGATATGCCTATAAACATGAGGCCATGCTCTCGTTCGTTGCTCAATATCCTTTGGATGTTTATTGGGCAATTACTTCTGAATCTCCTTTCACAAGTAGCATTTGGATTCCCAAGGATATGGCAATTCGTAGACCAGTCAACAGTCCTTCATACTTAGCAATATTGTTGGTCGGAGTTGGGTTAGTGAAATCAATTTGAATTGCATACCTCATAGCATCTCCCCCTAGTGATACCAGGACAACTCCAGCCCCTGCGCCGTTTTTACACTTTGCGTCGTCGTAAAACATGAGCCAATCCTCAGGGTTCTGTGCTACCTGAAAGGATCTAAACAATGCCTAGAGGGGGGGGGGTGAATAGGCGTATCTAAAAAATTCTACACAAAACTCAAAGTCACTTGTCAGCAACCATCGGAAGTCCTGACAGTTTGGGTCGGAACTCCCGACGTCGTCAGAAGTTCCAGCGCAAACTGTTAGAAGTCCCGACGCCTACGGGAAATGTACTACAAGTGCTAAAATGAATTTTGTGACTTCGATAACTTACAACCCCACTTCCTAGTGGTAAGGTAACACATTAGGGTTGCTCCTTTGACATCGAAAGATCATCACTCCGTAGATCGAGTCCAAACCCTAAGAAAATCTTTGGGGAGGAAGAGACACACAAGAATAAAAGTGATAGCACAAGTCACAACAACAACAACAAGCACGCGGGACACAAGAATTTATCTCGAGGTTCGACAACCCCACAAAGAAGCTACTATGTCCTCGTTGTTGAGGTGACCACAAAGGTCGGAGTCTCTTTCACCTCCTTGCCTCTCTCAAAGCAACCACAAAGGTCACTCGAGGTTTCCACTAAGAAATCGAGGGTAATACAAACTTTTCATGGCTCTTTCACAAGATGGAAGCTCTTGAGTGATGCCTAGCCGGCTAGGGGCAAAGCCCCAAGAGTAATAGACGCAAATGCAATTGGCTTGACGAAAAAATCGAGCGCTCAAGCTTCCCAAAGTGATGCTCTTACTCAATCCACTCTTCTTTCACTCAAAACCCTAGGGAAATCAAAGATTAGAGCAAAAGGAAGAGGAGGGGCAGTCTTGAATGCTTGGGAGCTATTTTGGCCATGAGTAGGTTGCAATGAATGAGTAATTACCGGTTAGAAGAGAGGTCAGGGCTATTTATACTCAAGGTAGAAATCCAACCATTCAAATCTACGTCGGAAGTTTCAACGCAGATCTCGGGACTTCCGACCTATAAAGAAAACACTGTTCATGCAAGGTCAAAGTCATTACGAACACGTCAACGTCGGAACTCCTGGCGTACGTCAGGACTTCCGACGGTTGGGACTCCCAACGTACGTCGGGACTTCTGACGCGCACGGTCTGCAGGGCAACATGGTGGCCAAGTGTCGAGACTCCTGACCTGAGTCGGGACTTCCAACGGGCACAGTCAGCCAGCCAGCTAAGTTTAGGTGTCGAGACTCCTGACTTGGGTCGGGACTTCCGACTGTTGGGAGTTTCGACTTACGTCGGGACTTTCGATGGTCGTAGTCACCGCGCAGGCTAAGTGATTGGGCGTTAGGACTTCCGGCGTGAGTCGTGACTTTCGATGGTCAGGAGTCCCGGCTTATGTCAGGACTTTCAACACCAAAAGTCACCAAAAACTATTCTACGTGCTCGTGAAATGCTAGAGTGTCTCTCTTTGATTTTAATTTTATACTTGAGCACTCTATCTTCCTCAGACCAATTAAGTTTGCATCCCTCTTTATAGTACGACATACCTAAACTCAAAAGCATAAAATGTAAACTTGAAGATCCGCTTTGAGTTCGACGCCTTTTTCAACTTCAAGAATTGAGGGACACCATTTCATCTTTATCAACTCTTTAAATCTTTCATAGGACTAATTGTTGCGACATATCTCATTAAGATCACATTAGTCCCTAATTTGGATGTCATCAATACACCAAAACCCACATTGGGGGCAAATGCACTTTCAATCTCCCCTTTTTGGTAATTGATGACAAACAACTTAGGCTTTTATAAGAATGAAAGAATTTAAAGTTTTTTTGATACCCAAAATTTATGAAGAGCTCCCCCTTAATGTAGGCATGAAATTGAATTTCAATTAGAATCATCTATACACGATTTGCATACATCAAAATAAAAGCTCTCCCTAAATTTTGCAATCCATGGGGTGCAACAATTGTATGTGAACAAATATATATCCATGAAAAAGAGATGCAATATGACATGTTATATTCACACAAGTAAAAGAGAATGTGATGGCCAAGAATTCAAAGTAGAAACTTGAAGCAATACATGGTCATCCAAAATAAAACATTCATCATCACAAGTAGAGACAAGCACAAGCTAATAGATAGATAAACAACCATTACTTGTCCTACAATCATCCATCACAAACACATATATAGTTGTCCATCACATACTAGCCACGACACGACATAGTTCATACAAGCTAGAAGTTTTAAAGTCTCGAAACTAAGTGACCAACTAACTTATTACATGATAGATCAAAGCCTAACACTCCCCTTTATCAACAAGTGCCAAAAGGGGTAGGCTGCGTGAAAGAAACGACTACTCGTCCTCGTAGTTCTCATCATCATCATGGTCACCATCATCACCACCATCGTCGTCGTCGTCATAATCTTCCTCGATGTAGTCCTCGTCCTCTACAGTGGCCTTGCTCTTGCCATGAGGGCGAGAAGCAACATCGTCCTCATACGCCGCACACACCTCATCATAAAAGAGCCAAAGGATCACGGGGAGGCACAAGCAGCGGTGGAGGAGAAGACTCAATACCAGCCTGCTACTCCAAATGATAGAGCCTGTCTTGCATGTCATGCTCACGTTGAGCACTAGCACAACACTGTCCAAACATGTAGGTCCTAAGGAACTTGAACTTGTTGGGCTTCTTACCAAATGAGGAAGAAGAGAGTGGTTCAGTACTAGAAGCACGAGAAGCAGCAGGTGGTGAAGCACCATGGCGAGAGCGAGAACCCAAAGGACCTTTGCCTTTGCCTTGGGCTGTATCAGCTTTCTTCTTGAGGACCCTTGTAGCTGTGATAGAAGTCTTGTTGGAGATCTTGAGGAGCTTATGCTAGAAATCTGTGGGGAACCGAATGCCTGATACTTGCTCAATCACATGCATGATGTAGGGGGCATAGGGAAGGTGTCTCACAGGATCCTCACTGGCATCATGTATCTTGTTCCAAATGTATCGACTGATGGAGAACTGCTCAAAATCATCACCAAAGCGTTGAAGGTCCTTCTGAGAGTCATCACGAAGGAAAGTGGAGTCACCACGCTTCGGATACAAAATCTATCGCAGGATGTGGTTCAGAACATAGTAGTAGGGCTTTAGATACACGGTCTGTCCATCAGCTGGATATCCATCAAGGTACATGTGTTGATACTCCTCCAAAGTTACATCCTCATACTCAGTAAGCTCAGGTGCAGTACGGTCGGTGTGATCCAAACCAAAAAGGCGAGAGAAGGTAACGAAATCAACCTTGTAGTGCTTGCCTTCTGTGGCCTAATGGATAGTGTCAATGGCAACACTAGGGTCTTTTTCATGATGATAGGAAGCATAAAACTGACAGATGATCTCATTGTTCCAATGCTTCCGAAACGCCATCAAGTAGGATAGCCCCATTGAGCGAATATCACGAACCATCTGCTCCAGCTCAGGCTCCTTGAATAGACCAAGGGAATAAGCATCAATAACCTTCATCTGAAGGACCGGTGGCTCCCTCTTCTTTAGAAACTTGTTGTAGAGAATGGACTCATAGTAATCAAAGTGAAAAGGATGCCAGAAACGGTACTCAAGGCGAAGATCCTTCTCTTCTTCAAAGATACAAATTTCGCCTCTCATAGACCGATGTCCCGGACCATGTGACGGTAGTCAAATCGGAAGAGGAGGTGTGAAGCCATCAGCAGGATCGAGCGAAATGGGTTCCCGTCACTACAAGAGATGTTACCTTCTATGACGATTATATGATGATGATGACAGGCAATTTGTCACTAAATTATTCTGAGATAATGACGATTTTCAAAGTGCGTTCTTGGTTAATGACGAAAGTATTTTACTTGTCATTAAGTCCAATTCAAAATCGTCATTACCTATTTTGGCATCGTGGTTATGACGGATTAATGTGACAAATGTTCATGTGTCATAGTTATTCATTGAATAAAAACAAAAATTGATGGCTAGATTGTTCTCAAATAATTTATCATATTACAAAAGTCCTTTGCAATGTTAATTTCTCACCTTTTTGAACCCATGATTCTATCATATCATTATTAAATACTTACTTCTCTACTTTAATGATAAATAACACCCTAATATTTCTTTTTAAAAGCTGCAATGGCCTCCCCGCCAACAATTGGCGCAAAAATGACCGTCAACCAAAAAATCTGTCTCCCCATCAACAATAAAATTGCCTCCCTGCCTCCCCGCCAATGATTCCCACCAGCCTCTCCCTCCCCGCCATCTTTTTTGGGCCAATTGCCACTTCTGTCCACTGTCACAAGTCTTTCATGTACTTAAATCAAGGGTATTATAGTAAACTTCCTATAAAAAGCGGAACCCTAGACATACCAGTCTGATTTCATCCTTCCCTTCCCTTGCACCTCTAGCAGCCACCTCTCCCTTTCCAGTGCCTGCGGCACCACTCCCCCTCCACCTTCGCTGCAGCCCTTGTTCCTTGCTGAAGCCAGCTCCACCATCCTGCTCCAGCCGCCACCACACCCTCTCCTAGCCGACCACTCTTCCTTCCTAGTGCTGGGCGACGAGTTCCGCTCCAAATACAAGATGCCTCCTGGGAGAAAGGTGCAGACTGATAGGACAGCTGAGACGCTCACAGGCAATTCCTCAAGTTTGAGAGCCGGGAAAGGGAACAACGAGTGGATCTGAGGGGTGCCGATGGGATTTGTTTTTTTTTTGTGTTCTGATGTTCGAACTTAGGGTTTGGGGTGAGAGGTTTTTGGTTCCTGTGCCTGTGGACGAGTCCACGTCTAGCGGCAGCGAGTGGGCGATGGCCGTGCGCCTCCGTCGACTTGAGCTTTTGGGGGAGTGGGCAGCGAGTGAGGGCCATCTGGAGCGAGGAGTGGCCTGGTTGATGGCTGTCGCCGGCCCTGTTGTTCCTCTGCACGGACGAGTTCGTTTCTCCTCTTTCTATTATGCGTATGCAAGAAGATGAACAGTAGACGCTAGTTAGCATGTATGTTTGTACCATTTATTCATGGTTTTGAAAAATCAAAGGAAAATAATGGTAGATCCATATGGCTTGATACTGATTTTGTTAGTTTACCAGATCCATCCTATATACAAGAAAAATATGTTTATGCATTTTGTTATGGTCTAGATTTCAATGTTTATTAAAATACGAAGAGAATGTTTAAAGCAAAATAAATCTTGAGTGCCCTTAACATTAGGAAAACTAATTATTTTTTTAAGCCAATCGATCTTAATTTTCATATACAAAACATTGAACAGTGAGACAACAACAAGGTTTATATTCCAATTCATTTCATCCTTTTCGGTATACTAGTACATTATAGGAGAAAATTCTTGTACATTTGCATGCATGGAATGCGTCAACAGATATTCAGCTGATTTCCAAACATAAGAAATCTAAGTAGTTTCCTGTAAGATCCAGCTATTAATCCTTTATATATGTGTATTTTCAAAAGTAGTAAAACCAGAATTAAATTTGGTAAATAGGGGAAAGCTGAGTTCCACTTTGCAAGGATGGTTGCCTAACAATCCTGAATACCACGACTAAGGATATCCTTTGATAGTTATTAGCAAATATTGAACTAGCTTTTTGGTGAATCCACAGCCTATCTAAAAGTTCAGAACTTCTACACAGAACTTGCAGGAGCATTTACATGTGTGGGAAATCAGTGGTAATCTAGAAATAGTAAATAATACCGGATCTTTTTGCTAGCAGCAGCGGCATACACTTTTTGCTAGCAGCAGCCAGATACACACTTTTGCTAGCAGCATACGTTTTTTATTTTGCTAGCAGCAGCGTACATTTTTATTTTTTGCTCTGACTACTCCCTTACAGTTGTTTTAATTGAATGTACAGAAGCAATGGCACTTGAATATTTAAGACAGAGGGATCAAAACATTATGAGGAACGACCAATTCTTCCAAAGCCTTGGGCTCAGTACCCTAGTTGCACAAGTTAAGGGTAAAAGTGCAAGGAACAAGGATGATGATCCTGAAAAATCTAGATCTCTGTACAATCCTGAGGATGATGAGGGCTCTAACCAACATGACGAAGATGAAGTCAGCATGGTACAAAGGATTGTTATTGATCATTATCATTTTGGTGACTACACTTCCATTATTTTCGGGTCTAATTCTTCTTGTTTGCTTCATACTAGGCTTCTAAGGTGGGTGAGGATGTATGTAACAAGAATGTCCAACATATTGGCAAGTTCTCTGCTAGAGGTTCGAAAAGCATCAAAGAGAGTGGTGGCACCACAAGAACAAGGGGAAACTACTAGAGTTACTAGGCAAAGGACTGCTGCCAATCCAAGCCTCGCTATTGTCACACATGATGCATTGGCATCTACCAATACTACTACAAGCCAGAATGAGGAGCACATCAACAACAATGATGAAGGCAAGTTACTAGATCAAAGTTACTGGCTTCATTTATTTCTATCATGATGCTTCATTGTAGACTTCATTGCTTGTTAGGTGCACATCAACATTCAGATATGCTAATAAAATCAGATTGATACTTATTTAGTAAATCTGGAATATATTTGCTACTAACTCTACAAATGAAATCTTGTTAGGTGCATTATTTGCAAGTGCACAACAGGTGCCACGGGGAAAATATATGGGCAAAGAGCTGGATGCGTTGAATAGAGGGCTAGGGACAAAGATTAAAATTGACATTGCTGAAGGGAATAGAAGGCCGGAGGCACCAATGCAAGCTGCAAAACTTGCATCAGAGGCTGGGATCTCACTCAGGCTGCATACACCTATCTTTCCACACTGGAAGGACTACAAGAAGAAACATAATAAACATCTTGTTGAAGCCTACATTGGCAAAGTTGCTGTAAGTCAATATCTATTTGACTTGTTCAATCATAGTTCATTGTGTCCTTTTCGTTTTCAAATCTAATCTCTATTTTTTTTACTAGATCCCATTCGACATGGACACTAATAGTGTGGCTGTACGAGCTGCTTGTGTTGACATGCTAAAGGGTGGACGTCAGATGAGGCATAGGCTGAAAAAGAAGTACTTTGATGGAGTTCCAGCAAATATAGTGAGGACAACGTCACCTGTGACGTGTATGACTAATGATCAATAGAGAGCATTAGTGGAGATGTGGTCCAACCCAAAACACAAGGTATGACATTGGTGATGTTGCTGATAAATGTGTACATATCTAGACAGTTCATATTTTAATGGCATTTGTAGTCCCTTTTTAGTACTTGTTTTTATTTCCTTTACCTTACAAATTTGTGTGGTGTACAGGACACTTGTGTCAAAAAAACCAAGTTAATCGTATGCGAAAGTCCAGTTCCATCAGCATACAGGTTCTCGATGTTACATTGCACATGCCTATGTCATGGTAGGACAAATTTAATGCTATGTGATCTTGTTGCCGATCTTCTAATTTACATGAATTATAGATAAAGTCTGCTGCACATTGTTTGAAATGAGAAACCATGAAATTGGTTCAAGCTAACAAGTTTAAGTTGATTTCTCATCATTTTAGAAACAAGAAAAATATAAAGACACAGAGCCCACTATAATTGATTTGTTCAAGGAGATGCATTGCAGCAAGAAAAGTGGTTTTTGTGAGCCTGTCAAAAATGCAATTGTAAGTAATGTGATCTTGAATATTTGGCCTGATCGGCTGCACTTCTTGTGCTGCAGCTGTTGCTGCATGCTGCTTATAATCTGAATCATTGAAATCTGATGCATAGAATCTGAACCTTTCAAATCTGAACTGTGCACGCAGCACCGGCTGCAGCTATTGCCTTTACTTCATGATTGGAAGTGATTGTGGGCTGTTTTTACTATTGTCAGAAATGACGTTGCAAGAGTTATGATATACTTTTTGCATGATTACTTTGTTACATGATTCATTTCCCAAGTTGGGTGTATATAGTCTTCTAAATTCAAATATGATATACTACAAGTATACTGTCTTTTCCTTCATATACTGCTTTTTAGCTCTTGTTTGAGTTTAACTTCATACATGCTTGAAACGATGTTTGAGGCTATTTTGGCTAAAGTTTAGTCATTTTTTTGTCTATGTAAAGTAGTATTGTAGGTTATTTTTCCTATACTGCTAGAAATCTGTACCAAAGTCAATACTAATTTTTGTATCATTCTGTTGCTAGGCTGCTATGGAAGCAATTGAGGTTAAACCAATGCAAGAAGGCCAGCAGTCGATGTCTTCTATTGAAATTGTTTCCAAGGTGCTGCCGAAGTCAAGCACATTTCTTCAAAATGTGGGGCTGCCAATCTCCAAGCCAAGTAGTAGAAGTGCAGTTAGTTCACAGGTGTGGGAGCTACAGGCTCAACTTGAGGCTAAGGAGCAAGAATCTGCGCAACTTAAGCAAGAATCTGCACAACTTAAGCAAGAGGTGGCTAGCCAAGCACATGAAATTGACAGCTTGAAGAAGGGACAACAAGAAACTCATGCTCTCCTTCGACAGCTGATTCTTCACTTCAATCAGGGTCAAGTCACTCCCTAAAATTTGTTAGCATCCTCATCATCTAGATATGCATCCAGGCGAGTTGGTTCAATTATGCCTTTTGTATCTATCCCTAGAATTTGAGCTGGTAAGAGTCTTTGGTGAACTCTGTAGCATTTTGGTGTGCTTGTGGCTGTTGCAATACAAACTATGAACTTAGTATTGCTTTGGCTTGCAGACTATTTCACACTTCAAGTTGTTATGTATGACTGAGATGGATGTATGAATGAGCTGCATGTATGGTTGAGATTGTTGCTTCTAAGACGTTGAATGGGTGTTGACTATGAAATCTGTTATGAATCAATGTATGGCTGTCATTTGTTGAATTCAATTGTAAGGTTAATATTGTCACTGCATAGGCACACATGGTAGTTGCCTAGTTGAGATTTCATGACAGTTTTAATGACAATAATGATTGTCATTATTGCTGGTGACGAAAATATTGCTGTCACCAACTCAGTGATGATATACTCAATCATCATGGAAGGTGCTTTAACACGCACCTTTCGTCACTGCATCGTCGCAGAGCGTATTATGGCGACGTAAAATCCTCTGTTTGTGACCTAAATGAGCCGTCATAGAAGGTAACATCTCTTGTAGCGCGTATGACCAGCCGAGGACCATAAAAAATAACAAGCTCACTTAAAAAGCCAGGGCCTTGAGACGGTGTACTCATAACCTCAGCGACGATAGTGCGGCCTGCTCGCTCGAGAGCTTCTTCTTTAGCATCCACTATCGGATCATCTCCAGCAAAGGCACACGCCGGAGGAGGTGGAGAAACGGCAGCCGAGCCTTGATCACCACGACCACGTGCACGCTTGGCTTGGGCACGGGAACCACCACCGCCATCACGGGATAAGCCGCCTTGGTGTGGCCAGTCGGCTTGGGTGCAGTGGCGTGGTCTTGATTGTGCTTAGACCGCTTCTCCTTGTGGCACGAGGGACTGCCGCCGTCCATGGTCGCGAGAGATATGAAGTGGAACTAAGAAACAAGACAACGAGAGGCGAACGAATATCAAGAAGTGAAGAAACATGAATAGAGTGGTGACCATGGGGTCGGGAGTCCCGACCGGAGTCGGGAGTTCCGACAGCCGGGAGTTCTGGCCGGAGCCGGGAGTTTCGACGATCGAGACTTCCGGCGGGAGCTGGGACCTCCGACGCACATGGTGACTAGCCCATTCATGGGGCTTCAAATCTCGACACGCATTCACACAAGGAGGATAGAGGAGGAGAGGGAAAAAGAATAAGAGACAAATCGCAAGGTACATTGACATTAGGGTTAGGGCACCATGGAGGTTGTACCTTGAGAGAGGGGAAGAAGGCGGATGAAAATGAAATCCGCAGGCCACGAACAAATCTTCAAGCACGAGCACCTCCACGAACGGAATTCCCACCACCGAGCCGAGGAAGAAGAGCATAGCATGAGTGGCGGAGAGGGGGTGGAGAGGCCGGGAGTGCCAACGGGACCCCTAGCGGCATAGCCGGAAGGGATGGGGGCCAGAGCTCCCGGCGGCCAAGGGGCGGGCTGGAGCTCCTGGCATGGCGCGACGCGACGGCGGCGCAAGGAGGTGGCGCAAGGGGGCGGCTATGGAGCGACGAGAGAGTGCACGAAGGGGATGACTATGGTAAACGGGCCAAAGCCGGTGAAAACGGGATTTTAACCCTAGGTCAAAGACGCTGCGGTCCAGATCCACATCAAGTTCCGGATAGGTGCGGGACTTCCGACCATCGGGAGTTCGACCACGTTGGGACTTTCGATGCAGAGAAACCGAAAAAACTCCCTAACTTGAGTTTACCACGCTATGTGGGGCAAAAATATGATGGACACTAATATTTTCAGGTGTGACTAGTTTTCATTCAACCACCACAAAGAAATAGTCACACATGAAAGCTATAAAGTAGATTTTGAAAGTATCACTCAATATTTTCGCAAATGTTTTTCGCTATCTAGATCAATCAAAGTATGTGCAAGACATCAAGCCACGTTACGAGACTCAATGATATTTAGCTCACTTCTCAAAGCACAAAATCTTGACTCACCTAGGGGCTTTGTGAAGATATCGGCTAGTTACTTTTTGGTGCTCACATGGTGAATTGCGATATCTCCTTTGGCTTTGTGGTCCCTCAAAAGTGATGGGATGTCTATGTGCTTTGTTCGAGAGTGGTTTACGGGTTGTTTGCCAACTTAATGGCAGTCTCGTTGTCACACAAAAGGGGAATCTTGGTTAGCTCACATCCCAAGTCCTTGAGGGTTTGCTTCATCCAAAGTAGTTGGCACAAGATGCACCGGCCGCCACATACTCGGCTTCAACGGTAGACAAGGCAACGGAGTTTCGCTTTTAGAGCTCCAAGACATCAAGGACCTACCAATAAATTGGCAAGTCCTCTGTAGTACTCTTTTGATTTACTTTGTAAATGGCATAATCTAAATCGGAATAGCCAAGTAACTCAAAAGTGGAGCCCTTAGGATACCACAAGCCAAGATTAGAGTGTGCACTAAATACCAAAAATTCTCTTAATGACCATCAAATGACATTTTTTGGATTAGCTTGAAATCTTGCACACATGCGTACGCTAAGCATGATATCGGGCCTAGATGCACAAAGGTAAAGGAGGGATCCAATCATGGAGCGATATACCTTTTGATCGACATCCTTTCCTCCTTGATCAAGGTCAAGATGTCCATTGGTTGGCATAGGTGTCTTGATGGGCTTGGCTTTGTCCATGTCAAACTTCTTCAACATATCATTGGTGTACTTCGTTTGACTTATGAATGTGCCATCCTTGAGTTGCTTGATTTGAAATCCATGAAAGAACTTCAACTCTCCCATCATGGACATCTCAAACCTATTAGTCATAATCCTACTAAAATCCTCACAAAAAACCACATTAGTACTACCAAATATTATGTCATCGACATATATTTGGCAAACAAAGATATCATTATTGACTTTGCGAGTAAATAGAGTTGCATCGGCCTTTCCTATCTCAAACCCTTATTTGAGTAGGAAATCCTTCAAGCAATCATACCAAGCTCTAGGGGCTTGTTTGAGCCCATAGAGGGCCTTGTCGAGCTTGTAGACATGGTTGGGATACTTGGGGTCTTCAAAGCCCGGTGGTTGCTTTACATACATCAACTCGGATAGGGGACCGTTAAGAAATGTACTCTTCACGTCCATTTGATATAGCTTGAAATCATGACAAGCGGCATAGGCAAGTAGAATACGAATCAATTCTAGCTTATCCACCGATGCATAGGTTTCTCCAAAATCCAAGCCTTCAATTTGAGTGAATCCTTGAGTCACCAACCTTGCCTTATTCCTTGTCACCACACCATGCTCATCTTGCTTGTTATGGAAGACCCACTTGGTTTCAATCACATTTTGCTTGGGCCTTTCCACTAAGGACCAGACTTTATTCCGAGTGAAGTTGTTCAACTCCTCTTGCATTGCTATCATCCAATCTGGATCATCAAGTGCGTCTTCCACCCTACAAGGTTCTAAAGGAGAAACAAACGAGTAATGTTCACAAAAACTTGCTAAATGAGAACATGTCGTTACCCCTCGTCGGATGCTCCCAATATGTTGTCAACGGGATGATCCCGTTGAATCAATTGATGCACTCTAGGATGTGGCACTTGAGTTGATCTTTGGATGGGGCCATCATCTTCATCATCATGGTCATGATAGATTAGAGGGTTGTCTTCACTTCTTTCTTCATTGTTGAGTTGAGGTTGAGCTTGCTTATTGTTGACACCATCTTCATGAGAATGACCTTGTGTTTCATTTGATCTCCCATCTTGATTGTTTCTTGTTGCGGAAGCTTCACCATATTCATTGGATGAAACATGATGAGTGGTTGGATCAAGATCAACATGCACAATATTGTCATCATCATCATCTTCGATGGGCTTTACTTCACCAATTGCAAGCTTCTTGATGGCTTTATGTGGAGCTTCTTCATTACCTACAATCTCAACATTGACTTGCTCCTTTTGAGAGCCGTCGGTTTCATCAAAAGTCATGTCTACCATGATTTCAATCAAATCGGTGGTTTTATTGAAAACACGATATCCATGTTTATTAGTACCATAACCAAACATGAAACCTTCATCAACCTTTAGTGCAAACTTTGAGCTTTTGGATTTCTTATTAAGTATGAAACACTTGGATCCAAAAACTTTAAAGAAGTGCACCTTAGGCTTTTTTACCGATTAGAAGTTCAGAGGCGGTCTTGTTCCTTTTCTTGTGAAGATATAAGCGGTTGATAGCATGACATGACGTGCTAATCGCTTCCGCCCAATAGTTGGTTGGAGTCTTGTATTCATCCAACATTGCTTTTATGGCTTCAATGAGCTGCGTCGGTTCTTCCTCTCCACAACACCATTTTGTTGTGGAGTGTATGGAACTGAAAACTCATGCTTGATTCCTTCTTCATCAAGGAACTCCTCAATGTTGGTGTTCTTGAACTCCGTCCCATTGTCACTTCTAATTCTCTTGATCTTGACATCAAACTCATTTTGGGCTCTTTTTGCAAACTTCTTGAAGATGCCATGTACTTCATTCTTGTCATACAAAAAGAATACCCAAGTGAAACAAGAATAATCATCAACAATTATGAAACCATATTTGTTACCACCAAGGCTTATATAAGCGACGTGTCCAAATATGTCCATATGAAGCAATTCCAATGGCCTTTCGGTTGTCACAATATTCTTGATGGGATGTTTAGCTCCAACTTGCTTTCTCGCTTGGCATGCGCTATAAATCCTATCTTTCTCAAAAAAACATTTGTTAGTCCAATGATGTGTTCGTCTTTTTGAAGTTTGGCCAAGTTCCTCATCCCAACATGGGCAAGTCGGCGATGCCATAACCAACCCATGCTAGATTTTGCCATTAAACAAGTCTCGGGATTTACTCTATTTAATGTGAAATTAACTAGACAAAGTTTCTCTTTTAAATGACCCGTGAATGCAATAGAGGAATCTTCCCTTCTATAGACTTTCACACCCTTATCCGTAAAGAGACAATTGTAGCCCATCTCACAAAGTTGCAAAACGGACAACAAATTGTATCTCAACGAATTCACAAGTAAAACATTGGAAATAGAATTATTATTTGAGATAGCAATTTTACCCAAACCGAGAACTTCTCCTTTTCCATTGTCACCAAATACAATGTTTGCACTTAGTTCATGACTAGGTTGAAATGATGTGAACATATCCTTCTCTCCGGTCATATGATTGGTGCATCCACTATCCGTCACCCAACTTGTTCCACCAGAGGAATATTTCTACAAAAATAATTCAAGCTTTTGTTTTAGGTACCCAAAAGGATTTGGGTCCTAGGGGGTTAGTCACATAAAGCTTGGACACCCAAACACTCCTCATAATCTCCTTCCTCTTTTCGGTACCAACATACTTCACCATGATCTTGCCATCCTTGCCCCAACAACACATGTAATCACTAGCATAGCACCGTGGAAGTGGTGCTTGTGACTTAGGGGCCTCGGATTGCTTTGTCTTGATTGTCTTGTTACTTGTAGGTTGAATCTTGGGAATATAGACCTTGTGTTGACCTTGCATATAAGCTCATCAAGAGCAACGCCCTTGTTGAACTTCACACATGTCACACCTTGATCATGTTCCTTCCATTGGCCTTTCCATCATACCTATTGTAGCCAATGCTTTTGATTGATGAGTGTCTTGATGACTTGTATATAGTCTTGTTGGATTGCTCTTGACATTTGCACCCATTCTTCAAGATCATCTTCAACCTATGAATCTCCTTGTCTTTCTTCTCTAGCTCAACAAGGTTAGTTGCATATGCATTTACATCAATTTTATAGCATCTTTTATAACCATTACTAGTGAAGACATTAGAGTCTTCGGTTGCCTTAGGAGAAGTTGAAGTGTTAGCCCAATGAGTACTATAGTTTAGCTCAAGATTTTGGTATTTTTCTTGCAAGCTTGTGAGGCTTTCTTGAGCTATACTCTTCTCATTCTTGAGGCTAGCTACTAGATCATTAACCGAGGAATGTTGTTTAGTCAATTTCCCAATTGAGTCATTGGCTAAAGACAATTCAACGGTTAACTTTTTAACCTTCATCTTTTCTCAAATGATCGATGCTTCAGGTGCAAGGTTCTTGTCTCTTTCTTGAGTGATTATGTCTCTTTGCATCTCCAAGCATCTATCCCTCTTCTCTAATTTCTTTATTAGCATTTTTATTTTAGTGTAGGCCTTTTTACCAAATTTCTTTATCATGGTTGCTTCAAGTTCTTCTATGTTCTCATGACAACTATCATACTCATCACTAGAGGGATCGGATGAGACATGTACCTTCTCCCCCATTGCCATGAGGCAAGTTGGAGTGTAGTAGTCATTGTCGATGAGGTTGGAGAAGAGCCTTGGTGATGAAGAAGATAAGTTGGGAAGAGTTTTTTTGTGAAGTCGAGTCGGGAAGATCATGGCGGTGATGAAGAGTGGTGGATGGCGATGTTAGTGGCTCCCTTCTTCTTCTTCTCTCATCATCACTTGAGTCCCTATCATTTGACTCCCACTCTTCACCAAGATGAGCTTCACCTCTCTTCTTGCTTTTGTTCTTCTTGTCTTCATCCTCGTCGAGCTTGTGCTTCTTCTTCTCATTAGGACAATCAGCTATGAAGTGACCGGTTTGACCACAACCATAGCAAAACCTCTTCTTGTTCCTTCTCTTCCCATCAACGTAAGTCTTCCGGTTGCTCTTCTTCTTTATGAACTTTCTAAAGTTTCTAATGATGAGTGCAACTTCTTTATCGGACTCTTCTTCTTCACTTGAGGAATCATCCTTCACTTTCTTCTTCTTCTTCTCTTGACTAGAAGATTTGCATTCATGAGCTTGAGTTGCCTTTAGGGCTGCATTCTTGTTGTATCCCATTGCATTAGGATTTTGATTGTGAGTATTGATTGCATCTTCATCTAGACACTCATTATCCTTGAGCTTTCAAAGAACTTCTTGGGGGTGTCATCTCATCATAACTGGGCCTTTCCATGATCACGGACGCTAGCATGTTGTTCTTGGCTCTATAGGTTCTCAACATCTTTCTAGCAACCTTGTTGTCATCCCATTCGGTGCTTTCAAGAGCTCTTATGCGGTTGATCAATGCCATAAGCCTATCAAACATGGATTGTGTTGTTTTATTTTGCAAGAACACAAATCTTTCCAATTCACCATGAAGTAACTCAATGTTACCTTTTCTTATACTTTTATCTCCTTCAAATGACACTTTCAATGTATCCCAAATTTGCTTTGCACTTTCCATTCCATTCACCTTTCTAAACTCATCCGGACCTAGGCTTGACACAAGCAATGCTACGGCTTGTGCATTTTGATGGAGATTGTGCACTTCTTCCGGAGTTATCTCTATCTTCATCAGTTGGAATCATCACACCAACATCTACAACTTCCCAAAGTCTTGTGGCAATGAGATGCATCTTCATCTTGTAGGACCAATCAATGTATCTTGTTCCATCAAATTGAGGTGGCTTGCCAATGTTGATGGAAGGAGTATGTAGAGGTGAACCTTTGATGAGTTGTCCATAGTCGAAGTTCACGTTTGAATATATTCCCTTTCCATGAGCATGCTCACTGGCTCTAACATCACTAGCGGCATCTTTGTTTGCTTCATTATTGCCACTTGTTGCATCATTCTTGCCACTTATTGCATCATCAACCTTCTTGCTCATCTCATCTTGCATCTTCTTTATTTCATCTTGAAAAAAATTGACTTGGGCAGCCATCAACTCTTCAGCTATCTTCTTGGCCATCTTGGCGGCATCGGCTTGCATCTTGTCGGACTCTGACATAGTTTCTTCTCACGCGGTGAAGCGCTAAAAGAAGACCTTGCTCTGATACCTATTGAAAGGATCTAAACAATGCCTAGAGGGGGGTGAAGAGGCGATCTAAAAAATTCTACACAAAACTCAAATCACTTGTCAAACAACTATTGAAGTCCCGACAGTTTGGGTCGGAACTCCCGACATCGTCGAAGTTCAAGCAAGAACCGGCCGTCAAGTCTCGACGCCTACGAAAAATGTACTACAAGTGCTAAAATGAATTTTGTGACTTCGATAACTTACAACCCCACTTCCTAGTGGTAAGGTAATGCGTTGGGGTTGTTCCTTTGACGCCAAAAGGTCACCACTCCGTATATCGAGTCCAAACCCTAAGAAAATCTTTGGGGAGGAAGAGACACACAAGAATAAAAGTGATAGCACAAGTCTCAACAACAACAAGCATGCAGGACACAAGGATTTATCCTTAGGTTCGGCAACCCCACAAAGGAGCTCCTACGTCCTCGTTGTTGAGGTAACCACAAAGGTCGGAGTCTCTTTCACCTCCTTGCCTCTCTCAAAGCAACCACAAAGGTCACTCGAGGTTTCCACTAAGAAATCGAGGGTAATACAAACTTCCCAAGGCTCTTTCATAAGATGGAAGCTCTTGGATGGCGCCTAGCTAACTCGGGGCAAAGCCCCAAGAGTAATAGACGCAAATACAACCGGCTTGACAAAAAAATCGAGTGCTCAAGCTTGCCAAAGCGATGCTCTCACTCAATCCACTCTTCTTTCACTCAAAACCCTAGGCGAACCGAAGATTGGAGCAAATGGGAGAGGAGAGGGGAGTCTTGAATGCTTGGGAGCTGTTTTCACCATGAGTAGGTTGCAATGAATGAGTAATTACCGGTTAGAAAAGATGAGAGAGCTATTTATACTCAAGGTAGAAATCCAACCATTCAAATCTACGTCGAAAGTTCCGACGTAGATCTTGGGTCTTCTGACCTATAAAGAAAACACTGTTCATGCAAGGTCAAAGTCATTACGAACACGTCAACGTCGAAACTCCCGGCATACGTTAGGACTTCCGACGCGCACGGTCTGCAAGTCAACCAGGTGGCCAGGTGTCGGGACTCCTGACCTGAGTCGGGACTTCCGACGGGCGTAGTCAGCCAACCAGCTAAGTCTAGGTGTCGAGACTCCTGACTTGGGTAGGGACTTCTGACTGTCGGGAGTTCTGACTCATGTCGGGACTTCCAACGGCTGTAGTCACCATGTAGGCTAAGTGATTGGGCGTTAGGACTTCTGGCGTGAGTCATGACTTCCGACGGTCAGGAGTTCTGGCTTACGTCGGGACTTCTGACACCAAAAGTCACCAAAAACTATTCTACGTGCTCATGAAGTGCTAGAGTGTCTCTCTTTGATTTTAATTTTATACTTGAGCACTCTATCTTCCTCAGACCAATTAAGTTTGCATCCCTCTTTATAGTACGGCATACCTAAACTCAAAAGCATAAAATGTAAACTTGAAGATCTGCTTTGAGTTCGACGCCTTTTTCAACTTCAAGAATTGAGGGACACCATTTTATCTTTATTAACTCTTTAAATCTTTCATGGGACAAATTGCTATGACATATCTCATTAAGATCACATTAGTCCCTAATTTGGATGTCATCAATACACCAAAACCCACATAGGGGGCAAATGCATTTTCACTGCCTCTTCCGGTTCGGGGTTTGTCCACTCTGCAACAAAATCAGCTAGAGCCTACGATTTGATTGCAGTTCGAGGTACAAATTGTATGTCGTATTGTCCTAGCTCTATAGACCATTAGTCTATCCTACCGATGGCATCCCGATTATGAACAATACTGCTGAGCGGATAGGATGAAACCACTTTGATCTTATGACTCAAGAAATAATGCTTAAGCTTTCGAGAAGACATTAGTATGGCATACAATAATTTTTGGATGTTAGGGTACCTGGATCGAGCATCATGTAGGACTTCACTTACGAAATAGACCAGGTGCTGCTTCATGGATTTTTCCACCTGACGCTCGACCACCAAGACCGCGCTAATGACTTTGGGGGTTGCTGCTACGTATAAGAGCATGGCTTCACCTTCCTTTGGAGGCACCAGGGTCGGTAATTGTTTCAGGTATTGCTTGAATTTCTGGAACGCTTCCTCAGCCTATTCATCCCATTAGAAACCTTCATGTTTATGTAGCAATCTATAAAATGGCATACCTCGTTCGCCTGACTTGGATATGAATCGACTTAGGGCTACCATCATTCCAGCTAGTTTTTGGACTTCCTTGTGACTACGTGTAGACTACATATATTCGATAGCCATGACCTTCTTGGGGTTTGCTTCGATGCCGCATTGAGACACCAAACACCGAGTAGTAGCTTACATCAAGAAACGCCGAATGTGCATTTATCAGGATTGAGCAACATTTGGTTCTTTCATAAATTTTTAAAAGTTTCCTTTAAGTCGGTGATTAAATCACCTCTGGAGTTGCTTTTTAACAACTATGTCATGAATATATGCTTCGACATTGTGGCCAATTTGGCCTTCAAGGACAATATGAACACACTTTTGATACGTGAGAACCAAAGATTCTTTAGGCCAAAAGGCATCTTAATATAACAAAGATACATCGTAAAGGAGTTACAAATACGCTTTTTCCTCATCATCTATGCACATGCTAATTTGGTGATACCTGAATAGGAATCTAGAAAAATAGCAATTCGCATTCGGAGGTTGAATCTACAATTTGATCTATCCTCGGAGGGGATATTCATCCTTTGGGCTTGCTTTATTCAAGTCGGTGTAGTCCACGCGACATCCACCATGTACCATTGGGCTTTTTAGCATGACGGGGTTCGCTATCCACCGAAAAGGGACCTCTCATAGAAACCTACCTTTCTACAGATGGTTAATCTCGCCACGTATGGCAGCTTGCTTTTCCGTGATGTAGCATCTTTTGCTTCATCTTTTACCGGGTCGGGTGCCATTTGGTAGACAAGTTGGTGCTCAATTACTTCTAGGGATTTGAGGCATGCCTGACGGTTCCCAAGCTTAACACATCTTTATTTGCCCAGAGAAAAGTAATGAGCTTGAGTTCCTATTGAGGATCTAGGTTTGACCCGATATTGGTAGTTTTGGTTGGATCTGGGGATCCAGTTGGACTTTCTTTGTTGACGTGTCGTCTCGGGTCTCTTCGCTGAGGAGTAGAATCAGGAGATTTTGCCAACTCATTATCTTCTTCATGACTTTCACTGATAGTGGCTGCCGGTTCCTAAGCTGGTGGTGCCGAAGCCTTAGCTCGGGCCACGGCTGCTTTGGAGGACTTGGGGTCTTTTGGCGCTTCCTTCGGCTTTGGGGTTGTCACAATCATAGTCACCAATAGTTAGTTTCTCGCTGTTTAATCGGTGGTTCCTTCGGGCCCTATCGGGACTTGTGCATACTACTCCGATCATGTCTAGGATTTTCATGTCACAGGTGATGGCGTCCTTGCGGTCACCACGTATAGTCATCGGGCCACGAGGGCCAAGTACCTTGAGTATCGAGTAGGCAAAATGGCCGACTGCCATGAACTTCTTTAGAACAATGTAACACCCTTTGTGTTAAGCATTGCATTTGGCACCGTGATTTCATGAGCACGAGCATCATCCAAGCATTCATGAGCATGAGCATGTGAAATTTCATCTTATTCTTACATATTATCTCATGTGATGTTTATTATATACATGTATATGATTGTGATCATGTGTGACCAATGCAAGAGATGGTTGTGAAGTCAGAAAAACACCTTAGACACATCTAGGATGGAAAATGGAACAATGTTTCTATTCATGACATGGGCCAATTTTGCTTCTAAGTCCTAGTTTACTCAAAACTTCATTTTTCATGATCCTACTTTGATCAAAGCTGAACTATAGCATAGATTATTTGCATGATAGTGCACCCTTAATAAAATTTATAGTTCTTGACTTGGAGAAGAAACTTTATTTAAGGGCCAAGAGCTAATTCAGTGCATAACATAGTAAAAAACAGCTCCAAAGTAGCAATAAAATGCTGTTTCAGACTTGGGAAATTTTGCTAAGTCAAAACTGATTTCCAGTTTCAAGGTACACCACCTTGGAGCATTGTAACCTGCAAACCATGGTGAATTAGACCAAACTTCTTAAAGCAAATTTGTAGATCACATGTAGCTCTACAACTCTTAGTAATGGAATTTTTACTAACTTGCCACGGATTAGGAGTACCAAGTGCTGGAACTTAATGTCAACACCGATGCACTTCACCAAATCGGGTCAGAAGCGCCATCATGGCCGTACCGCACATAGGCGATGGTTACCGTGTGGCGCCCGTGACGTCAGGGGCTAGGTTGCTGTGGTTCTGGACGCCAAGGCTAAAGCACGCCAAGGGCCCACGCCGCCTCCCACTCACGTGCTCACTCGCTCTCTGTCTCGTCTCTCTTGCTCACGCACGCCAGAGCCAAGCCACACCGCCGTCGCCATCGCCACGTGCCTCCGCTGTGCTCGCACGCCGTCCAGGCCGCACCTCCGACTAATTGAAAGTGCACTCAATCCATAATTGTGGGTTTTGGTGATAATGACCACGCAATTAGAGAACTAATGAGATTTATGGAGATGACAAGGTGGAATTCATGTTCGAGGATGCTACACGTAAATGGAGGAGTCCCCAATTACAAATGTAGATGGCTTCAAACTCAAAGAAGGTTTAAATTCTTTTATATTTTGAATTTGAGTATAGAAAAGCTGCATTTATAAAGGGGGACACAATGCTTAAGCTAATATGTGCTACCAAGTGCTCAAACATACACATGCATCCTTAGATTCATAGCCAAGATAGTCTACACTTCACTCTTGCCCTTGCTGTCTTGCGTGGTGCGGCACTGCCGCACTTGAGTCGCGGCACTGCCACAACTTAAGTGACCATTGGGGGCTAGGGGGTATTTATACCCTTCCCCTTCCTTCCCAATGATACTCTACCTCTTCTTCCTCACTTCAGCACGCCTAAAATAGAGCATGAGCTCTCTCTCCCTCTCCCTCCATTGTTTACCTCAAGCCCCCAAGCAAATTCATTGATTTCCCCATCAATCCTTAAGGGAAAAGAGTCCAAAACTCGATTAGAGAGCAGCTCCATTGATTCTCCAACTCTAAAGAGCACTTGGTTCATGTTTTGGCTGGCGGTTGTGTTTGTTACTCTTGGAGACTCCTAGCCGGCTAGAGCATCGTCCGTAGAGCTTGCCAACTTGTGTGGCAGCCCCAGGAGGTTTGTAATCATCTCTTGAAGCTAATAAACTCACCCCTCATCTCAAGAGTTAAGACTCTTGATTTGAGAACAAGGAAGGGCTGGAAAGCCCTAAGCCTTAGTGGCTAACCTCAACAATGTGGAGGTAGGCAAGCCTTGGTCGCGAGTTAAACCATAGGATAAATCATTGTGTCACTTGTGCTTGATTTACATTACTTGCATGACATATTGTGGTTGAGGTGATTTCTATGGTTTCTAGTCGATCTACTTGTGTGTGGTGTTCCTACTACTTCTAACTCTTGATCTATGATTGTTATACCTGCAGTAAGCTAGGAAATTTCTCCGATCTAAGTTTTCGTTCACAGATTTTGATCTGTGACTCAAAGTTGTTTGCAGTGGCAAAGGCAGAAATTGCTCGCCCGACAAAGGCTGTGCTAGCCCCGTAGTGCCGCCCTCCAGAGCGGTAGTGCCACAGGGTGAATTTGATAAAAGTTTGAGTGTTTATTTTAACAGGCCTATTCATCCCCCCTCTAGGCCAACCAGAGATCCTACAAGTGGTATCAGAGCCGGTTACCTCATATACGCTGTACCATGTGAGGTATGGAGCCCGGAGGAGGAACTAGTGGCGCAAACACTACTGCACAAACTTTACTGGAGGCGAGCATTTTCAGTTTTCTGCGGCGGGCAAAGCCGTCCGCCGTGGCCTAGAGGCCATGGTAAATCGTGGCTTAACCACGATGGGCGGCCTTGCCCGCCACGGTTAATCGATTTACCACGGCGGGTGGTGTAACGTGCCCGCCACGGTAAATATATTTTTTACCATGGCGGGCACGTTAGGATGCCCGCTGCGTTAATCATTAAAAAAAAAACCAAGAGCTCACCGGCGAGCCCATTCTTGAGCCCATCGGCGAAGTCCACCGGCTGACGGATCCGGATTCGCCTGCTTGGGGCCGGATCCGCTGCGGCTCGAGGTTGCCGCCATCGGATCCTCCACGGTGGAGCTCGCCGCCACTGGATCCGCTTCCCGCATCATTGCCGGATCCATTGTGCCGCGGTCACCGGCTGGATCCTCCATGGTAGAGCTCACGCCGCCGGATCCACCTGTGTCGGGCTGGATTCGCTGCGGCTCGAGGTCGCCATCGCCGGATCCTCCATGGTGGAGCTCACGCCACCGGAATCGCCGGGTTGGGGCGCTTCGTCATTGGTTCGAGGTCGCCACCGGCCAGATCTCCACGGTGGAGCCTGCGCCGCGTGAATTCACCCAGACGGGCCGGATCCGCCATGGAAGCTTCGCCGCTGGCCGGATCTCTCCCACATCGGACCGGATCCGCCGTGCCATCATGGAACTATTGGGGACAGGACCGACACCGTGAGCGCTTGAGCTCGCCTGCCAGCCGCTGCCGCCTCCTCGAGGGCAAGAGCTGGGAGCTCCGCCGCCTGCGCCACCGATGTGGATCTGTACATCACATGGGTAGGGGCTGCCCCACCATGAGAGGGGAGGCGAGTGGAGATAGGAATGGAGAGAGGGACGCGCGCGCAGAGTGGGAGGCGCGGATGATTGAGTGAGGGAGCTGAGTGTTGTGAGGCTCAAACCCCTAACTCCCCGCCCTTTTATATAAACCCGTAATGGGCTTCGAGCTGGGCCCGATGGGCAAAGCTTTTTTTCGTATGGCGGCTTTTTAACGTTGTTCGCTATGTAATCGATTTTATGTAGGGCACTTTAAGATGCCCGTCATGAAAATACATATTTTCGCGACGGGCATCTTAAGGTGCCCGCCGAGGAGGAATCGATTTACCATGGCGCAGCAAAAGTGCCTCGCCATGGTAATAAAAATGGCCCATGTAAATCGTGGGATTTACCACAGCGGATACAGATAGGAGCCCGCCACGAGTGCAAAAGTGCAATGTCTGCAAGAAAATCGTTTTCAGAGTAGTAGCGAAGGTGGGTGGATGTTGACATGGACACAAGAAGGAATGAGCGCCGACAAAGAAGCAACACCACGCTACCACATCTTGAGGCTACCGATGTCAAGGAGCTCTCAATGAGAATGAGAGAAGAAAAGGAAGGAAGAAAGAAAACTAAAAAGAGAAGCAAGGAGAAGAAAGAGGAGCAGCGGTTAGAGGAGAAGAAGCAAAGGAAAGAAGAAAGAAGGCTCAAGAGAGAAGCAAGAAGAAAAAGAAGAGAAGCTAGGAAGAAGAAGAGAAGGCAACTAGTGCATCATCAAGCATATCAAGTAGTTCCGAAGATGGAGATGATGATGAGTCATACCAAGTGTTAAAGGAGAATAAGAAGGAGAAGAAAGGAAAGGGCAAGGCCGACAACAACAACAAATATGTCACCGTATCCTTTAACTATTCTTCTATTCCTATGACTAACCATGATCGGAGGTCTTTCGTCAATGTGCCTACGGGCAAGTTACCTCATTTTAATGGGACTAACTTTGCCAAGTCGAAGAAGCACTTGATGAGAGCCTTCTTATAGGTCTTCACCCCAGCATTTGAGAGATTGTTTGCAATGGATTTGAGCCACCAGTTGATCCCAAGAACGCAACACTAGAAGAGATGAGAATCATTCACCTCAATGGTCAAGCCACAAGTGTGTTGCTTAGTGCCTTGGATGGTGATGAGTACAATAGGGTGATTGGAGATGATGTTACCGTTAAATATGGGACACTTTGCACCCAGCACATGAAGGGGTTAACAAAGTGAGAAAGGCAAGAATTGACTTGTTGATGTCAAAGCTCAACCAGTTTGTAATCTTAGATGGAGAGGGGCCACAAGAGATGTTTGATAGGTTGATGATGATGGTGGGCAAGATTAGAGGCTATGGTTGTGATGAGCTAGATGATCACAAAGTTGTCAAGATTATGTTGGAAGCTTATTCACCAAAAAATGAGACTGTAGTCACTCTAATTAGAGACAAGAAGTTTGAGTACTTCACACCAAATGATGTACTGGGAGGATCTTGACCTTGACATGCAAAAGAGAAGAAGCAAATGAGAGGAAGAAACTTAGAGAATTGCAAGCAAAGTTAGAGGGCATCAAGATCAAAGATGTAGCTCTCAAGGCCAACAAATCAAGCAAGCAAGGCTCTACAAGCAAGTCCAAGATCAACCAATAAGCTTCAACTAGCAAGCCCAAAGTAAGGAAGCAAGTTAAAGAAAGAGTAGAGACCACATCATCTTCAAGTGAAAGTGAAAAAATGATGATGATCAATATGAGAAAGTTGATGATGTTGCTCTCTTTATGAAGAGGTATCACAAGGGGCTAAAGAAGCAAGGCTACAAGGGAAGAAGAGAAGCTTTTAAACTAGAAAAAAGAGGACATGCTACAATTATGGAAGCACCGATCACTTCATTGCCAAGTGTCCATATGAGATCAAGGACAACAAAAGTTTGAGTGTTTATTTTGACAGGCCTATTCACCCCCCTCTAGGCCAACCAGCGATCCTACACTAATCCATCTTGCCCACAGCTCTGCCACAATCTCCTCTACCTCCCCGACCCACCATTGTAGCCGTTCGAGCCTGTGTGAGGCCACATTATGATAACTGTCGGGCCGCCATGGCAGTAGCAGTCGTCGGCGAGCTTCGAGCTTGCCCGTGGCCACCATCTCCATTGGTCCTCGACCTCCCTTCACTTTGGTCCATCATCATCGAGGGTCTAGAAGCTAATGCCGCAACAGATTTAACCTCTCACACGCGACACAAAGCGGGAACACGCGTCGCCATGGTCATGAAAGCACGAGCTCGCCGTGCTCGGCTATAACTAGACCCCATCATCCTCTCTAGCGCATGTTTTAGCACCGCCATGAACCCCTAGCAGCTTGTCCCATGATAGAGACTTGCCAACGACACCATCTCACCGTAGCAGTGACTCACCGTCGCCACAGCGCTTGCATCGCCATGCCACCATGCATGCGCTATGCCATCGATGTCGCTATTAACCCTAACTCGCACCTAGAGCTCGCTAGAGTCCGGAAGCCGAAAGCCGTGCTTATCGGGGCACGCCATCACCGGAGACGATTTAATGAGCCACCATGCGCGCCGCCACCACGCCACCATGCTCGCCGCGTGAGGTAACTTTGGTGATCCATCGAGCCAATCGAGGGTACCAGAGATGCGCGGAGGGTGGGGAACACGATCATGGGTGACTCGTTGCCGGTGACCTCGCCTGCCTGTCGTGAAGCTCTCCACTGGGCAACCGCCACGCCTCGCTTCTATACCGATGACATGTGGCGCCTGCTGGATCATGGGACCCAGCTTGTCTCTGCCTCTGGGCACATCAAACCAAGTGCGTGAGTGGTTTAGGTTTGAATGTTTTTCTTTATTCTTTTTCAAAAATTGATTCAAACTTCAAAAAATTTATATCTAGAGCTAGGAATGTCCAAATGAAGTGAACCAAATTTTGTTGGATTCATCTGGAAGTGTACTATTTGATAAAAATGTAAAACCTACTATTTGGGGTATTTTTCTGGGGAATTAAATCAAGCTAGTTGAGTGCTTTTAAATTAGTTTTATCTTGTAAAATGCATAACTTGAGCTAGGGAAGTGCTAAAAATGTGATTCTAATTTTGTTGGTCATGTGTTGACATGCTTCAGCTAGGAAAATAGTAAAACTACAGAGGCATACTTGCAATATGGTGTTTCTATTTAACCTTGATTAATTGCTAGTTTCTAGTGAAATTAATTGGGGTAAATATACATAACTTATGATCATAAAAATTTTTACACAATGTTCTTTCTGTTAGGATAAAAGTAGGAAAAATATGAAATCTGTTGTTTACCACTTTTCACTAGGCTAAACTATTTTTGCTAAAATAAGCCTATGCAACTTGTCATTTTTATAAGGGTTGCTATACTTATCTAAATGACATGAAATTTGTACAGTCGACTATTGGAGTTATATGTAGGCTGCTATAATTTTCTCAGGATGCATTGTGAACTAGAAATATTGACCCTTTAAATCACCTTATTATATAAGGAAATTAATAAATGCATGTAAATAAGTTATTGGGCTTAACCATGGTGTTTTCTATAGTGAGTGTAATGCACATGGTCTGTTGGTATTGGTAGTTATGCTCAAAGTTAATTGGTTATAGGCAGCTAGTTAATTATTGTTCTATAATTCAACTAGATGGCTGCATGAATAGTTTCTGTTGTGGTGAAAACTTTGTGATGACAATGATCTTTTTTGTAAAACTTATCAATAACAAAATTGTAGACAATTTTATAAGATTTCTAGAAAGTCCACAATCACATTGTTTGGGTGGGTAAAACTCTAGTTATGGTCAAAATAGGTGGCTGTTGTCTTATAGTCCCAAAAACATTTTAAATATGTGTTTGTTTAATTATTAGAGATGAGATATGCACCTACTCAAAGAAAAGAAACTTAATCTTGTTATCACCCTAATGCCTTTTTGTTAAAGACATTTATGATTATGCCTTTCATCATATCATATCATCCATGTCATTACCTATGCATCCATGATATCTTATTCATGCTCATGCATATAGGATCGTCCTCAAAGAATCACCTCTTAGAGTTCAAGCAGAGGAGGAAAATCAGAGGCACTACAACAAGTAGCTTCTCGAAAGTGAGGAGCAAAGGTGCTCTAGAACTACCAGAGTGCCCTGATCATAGGCCTACATCCTTTTTTAAAAGGCAAGCCCTGAGCATTCTAAGCCTCCTATGTTTTACAAATGTCAACTTGAGTCCTTTTATGTTTGATGCATTAGGTTATAGGAGTTGATTAGAACCACTTGATGTATATAATCTCCTTGTCTAGAAATGTACCTTGAACCCCACGTGAGGTCCAGGATCGAATATATGCATAAACAAATTAGCCTCAGAGAAGTGTGATTTCACGTCACCCACTTAGAGATAGGTGGACACCGAACCACGGGTTGGCTATACTTGCTATCATGTAAAAGATCCATGGATGTTGTAATTCAAGGCTTCTTGACGAGTCTATGTTGTGGGTTGACTCATGGTTCCGTCTGCGCTGATTAAGGGCAAGATCGTTGTTCGCCCTGGTCATTTTGAACGATGCTCTCTACTTAGGTCGGCTGGATAACTCTGCTCCAATCATGGGTTTAGTAGCTCAACTCAAAGTTGAACCTTGTTCCGTTAGAGTGCGCACTGGATGATAGTAAAGATGCGGAAGCTTAACATAAGCCCAAGGGCCTGTCCAGTTCGAACGCCCTTGGTACTGGTTGTACAGTTGTGCGGCGTTGATCGAACCTCGCGTGAAATATGTACCGAGGTGTACCAAAGGTGACCTAAGGCTACCATGGCTGGTAGACCTTGGTTTGTGTTAGAATATCGCCTAGTCAAGTTGCAATCGTATTCAATCTGTCTCTCCTGATAGTGAGAAACTTGACTGAGCTTCCTTCTATCGTTTAGTATTAATGGCAAGTGGAATGGTTCCGAGAATGGTATAATAAATGGGTATGGTTACTATTTTTCTCTGTCACTAATGATATACCACATGTTTGGCATAGGTTAGTTGCTAATCTAGAGATGAATAGCTATAATTAACTTGGTTATCGAATTATAAAATGTGTAGCTCAACTAGGGGTTTTATGCAAAATGTTGTCAAGCTAGATCCACTTATAAAGCCTTGCATGATCCTTGGTGTCATTTTATTTTGGTTTATGACGGTAAGTCTAATGAGTACCTTCTTATACTCTGGGTTTATTTCCCACTTGTTGCAGTATAATAAGTCTATCATGGATATTGTAATAATCGCTCATTCCACCATGGATGAGGAGTAGCCATGAATAAGGCACTCTATATATCTAATCTATGATGCTTTTGTGGATATGATCACAAACTAGCAAGTATTTGAACAATGGTGTGAGATGTTAGTTTAAAACTATCTTTGCTTCCCAGAATTCAACAGATTCGAATCTGGTATTGTAATAACTCATTTCGTACTCGATGTATGTTGAACTACTTGTGAACTTATGTAACATGTGGTTTGTATGTTGAATCATGTATGATCTTGGTTGGGTGTTGGATTATTTGAGGTCCTCATGTGATACTCGACGGACTACCGGGTTTATAGGGGCTCAAGTATGATGGTACGATCACTTTTGGTGGTTGCTATTGTACTTGTGCTCTTATAAATTGGTCGGTTGCCACAAACGGTCTTGGCCTAAGATGGAGCGATACGTCAATCAAAGTCTCAGAACCTTGATGTGAGGAACTTCGAGACCTCCAGTGTTCTCGCCTTTCTCGAGGGAAACTTGTTGGTCGATTCTCCCGAGGGGTCAGGTATACGACATGCCCTGCATTACCCCGTAGAAGGGTTCTTTGAGGAGAGGCAACTTTCTCGGGCAATCCCACCGGCACATATGCATTTGCTGAGAGAAGGTTGAGGCCATCGCTGCTGCTGCCAATTAAGGTTGGAACCTGAATTGTAATTCCCGATGTAGGGCTATATGATCAGCGGTTGTAGTGGACCGTCAGATAAATCTGTGGATGGTCCCAAATATCGAATTGGATTGGCACCTCCACTATTTAGTTTTTTGTTACCGGGGGTCAGTGCCTGCTCACCTAGGCACCTCAACCTACTTTAACTTGGTCTTGGAGGATGGTGTGCCGTGCCTGCACAGATTATGGCGGGTCTCATTTCCCAAGGCGATCGGATTCATCATCGCTATGGGGTCAACTCGACATCGGGGTGGTTTCTGCCCCGACTAGCCCCACAGGGCTTCCGTTCTTGTTCTTCTTCCACTTCTATTTCTTGTAGACTAAATAATCTACAAAACTATGTTTGGTAGAACGGTGAATAGGACAATAGATGGAAAGGTCTTTAGGTTTACCTTGCTAATGCCGGGTGGTGCCTTTCCTTTCCCCGGTGACTTAGGACTTCACTTCACATTTTTGCGCTTCTTGTCCTGTTCTTCTTCTTATCTTCTATGTTGGACTATCCATGCATTTAGGCTCAGCATCGTCAGCTTTGTTGCTGCATCGAGGATCTTGTAGAGTTCAGCAACCATCTTTGGGTTCTTGGTGGCTAACTTTTCCATAGTTGCCTGGCCCATTCACACTGTTTGAAGGCTATGAACCACCCGATCTTCACTCATGTCAGGATCGCGTTACAAATCCTCTACCGAACCTCCAGATAAAGTCCTAAAGATGCTCATCGGATTATGAATTTATGTACAACAGATGCGTCTCGTGGCCGTGACATTTATGTTGTATGAAAGTTGGCCCGAATAGTCATGCTAATGGTTCAAGATTGGACCGTGCATCGATAAATTCACTTACCAAGTCCGGTGCACTTTGAAGGATAGCCGTGAGGAAATTGGCTACATAGTCACCTCGTCACCGCTACCTCAATCACCATCTCATAGATTCAGATCCACTACTTGGGGTTTAGTAGTCCCCATCACATTTCAATGGAATTCGGAGAACTTACTCGGACCATATCACCGAAGCAATCTATGCACACAAACATGAATAGGGGGTGATCAGATAGTTCATGTCTTTGGCCATGTTGATGTTGATGGTTTCATAGCACCAGATTTTACTGATATGTCCCAAGTTTAGGCGTAGATCTGGACTTTCGCCCTCGGTTGATAGCGGTTAAGCCTCTACCATCAGTTGGATCTTCTGGAGAGGGCTACGACCCTCTGGATCGAGATACGGACTTAAGCCTGGCGGCATCCATTCACATTGATGATTTAGCATCTTGATCCACAGGCACCTTTCGATGATATTTACTAATGGCGGTTTTCTTCAAATTAAAATTTCATAGTTCCGGTGGAGCATTAAAACTAGCATGTTATCTTCACCAGGCCTAGTTTCGGTAGACTTAGATTCCTCGAGCTGTGTTGATTAGGGAGCTTGCAGTGGTACATGGCATTGAACAAGATTGAAAGTGAGGTGGTTGAGAGTCACGACCCCACCTCATCTGGCTGACTTACTTACCAGCTAGAATCATGATTTCATGATCTAACCGAGGTCCCGAGTCCCTAAATTCCAGATCGAGTTGAGTGTTTTTGTCATTCGCTTCCTCAGCTTGGGTGTCCCTTAGGAGGCAGTACCTCTGCCGTTGCGGGTTTGGATCACCCATCCCCGGCCCATTTGAGATTGAAATCACCATGCCCACCAAGCTTTCCAAAGGATGTTGATGGAAGGCTATGGGATGGCTGGCTAGATCCGCGTCTCCGTGTAGAAATGTTTCAAATCTCAAATTTGAATTAAAGTCTAATATCTCAACGTTTTAAATTTTATTTGACTGCATACCAAACTCCAATTGATGATCAATAAGATCACCCCTATGAAACTCTTTACCTACAGCCTCTCCGCCGGGCTTTTTTTACCGCGATATTCGTCTTGAATAAGCACTGAGAGACATGAAATTTATAACGTTCAAAGCCCTAAAGTGAGTAAAAGTCGTGACGTCTGGGCCGTTACTTGTTTGTATTAAGATCTCGTCAAATAGCGAGATGGCGATTACAAGATGGCTATGCCTATGAGAGTTTTGATGATTGTATGGATAGCTAGCTATTTATATCTCGAGGCCTACTTGCCCTACAAGTTATGTAGTCGCGTTCCTAATCGAGCCCTGGCGGATCTTAGATATCCTTCCTGAATAGACGAAGTCATGAACCTTAATACCTTCTTCGTATGGATTCGGTGTAGTCGGAATCAGGAGTGGCAATCGCTACTAAAAACCGCTATGTCATATGAAATGAAATGAA